>CAUJNA010001557.1:1882907-1987907 GCA_963377175.1 Effrenium voratum
AACAAAGCCGCCAGCCAATGCTTGCCTTGAAAAGAAAACTGCACCTTGCTTGATTTGAAAAAGGAACCCCTCCCAAACGTTGAGGGCTGTCCATCTTCATCGCGCAACACCGCGATGACCAAACCGCCCGACACGTGCCTCCTCAGTGCCATGGATGCGGAAGCCACGCCCAGTCACCTCCGTCGAGATGGGAGACGGAGGATGCACACCGGTTGAGTTTCGGCCCGACCCAGAAACCCAGCACAGTGAGCAGGGCAATGACCCTCCCAACAAACCTACAAGCCGACATCAGGGTTTTGGAGGACTTCTTTCCTGGTGAGGAAGCCCCCTGTCTTCCGTGGATTCTTGGAAAGAGTGTACCAGACATATTCCTTTTGGGGTTTCACGATGTTTCGTAGCCAAACTAAAATCGGACATGGGGAAAGGAGGCCACCTATCAGCCACCCATTTGTTTGGAGGGCTTTACCTGGGCTGTCCTCAGAAGTGACAAACGTTTGGTGGGTTCAATAAACAACCCCAACCACGCAACCGCTTAAAAAGCGCAAAAAAAAACAAAACAAGAAACCGAACCAAGAAAACCACCCATCCAAACATATCGCTCGGTCGGCCTCAAAGCTGCTCCGCTTGTGCCCCACCTGAGCCAAAGACTTTCTGGCTCATTAACTCATTGGATTTGGTCTTCTGGGGACAAATCTGACCCCAAAAAATGGCCGCGCTCCTTTGGGTGTCCATTTAAAGCCAGAAAAAGACACACCCAAGATCCATGCCGATTGTTGACCGCCTATTTGACCCTTGCTTGGTTGGGGGGGGGGCTCGAGTGAAGTGGGCGGCCCACGTCAATTAGGGTCTTCGCCATATTGGCAATAAGGAACTACGACGTTCAGAGGCTACATCCCACATTTGGCTTCAAAAGGAAGTGGGGGTCAAATCCCCAAACCACCAACTAAGGGCGACTGAAGTCACCCACTTACCTGACCTGGGCGGCCGCAACATCCAAGCATCAGTCGCCCTGAGCAAGCTTCCAGCAACGGGCCTACTTCCTTTGAGCTCGGAGCATTGGAGTTTGGCCCTGGTTTCAATTCACCTTGAGGAATGCAAGCGGGCCAAACCTACCACACCCTAACACAATTGTCCGGGGTGTGCTTGGCTGTGGTTGGTTTTACTTTGAAATACTCAAAACTCCCCAAAGACTTTTTGCTAGAGTATACGTGTTGAAAGGATTGAAGAAACGCACCTCCCCCCCAAAAACAAAAAGGAAAAAAGAAAGACACGCACCCCCCCCCCTAAGAAAAAGAGAGAAAAACATAAAAGAAAGGTCCCCCAGCTATTGGTGCCCTTGTCAACCGTTTCTTTTTTGGTTGGGAGGTTCGAGACCCCACTAAAATAGACGTCCTGAAAAAAGATGGTACCAACTTATTCTACCCTCTCTACTGCAGGACCTAGTTGGTATATTGTTCTCCAGTGAACCCCGCCTGGGGATGCCAATCCCAGTGGAGCCATGGCGGCAACAAACTTGGCTGGGAACGGTCGACGAAGCAGCCTGACTTGTGACTTGTTGGGCCGTCCAGTGCACATGCAGTTGTCACTTGTTCTTCGTGTTTTTTCTTTTTCTTCAAACCAAACCCGCAAAAATTGAGGGCTACCCGAAACTAGACCTGGAAAAACACTCAAGCCACCCGGAAAAAATTGGGTTCTGGCCCCGGAAATATGGGCTGCTTTCCATTTTTTTTCGAGGAAAGCGCGGCCCAGTGGCACGTCTTTTGGGCTCCGGGATCCATCGCCTCCGGGCAGCCCCACGTCGATATGCGCCTGGCAGTCCTCGAGCAGCACCGTCTGCCTCACATCCCCCTTTTGGCTGACACGTGTGGATGGGTCCGGCACTTTTTTGCCGGGGGGCCTCGTTTGGGCGGCTTTGAAAAGGGAAACACGCAACAAAAGCATGGGGAGGGGGTGTTAACTTGCGCGAGGTCCCGGGGAATAGTTTGCAGAAGCGTTCTAAGGGCTTCAGAAAAAATAGCGCACACCACCACTCTTCCAGTGCCTCAAGCAGCTCAGATTACGTTGTTTCAACAAAAAACACAAAGGTTTTCAACCGGTAACCCCACACGCCAAGACCGCTTGGACCATGCCACAGCATGCCGTTTCAATGCTATCCGGGCCAATCAAGCCTTGTGCCAGCAAAACACACGCCAAACAAGGACTCCAAATCTCTGTCAAAACATGCGGACATACCTTAGCAAGCTTGTCTCGGGAAGCGCTGCTCCCATTTGCTCCGAGCAGTGTTCTGGAATAGGGTAATGCAAGTGACTACATCACGATGGCGCAGCCCTTTTCCTTGGGGAGTTGCAGATTTCTGAGGATAATGCTCGCTTGTAAGTTCGCCTTCAGGTTTCCAAAAAATGGATGAGTTTGGAATGTGCCCCAATTTTAGGCTTGCTTTTCTCCACGTCTTAGCCTGAGCTTGGAGATGTTCCAAGCTCTCCAAACTTAAGCTCGCTTTCTCCTAACTCAGCCCTGAGAAATCAATTTGGGGGTCCTTAAAGTTGGCCTTTACTCAGCCTGAGTTTCGAGATTTGCCGAACTTAGTCTTGTCTATATTGACCAAACAAAACCCTTGTTTGACCCATTCAATTTCCATCGAAAAGCGGATAGTCGCCACCAATACATTTGCGAAACGCGTCTTCGCACGCAAAGCCAGGCGAGTTTGCAAAACACGGGCCTGAGCGTGAAGATTATCCAAACTCAAGCCAACTTTGGAGAAAACAGCCCTGACTGAGTTTGGAGAATCATCTCAAGCCCGGGCCGAGTTTGGAGAAACGAACTGAGTTTGGAGAATCTCCAAACGCAGGCCCCAGTTTGCAGAAAATGGGCCTGAGTTTGAAGAAGACTTGTCAGTCCTGGTTAGTCCAAACTCTTTGTACGAAGACAAGAAGCTCTCCGAGTTTGGAAAATGGAGGAACAGGGCCCGAGGTTGGAGAATCTCCAAACTCACCCCGATTTTGGAGAAAACGGGCCTAAGTTTGGAGAATCTCCAAACTCACCCCGATTTTGGAGAAAACGGGCCTAAGTTTGGAGAATCTCCAAACTCACCCCGATTTTGGAGAAAACGGGCCTAAGTTGGGAGAATCTCCAAACTCAGGCCCGTTTTCTCCAAACTCCTTTTGTGAAACACGCGAAGAAGCGTTCGGCAAGTGTTTTGGTGGAGAAAATAAGCGTTCGGATGGAGATTTTCAGGCAAAATAAGCGTTCTGCAGGAGAAAAATACATTGACATTTGGAGTTTGGAGAATCTCCAAACTCAGCCCGAGGTTGGAGAAAACGGGCCCGAGCTTGGAGAATCTCGGAATCTCCAAGCGCACCCGAGTTTGGAGGAGATGGGCCATCGTTTGGAGCATCTCCAAACTGAGTTTGGAGAATCTCCGAACGCAGGCCTAAGATTGGAGAAAATCTGTCCGAGATTGGGGAATTTCCAAACTCATCCCGAGTTTGCCAAAATTCGATACTCAGTTCGAGTTTGGAGAATCTCCAACCTCAGGTCCGTTATTCCAACCTTGGGCGGTGCGCTTGGGGATTCTCGATACTCGGGCCTGAGTTTTTGGAGAACTGCAAAGTCATCCACGGTTTGGAGAAAACGGGCTGAGTTGGAGAAAAAAAGGCTGACTTTGGAGAAAAGGAGCCTGACTTTAAAGAGTGAACGCAGGCCCCAATGGGCCTGAGTTGGGTGAAATTTCTGAAACGGGCCTGGGTTTGGCAACTCGGACCCGGATTTGGAAATCTTCAAACTCGAGCCTGAGTTTCCCCAAACTCAGGTTGAGTTGGGAGAAATTGGCTAGAGGCTAGAGTTTGGAGATTACGAGCCTGAGTTTGGAGTATCTCCAAACTGCCCTCACTGAGTTTGGAGACAACGGGCCATAGTTGGGAGATTCTCCAATCGCAACAGCCCGAGTTTGGAGAAACTGTCGAAGTTTGAAATTGGTTGGGACTTAGCGGACTCAGTTCGAAGAAAAAAAGACCCGAGGAGTCGTGAGTCTTGACATGTTTGCTGCTGCCTCCTATCACCCATCTCGGTGATGAGATCGGAGACTGGGACTGTTTGCACCAAACGCGGCACACTCATGCCCCCTCATTTGCGGGGTCTCAACAAATGAACCGAATTTCTTCATATGGCGCTACGGGTGCGCAGAAACTGACGTTAGCCCAACTTTGTTCAATTTCAACCCTGGGTTTGGAAAGTCGAGCTCGGTTCCCGACCTTGTTGCAAGGCCTTGTCACAGCAAGATGCGTTCCGGGCTTCCAACAACGGTTGTGAGTACAGGTTGCAGAAACGAAACGTGTTTGATCAAACTGGGGCATGAACACGACAGCTCACTTGGGGGCTGCTATTGCCCCAAGTGAGCCGCCGTTTTCATGCCCCAGTTTGATCAAGAGCGCTTCGTTCCTGCAACCTGCACTCACAGCCGTTTTGGGAAGCGTGGAACGCTTGTTGCTGTGGATTGCAAAAAAGGCCTGAGCTCGTGCAAGTTAACAGGAGGGGGCCTGAAATATTGACACGGTGGGGAGCTAGCTATACTTTCTTGAGAGGAAAATGCTCTGAGTGGTGTGATTTTTGTGTGTAAAGCACTCAATTCCCTGAATTTCTGAATAACCCCAAACATCACTGACTTCAGGGGTATCCTGAGGGTGGGCTATTGGCTAACCAGATCAAGGAGACACTGCACACGGGAAACCCCACAAAGGTCGCTATCCTTCCAAAACGGTACGTGTTAATTCTGGTTGCCTTGCTGGTGCTCAGTAGGGCATGACCATTCCGGGTTTTGGGAATGAACTGTTTGGGGATTCCCTTCAAAGGAACCAAGCCGCGAACAACAAAGACTAGGCATTTCAACGAAGACCTCCGGAAGAGGGAATCCATGTTCGTTTGGATTGCTTCAGATCGGGACAAGCGAAATTCTCGCTTTTCAGAGAAGAGAAAAGTGACAGGGAAAAGCCCTAACAACTCAAAAACGCGGATTGCAATCCGCCTCTCTTTCCTCGTGGCATGGGAACCGCAACGACTCAAGGCAATGGCAGGTTAGGACTGAAGGGGGGGGGGGGGTACGTGGTTGAATGCCCGGATGTCGCGGCGTGGCGCTTACATGCAATGGTGTGAACGCACTGACCCTTGCAAGAAGACCCCTCAGCAAATTCCCTGAAAGGAATACATGGGTATGAGTCAAAATAGGGGCGCTGTGGTTTCTATGTGCTTTGCTTTGAACTCTCAAAAGCCACGCGTTTAAGTGTGCTCCAACAACCCGCACTCAATGATCCATGCAAAGCTTGTACCCTTGTCTCAGCTGCCCCTTAGGACCTTCGGCTGTGCGCCGGGTCTACTCGCAGGCCGGCCATGCGAGTGAAAGCAATTGGCTGTAATTTTCTTCTGGCCAACTCACAAGCCTTCTCGGACAAATGCAGTAGAGCCATTTGCACCTGGCCCAATTCAAAGCAACCTGCTTCAATGGGTTTCTAAACGGTGATTCTTGTATCCAAGTGATGGGCTCTTTAGCTTTCTGCAGGGAAACAACAGGCGAGCCAAAAAGGTCAGGGGGGCCATGGGAAAAGGCCAGGGGGCGAATACAAGCTCCACGATTCACCAAAGTTCCAGGCCATTTGGGAGACTTCACAAACAATCGTGGGAAATCCTCCGGCCGTGGCGGACGCCTGGCAAAAAGGCACTCTATAAAACCATCAGCGGCAAAGAACCCAAAAAAAAACATCATTAAGCAGGATGGAAGGTTCCATTGCTCCCCAAAAGGAAGAATCACAAGAAGAATAACAACTGCCCGGCTGTCGGAAGCCTCCATACTGCTCGCTTGCTCGTGGTTGAATGGCCATCCCCTGCTCCGCCCTCTGAAAAAAGCGCGGCAAGACCCGGCCAAGTTGGCGCATGCCCTGATCCTTTGCCCCGGGCTACGCGCACTGGCAGGAAGCCAAACCCCCTCGCCGGGGACATTTTTTTGGAGAACGGGGCCCGGCCTGCCGTAGATGGAGCTGTCCTGGCGGGAAGCTGACGGTTTCGGGCGCAAGCAGGACCCGCGGGCTCCATGGAGCCCCAGGGATCCTTACATTATACACCTGAGCATTGCCTTGTACACACCTGAGCATTGCAACTTGTAAATGGTCGGTTGCCTCTATTTTGGTGGAAAAAGCCATGTTTCAAATGGGCAAAATGGAGATCTTTTAAGGAGCCCTGATGGCAATGGCGGGGTACTGGGCGATTTAAAGGGAAGCTTGAAAGCAGATGTGTCTATCCCTGTTCCACTTCAAGCCCTCGCCTATTCGGGTTGTCTTTTTTGTGGAAAACCCATCCAAGCAAAAGTTGAAAAAGAAAGCAAGTAACCCACCGAGAGTCTGGGGTGCCACCGCCCGGAGGCTTGCTGCCCGCTTGGTTTGCTGCCAACTGGGCCTGCAAAAAGATAAAACGTATGGCTGTCTGTCTCTGTCTCTGTCTCTGTCTCTGTCTCTGTCTCTGTCTCTGTCTCTGTCTCTCTGTATGTCCGTATGGCATGCGCGCATGCACACATGCACGCATCATGCATGTAAGAAAATGCAGATCTTGTCAATACACACCATGATAAGTACAAGGAAACGACACTAAGTGGGCAAGACCAACTTGTTTTGGGCCCGGTATCCCGGACAGGCTGTCTTTCTAGGCCGGTTGTTGGCAGCCATCAAACGCACCGCTGCTTGATCATTTTGAGGCGGGCTGTTGGCATCGGGTGAGAGCGGTTAGCCCCAAAAGCCGATGTTCCACAACCATGCGGTAGCCCAAAAAGGTGTTGCAGAAACTTACCATCCAAACAAACAGTTTTGGAGTATAGGAGGTTGCACTCTTGGGGACCGAATCAGGCAGATTCGGCATCCAAAACTAAACAACAAAACACCGGCTCGATCCTGGGCTCCTTTTTCCCCAACAGCTGAAAGCTTTGGGGTCTCAGCCCAGATAGGCTCCGGGGTGGTCCAGGGCGTTTTGAGGTAAGGTTCCACGGTGAAGTTCCACGAGGGTTCCACGACACCAGGGTTCCACCAGCGTTCCACCAGGGTTCCACCAGGGTTCCACGAGGTTCTGCGAGGTTCTGCGAGGGCTGCGAGGTGGGGCGAGCACTGAAAAGAGCACCGCATGCTGTTGGGGATGTCACCTGAGCATAATGGTGTCCTTTTAGGGGAAATAGATGGATTTCCCTGGTAGATGATTAATTAAGCCACCAGGTAAACCAGGAATCGAAACCCATCCATTCTTCTAGCAAAACCACCCAAAAAGGACACCTATGCACCTGAGCTTCTTTTTTTCTTCGGAATCGGAGCTACTTCCCTGGCGGAATGGCCTTCTCGAATCCCAGGCTTTAAGGCCGGCGGGTTGTGCGTTCGCAGGAGCCGTTTTTGGTTCTGGATCTGCAGGGAGATGGCGAGATGCGGTGGATGGACGCGAACTCCTCTTAGGCACCACCGTTCAGAAGCCCTGGGATGGTCTGAACCCCAACGTAAATACCAACAAACAGTGGTTTCAACCATGGTTTCTTAGGTGCTGCGAAACGGATTTCGTCCATCCACAGTATGGCGACTGTCTCCTCAAAACCAACGCCCCTGTCAAACCGAACAGCCAACTTCGGGGTTCCTGAGGGCATCCTCTATAGGGTGTGCCAGCAGAACCAACCATCATTTGGCCCTGGGTCAACATCCCGTACCCCCAGTGAACATCCCAATCCCCACTAAAATAGACTAAAACGGGTGGTGCACCTACCCCAAAATGGGATCTTATCATTTTTGACCACCACGGCCGTTTGTAGGGCCTTCCCCTGTTTGGAGGATCCCAATTTGAACCAAAACCAAATCCCAAATCCCCTCCAACCCCTGGCGCACCCAGCAGGAGCTGGGGTGAGGAAAGCCAGCGGCCGCCAAATGAAGGCCCGCAACCTGACAGTTCGGAGGTGTCAAAAGAGAAACCTCCTACTCATAGGGGGTGGGGGCCCCTACAGCCATGAACCCTCAGCAAAAGGGGACACCCCACGAAGCATCAGAAAGCGGGTTCTGCTTCGTCCAGGGTTCTCTTGTTCCCTTTATCCGTTTGGTTCCATTTGGGTTCAAATGAAGTAGAATCAGAAAACGTCGCCTTCTGGAAGGGCCGACTTGGTGAAAAGACCTTGCACGTCTTGTTTCTCCAAATTTTTGAGGGCACAACGGACCTTAAGGGTGATTGCTGGGAATGGGAAAAAGGCGTCCATCGTCTTGTGAGAAGTTATCCTGGAAAACAATACCACGTGCGTTGCGGGTGAGTTCTTTTTGAGGCCCTTCGCTCAGGCAGCCCCTAGCACAAACACTACTGCACAATCCTTGGCAAAACAAACCTGACTGATTTGTGCAGCCCCCGCACTAAAATTGAGCAGAACCAAAAAACACCATCCAAAACACGCCAAGATCGTCTGCCCTGGCCATGTTCCGCAAATTGCTACAAGTTGCAAACTGGAAACTCCCAGAAAGGGACCTTGAAACTTCGCTCGTAACCCCGAACCAAGCTGGTTGCAAGTTGCAACAGCACTGCTGCGTTCGAATCCAAAAAATGGAAAGTCCCACAATGATTGCTTTCCCGGTTGAATTCCCTCGTTGCCTCTCCAAATGGGGGAGCCCCAAAATGGCTGATTTCCACTTTTCGCTTCCCTAACAAACCGAAGGAAGCCCGGTGCCCTCCCAAGAAAGACACACCCCAGTGTCTCACAACCCATGTCTCACAACCCATGTCTCACAAACCCGCTCTGTTCCCCTAGTAGCCTGGGTCCATTTTGGAGGCGCATGTTTGCGGGAGCTCCCCCCAGCTTCCCCACAAAAAAGGGTGGATGGGCGTCCTGGCAACGGAAGCCCGTCACTCCCGCCGGCAGGCTGCCTACGCGCAGAAGCCCCCATAAACCCCAATACATCTCCATAAAACCTCAAAAAACGACCCAGAACACCCCCACAACCTCCTTATAACCGCCCCCCTATAACCCTCTTATAACCCCCCTCTAAGCCCCCTAAAAACCCCCTATCGCCCCCCCCAAAAAAAAACAAACCAACCCCCAAACCAACCCCCAAACCAACCCCCAAACCAACCCCGAGCCCCAACCAAAAAACCCCGCCCGTCCCACTCGACCGTTCCCAGGGCCGGGCCATGAAGGCTACCGTCATCACCAGCCGCTCCTCGCCGCCTCCGACGATTTCGGACGAAGGACGGAGCGAAGGACGGCGGAGCTGGGCACCCGGATCGGATCGGGGTGAACCTCGGGTTGACCGGGGTCTACTTGTTGGATACTTAAAGGATTAGAATAAGTTGGTATTAGAATAAGTTGGTTTGATACCAACTTATTCTAACCATATTATACCCCAGGGTAGACTTAAGATACTTAAGGTTTTAACTACCTTTTTGACGAGGTAGGCCCACGACTTTGCATTTTCATCCCAGTTCACCAAAGCAACCACTGATCTTGCCCATTTAAAGTTTGAGAATAGGTCGAAACGCATTTTCACTTTAAGGTTCGAAGGCCATGGGTTGAAGAACTGGGTGACAGGATCCTACTTGTATAGGATAGACTTAAGATACCTAACATTTTCCAGCTTTTTGACTACAGGAGATTCGAAGCCATGGGTTGATCGAATTGTGAGGGTGCCGATTTTGGGTTACAGGGTAGACTTAAACCCAGGCTAGACTTAAGGTTCATGTCCCCTCAAAAAAAGGCGGAGACACTACCCCAGGGTAGACTTAAGGTTCATTTCCCCTTAAGAAAACGAAACCATGGGTTGACCGAGTTGTGGGGCTGTTGATTTACTTTTCTAGGTCCTCCATACTGGTAGAGAGGTTAGAATAAGTTGGTACCAACTTTTTCTTTCTGCAGTCCATTTTAGTAGGGTCCCGAACCCTCCCAACCAAATAAGAGAAACGGTAAACGACCACCACTGGACCTTTTGGAGTTGGCACACTCCAGCCGGAAGCTCTCAGAAGGCCGCGGTTTCAATTGGACCCAAGTCTTGCGGGCTCCCGGGAGCTTCTGGATCGAATCGCCGGGGGGCGTTTTTTTTTTTTGGGGGGGGGGAGGCCTGTGGTGGCCATTTGGTTCAAAGGGAAACCAAAGATAAACAGCGAAAAACACGACACTCCCAAGTAGAACCGGTTGATCTTGAGAGATGGGGGGTCCTTTTGATGAAAAATTAGACCACTTTTCTGGGCGTCCATTTTCAGACCCTCTGCTAAAAGTTGTTCACTGTTAGTGGTTTAAATGGAAACCCCACAAAACCCTCAAAGATCAGGGGATGGCTGGCAGCCACTAAGTTTTGAAGGGGGGAAGTCCTAAAAGAATGGGACAGCCAGCGTTCAGTACTCAGGACTAGTCACGAGAGTTTCCTAAACCACCCGCCAAAAGGGTACCCTCAAAAAAAGACATCCACCTTTGTATGTTTCACTATCCAAATGTCGAAATCAATATCCTATTCAATTGCTGTATGTATCGAGCTGCAAATTCATATTTGGATTGATGTGTTCGTGTGCCTGCACATGTGCAGATCTTCCATTGTCCAGATTTACCCCCAAGAGGGAATCTGCGCTTTGCCAGTTGCTTGAACATCTGTGGTGCAGAGAAATAGTATGTTCTGGCTCTGTTCCATATTTAGCCGACCCTACAGAAACCTGTTTTGCTTGGGAGACCCATACTGGTGTCTCTCAAAAAAAAACTCCAGGTGGTTTGCTTTTGGTTTCATTTTGAGCCCACCCAAAGCTCGGTTGCTTTCTGCTCCCCTGCTAAAAGTTTAACTCTTAGTGGTTTAGTGGAAAACCCATTAGTTGGCAAAAAGTTAAAGTCCTAACAGCCAAGCAAAATGCACCAAAGAAAAAGCGGTCTCAACACAAGACACCCCCAAATGGCTGAACATTCCTACCCCTCCCTTTCGCTTCCAGCGGCTGTTGAGGAGGGACGTGTAGCCCCAGCGCGCCGCGAAGCGGTAGAAGTCGCTGGCCTCTCAGTTTAGCAGCAATCCTTACATTATACTGCTGAACATTGCCTTGTCAATGGTGGTTACCCTTTATTTTGGCTTTTTCCACATGTTTCAAATGGGCAAAATGTAAGGAGCCATGTTTAGTCCATGGGGTGTTTGCCATGATGAAGTTCGATACTGTGGATGAACGAAATCCTGCACCACCTAAAAAAACCCTGGAAGATGTGATTCCCAAAATATCCTGCAAATAAACGAAATCCATTTTGCACCACCTGACAAACTTTCAAACACTGGAAGGATTCGATTCCCAAAGTTGTCTGAATTTGATTTCGCGACCATACACAGTATCAAGGCAAAAAGGTGCTTCTCTCAAAAAAACGCAAGCTTGAAGTTTGTCGCGTATGCAACATAGGCATCGCACCGATGCCCTCCATTGTAGCGGGAACGGGACCTCCATTAAAAGGTTTTGGACCTCAATCCAAGGGCCATGAGGAGGGCCCACATATGTAAGCCGTGATTGTTTCCAGGTCCAACGGGGCGAAACGAGCTCCGACAAGAGCACCCCTTTTGTGTGCGCTGGTTGCTCTTTTTCCGGAGGGGGGGGGGGGTTCCTGAAGGCTTACAAGCAAATTGTAATGTCGACCTCGGATTTCACAACCTCAGTTGCCCAAAGGAACCTTTTGGGACTATGACTAAGAATGGACCAAAAGGGGAAGATGTTGAAAGGTTGGCTTTGGGCAAAGGAGCAGCTTAACGTCGACCCCCCAATCCCGGCAAAGGGCCTGCAGCAGCAGTCCATGTGGCCTCGCGGACACGGCCACCTGAGCCAAGGCTCTGCAGGTTAGGTGCAGGATGTCGTCCATCCGCAGAAAAACCGCCATTCTTTACCTAAGAGTTGCCACCATCCAATTGCCATTCTTTTAGTGGGGGCAAGGAACCCTATAGGATACAGCCCTCCTTGGACGGACACTGGCAAAGGTACTGAACATGTGTTATGGCCGCCTTCGTAGTACGGCCTGTCAACACCGTCACCGGACGTGGACGGAGTCAACAGCTGCCGCAAGCAAGCCCAAAAGTTCATGTCCTTCTCGGTAGGATTGATTTCAGGGGCAACCAAAGAAAATGAACCAGTTCTGACTCCTTCCCAATTCTGTTTCATCAATTAAAGAGGGCCCTTTTCATACATGGGCTTGTCCCAAAATCGGAGTACCTTAAAATCTACGAGGGATTGCCTTTGTGTTCCATGATAATCCGGGAGAGCCAATGGCCTGCCCAAAGCCATGGCAAAGAACTACCAGGGCGATTTACTCAAGCCCCCCAGCGGCCATACGGAAAAGACTGCTCTCCCTTTTTGATACATGAGTTTAACGAAACACCAATCCAAGAAACAGAAAAATACCTCACAATACCTCCATTTGATTCAGCCCCTGGAAAAAAACCAATGGTGATAGATTCCCTCTAAACCCACAAGGAAAACAATGTATATACCTAAGCAAATGGAAGACTATGGTTCCTGTTGATGGCTCAAACCAACGGCTCGCTGCGCTGGGGTCTTGCCTCGCGCCCGCCGCGCAAGGCTTGCCACGCCAGCCTGAATTGCAAGGCTGGTGTTTCTCACTCGGCGGTTTGGACTGGCGGGCTCGGGGCTTAGGAGGCAGCCTTCCACTTGCCAAAAAGCAGCAGCAGGTTAGACCCACCCAGCCACCAAACCAAGCCACTTGGGTTGCCTGATTCTTGATTTTTTCCGGTAACAAACAACACTAGAATGGGGTTGTCCCTCAAACTACATTTAACAGAGGATGGACCGAAACCTGGTGCCGCGTGCCAGAATTGCCAACGCCTCTTCACGCTCTAGACAGATCTTCGCCGTGGGAAAGGCAAAGAGCAACAAAAAACCAACTAAGAGCCGACCAAACAAGCAAACCTTGCGAACACCTCAACCTCAAGCGCGCCTTTTCTTACTCGCATCTACAAGCGACTCTCCACACAATTTTGCAGCCTCTCAAACAGCTAGAACGGTCCCCTCCAGGGGCCGGGCTCCAGCCACAGTTCTGCGGCCCTTGCATCGGGCAAATTTTCACCGGAACCACAACTTCAGAAGACCCCAGGCCCCAGGTGCCAGCTTTAGCAGACCCCAAAAATACTGAAAGAAGGAAAGACTGAAAGTGGGGGAGCAAGCCAACCTTGGCAGGGATTTGTGACTGGATTTACTGGGCTTGGGTGGTTTGCTTGCAATTCACTGAGGCACCCCGTGTCTTTCCAGGAGCCAAAGCCCCTGGTGGCAACCAGCCGGGGGGGCTTGATCTCCGCCAGGGCAGGAGTCTGAAGGGCGCCTCTCCAGCTTCATAGCAGCCAGGTGAAACGAAATCGGACAAATGCGCTACCCTGTTTGTGGCAGGGAACGTGTCTTAAAATTCCACATGAACAAGGGGAACCTCATGCCAAAAGCCAAAACCCTGCCCCGTCTCCTTGATAGACAAGGCGAAGCCGTGTCAAACTTGGATAGTCGCCCGCCGGAAAATCTCTAACCCTTCGAAGCCGAACGCAGGCAGGAGCTCTCTTGAAAACACTGTACTTTGCTAGACCGTCGCCGGGTATCTATCGGCAATTAACCATAAACTACAGAACTTTCCGCCCCACCAAGTACAAATCAAGCACTAAGCCAAATTTATAAGCCGATGTTGCATGAATGCTCGGCCAACAAAATCCGAAGAAGTGACGCGTGCTTCTGCCGTTTGCACCCCCTGCCCGGAAATCGCCGCGTTAAACAACTCTATTTGGACGAGAGCCAAAAGGCCAAGTCTAATTCTGAATCAGCAGCACCGAGACGACGTGTGGCGCTAACCCGGAGTTACTTAAACAAGGCTAAGCGGCTGCGCCCGCGCCTGCGTTTGAAAACCTTGTTTGGCGCCGCCAGACGCGTGCGCGCGTCTGGCGCCAACCTTTCGTCGCAAGCCCCAAGGAGCAGCGCGCGGAAACAACGCGCGCGCGCAAAGCATGCCTCGAAGGAAGCGGCGCAAGCTCGCCGGGCAAGACTTGGACTTGCGGCGGACAGGCAAAAAACCACCTCACGATTGGCGCAGCACGCCAGCGTTCTAAGCGAAGCCTCGCTCCCCAACCACGCTTCCGCCCCCATTCAAATACACCTTTAAAACTCAACACGATGTCAAAAGCCAAGCTCCGGAGGTTGCTGAGAAATTGCTTCTTAGTCACAAGAAGTCATGGCAAGGGTGGTCACGGCCTGTGCGACGCCACGTAGTTGCAATGTGTCGGGTGGATTACTGTATTTGCTGAGATCTCCTGAGGACCTTGCAGGCAGCGGGGAGGCCCTTCTTGCCTGACAGGTGCGACTCAAACATTGTGCCACAAGAAACGCCATTGAACGGCAGCTGCGATGTGTGTTCTTCTCAGCCTGACACCCAGAAAACCTAGCTCATGCTTCAAGAGACTCATTGACCCATCCAGGAAAACAAAGGGAAGGGACCCCCCCCCCGGCATTACTTCAGGGGCCCCCCTAGTTCTGAAGGGGACAAAAAGTCTGTGGGTCCACAGGGGTTTGAGTAGCATCATTTGCACATACTGAAATCCGCCAACCATTTTTTCAGGGTCGTGAAAACTTTACAATGTTGACCCCGGATGAATAAATTTGTCCTATGGTTTAGTCGGGTTTCATCAGCTTTGGAGGCAACACCCTATGAATAAAATGGGTTTACGAACCTGGGGTCAACATTCGCCATATGGGTGTATTTGTGTTGAGGGTCGCCTTTTTGTGGGTGGTTTCGCCACTAACATGGTCCAACCCCAAAGTGAGAAGTGAGAAGTGAGAAATAGAAACCAACCACTCAGTTGTTCAGTGACCCTGGAAAAAAAGGGAACCTTTTTTGGGAAGACCATTTTAGTGGGGCAGCCACCCAAAAAAAAGGAAAAGGGGGCCACTGCACAACTGAGACCAGGAACGCCATTTCGGGGGGGGGGATTCGATTCCCCAAACGAGGAGCCGATCTCGCGCCGCTCCACGGCTCCCGGGACTCCGGGCAGGGCGGCGCGGTCCAAGTCAGTGGCGTGCAACGCACCTGGCGTTTTCGGCAAAGGGGCAGAGTCCTCCGTTTGGGGGTTGTCCAATCCTGCAGCGTCAAGCGGCCCATATTTGTTCAGTCGGCCAGAAAAGTGTGACAAACCACATTGAGCAAAAACAAGTGTTCAAATGAAGGTGCAGGATATTACTTCTCCAGAAACTATTTGGGCATGCGCAAAACTAACCAGTTGCCCGGATGCATAAATCGAAGACATGCAGTTGCGGAGGGCCCCCATTTGCGAGAACTCGTCCCCTGGACTTAACTGCAGCGGTCTTCGAGGCTGTGGCAAGGAAAAACCCTACGAGGGAGAAAAAACTTTGGGCAGCCAAGTCCAAGCACGAGTTTCAGCCCCCTGGAAAAAATACAAATATGCCCAGTAGTGATAGGTTCCCTTTAAAACAAACAATGGAAGACAACACATATATTCTTAATGGAAGGATTTCCGCACCCATGGCGAGCTTGATCTGCACGCATGGACCAACGAGGTAACACATTAAAACGCAGAGAGACGGAAAGTAGAAACCTACATGTATCAAACTTACCTTCACTCGCCCTTACAGGATCCCTTACTTTGATTGCTCCCAGGTGACACAGGTAACAAAAAATGAAACCCGTTTCGGTGGATTTGTTCAATCTTCATTGGGGTCGTGCCAAAAGGGGTTTAGAGGGCGCCACCGAACAACGCCCAGAGCTCTGGTGACTTCTGGAGGAGAAAGCCCTTTGGGTGGAAACCTACCATCCTGCTGGTGCGGCCGGTCCAGGCCGCACATGATGTTCAGCTTCGTGAAAACCACGTGAAACCAAAACACGTATATCACTCCCTACACTCACAGTCTCAAACCCTTCCAAACCAAAGCAAGCGCTTTTCAGGCGCGATATGAGTCATGATCAAAACCCGGTATTAAAATAGTCTACCCAGAACCACGTAAAGAATCAAGAAGGCGGCCGCAGCTATTTATGGTTGGGATTATCCCTTACTAACCTTCATCTTGCCGGGTTTCGGTATGATTTGTCAGGGCATGCCGCCCAAAACATTTTGGTCTTTCAAGGTTTAAGGACTCAAACGGAGGCTTCTAGTTCTCCACTAAATTGTCTTGTGTGTGCGTAAAACAGGAACACCCTTCCTTTGTGGATGACTTCTCCGTCAAAACGCTTCTCCGGCCTGCGTGGGAACGGCGGAAGGGTTTCAGCAACGACTGGAGGGCCTAGCGCCAGCCGAGAGTCTTTCAATCGACCTCAGCTTGTGCCAAGAACGCTTGGAGTCGGGGATTTCCACGCTTGGGTTTATCCCAAAATGTGGAAACCTGCGACAGTGACGTGCATTTGGGCGTCGGCACGCCTCCTCCCTCAGGCCTTCCGACTCTTGGCGCGGGAAATAGGTGCGTCGAGAATGCGCCATAGTCCAGTCCAAAAACAAGCCCAAATCAAGGGCTGACTGTGCAAACATAATATGAACCATATATCTGTAAAGCTTCTTGCGGGGAAACATCAACTGTTCGGCCCCCAAATGGCTAAGAAACATGTGGGCCTGTGTCAAAAACGGGGTGGCCCGACAAAATGGTGAATTTTCCATTTGGTCTCTCAAGTCAGAAGTCAGAAATCAAGAAACGACGTATCCTCGAAAACAAACGTACCCATATCTGACCCACGACACAACCCACCCACCGTCCAAAACCCACCGTTCGGGCGCAGAGAGCAAGGCCGCGACCCGCGCCTGTAGCTGCAAGCTGTCTTTGAGCATTGCGCCGGCCCTTTGCTCGGAGAGTCAGGCTGTCCAATGCGCTTACTTGCTGACCTGACCTAAAAAAGGAGCTGAACATAGACGAAAAGTTTGGGAGCTTCACTTAAAAGAAAGGAACAGCAAAAGGCTGAAAGGTTAGTTTTTCACAGCTGAGGGACCGGAAAAGACTTGAGAAAGGGTAACGTAATCTCCACGGTTGCCACGCTTGCCTCACCAAACCTTGTCACCCTCCCTCCCCCGAAGACAAACCTCAAGCAACCCCCTCAGGCCCGCTATTAAGATAAGACTTGTGAACGCAAGGTTGCGCCAGGGGCGCTCGCAAAACGGAAGCAAAAGGCAGCAAGACCAATTCCCTACCTGTTTAAAATTTGCAAGAAAGGGGTCTGGAGAAGTTCACAGAATACCCTCGGTTGCTTTCTGCTCCCCTGCTAAAAGTTTAACTTTTTGTGGTTTAGTGGAAAACCTATCAGTTGGCAAAAAGCCAAAGTCCTAACATCCAAGCCAAATGGACCAAAATACCCACTATTTCTTCTTGCATCCATGCGGAGCGTCCACCAACATGAGCCGTTCAGCACCGCTGGCGCCGAACATTCCACCGAGGTCGGTCCGCTGGTCGCCAAATGCCCGGCTCCCAAATGCCCGAACTGTCGATCGTGGAAAAAAAACACTTTTACCCTCATGTGTTTTTTCGCCCCCTTGGGGAGAAAAAAAAAGAATATGTCCAGCTGTGATGGATTCCCTCTAATACCAACAGGGGAACATGAGCATATTCATTTCAGCACGGTGACCTTTTGCCAGGCTGGCTAGAAAAAGTGACAAAGTGACTCGACTTCTTGGGCCCTGGGCGGTTGCACACGGATCTGAAAAAGCATCAGGCCCTCTTTGATTGGATGTGTTTTCTTGGGGAAACCTCTTAGGGTGGTACGTAAGGAAATGCGAGGGACAGCGGGCCTCCTTTTTGGAGGACGGGAGGAGGCTCCCTTGTTTGGAGATATCCCCACTTTGCGGAAGGAAAGTAAGAGACAGAGAAATCATTGAAGCCCTTCGTAAAAAAGGGGGCGAGCCAAGACAAGCACGCCGGGTGTCTTGCGTTTCCGGGGCAAAGCGACAATCATCCCGGTTAAGTCTACCCTGCCCACAATAGAATGTGGGAGATGTTGTCTAGGTCCCCCAGTAGAGAGGTTAGAATAAGGGTACCAACTTTTTCGGTAGTCTATTTTAGTAGGGGAACCCTCCCAACCAAAAAAGGCGTGAGAAAGGGCACTGCTGGAGGACCTAGACTCGGTCCAGGGATCCTTCTTTCTAGAAAACCTCCGGAAACCCATGGAAACGGCCGGTTTTGGAAAAGAACGATAGTTGGAAAGAATGGGGAATCAACCCTTAAAACAATAGCATGTGGGAGATGTTGTGAACCTTAAACGATGGATTTTGTTCAAAGTCGATTTAAAAGTAGGGGAACCCTCCCAACCAACAAAGAGGTTAAAAAGGGCACCACTGGGGGACCTAGTTGTGAACCTTTTTTGTTCAGAACGAATTGGGCCCGCGCTGAGACACGCCGCTGATCTTCCGCTCCAGCCTGAGCCGAACCGCGAACGGCGCGGTTCAGGCGCGAAGTGGAGCCCAAAAGTGAGCTGAGTCACAGATGGGTGTGGCTCAAAATTCAAGAGCTAGGGTTACGCGGTTTTTTCTTTGTTTCCATAGGGTTCTATTTTGGGGACCCATTTTTGACCCACAGCCATATGAAAGTGTTGCATCTAAAATAGTTTCCACTGCCCCCAACCACTACAACCCAAAGGGGAGCTAGTTGGGATACACACCCAGCCATGTAGGGGATATGCTCTCACGTTGGGGGATTACTTTTGGGCTGGAAACCAGCAATACAATTATCCATGGCCTATCCACATCTATGTGAATGTTGTTTTTTTTGGTTTTTCTCGGAGTGGCCGCAGCCGTTCTTTAAGCTGTCCAAAGATCACGTGTTGGTTTTGATGAGGTGGATCGGCTTCTTTGCAGATTGGCGGTTTTTTTGTTGGTCTCTTCGCAAAGCCCAGCGTTCCAACCCAATCCAAACCAATGGAAATGGCTTGGTTTTGCTTCTGGGTTGCCTTCAACATTACATGGCCTAACAGGAGAGACCCCCCCCACTGATCAGCCAGGGGGTTGCTTATCAAGGGTTGACATTGCGGCGTTCAAGATCGACCCCATTTAGGCCGCTGAGGAGCGCCTGAAACAAAACAACTAAGGAGTGCCTCGAAAAATCAAACACGGTACTGTACCCGTCCCGTTTTGGTGGAGAGCTCAGGCGATTTGGGGGTGTCTCTTTTAATAATGCCTCTTTTCTTGGTGGTTGCAAAGGGGGACCAAAAAACAAAAAACACGTTGCGGCATTTTGCAGGGGCCCAGAAGGACAAACCGACCCATTCGGGCACCCGAAGCAAAGCAAAACCGCAAACACCACAAGCCCCAAGCCCCTTTCCAGGCCGCGAGCTGCCTCTCGGACGTCTTTGGTCCGCAGCTCCTGCAGCATCACGGGCCTCCCGAAAGGTTGACCTGGGGGGAACCCTAGATCCCCTTAAACTTTCCAGAGGCTCCAATTCGATGCATTTCGGGCCCTCAAACAGCCAATTTTCCGGGATGTCTAATGGAGACATCCGGTCTTCCATTCAAAGCCGAAGCCGATCGGAGCCTCTGGGCACCCAGCAAAAGGGTCAAGGAAAACACACCTCGCCATGTTGACAGACACCTCCGCTAGGGTGTTCACCCTTTGGTACATTGCTTCAGAAAAAGGAAAGAGGTCAACTCGGACGTTCAAACCAAATTTGGCAAGTAGGTCATAAACATGCCGGCATCACTACTTATCACAGGGAGAACTGGCAACCTTCCGGCCACAAATCGCGCAACCCATCGGTCCTGCAAGCCATCCACTCACGCAGGCCAGCCTCTGGAGGCTGGCGCAAAACGCTGGGAGGTGCCGAAACTAAACCCGACTGTTCGGTGAAAGTGGGCGCAACTCGTGATTTCTGGCTCATACCTCCTGGTGTGAAACCAAACCAAACCGACCCTACCCTCTACTCCCCCCCCCCACACTTAAGCCTATGTCAGCAGCAAAGGCTCGTTTGATTGGTGTCGCAAAGGATCAAGACAGGTGTTTGAAGAGGCCTCCCTATTTTTGGGAAGCACCCACGTAAACCCGTTGGTGCGTAAGATTAGCAATAAACAACATCCTTTACGCCAAATACAACTTTGATCCATGAAAGCACATGTCACACAGTGTCAAATGCCCAAAGGAGCTCGAAATAAAAGGTTAACATTTTGGGGCCATGACCAAAAGTTTACCAACATTGAGAAGCAAAAAGGGGTTAAAAGGTCGGCTTTGGACAAGTGGGGGCTATCTACGCACCTCGTATTCAAATTAGAAAGGCCCATGAGTTTGGTTGATCAGGGAAGCCGAAGATGTTTGCATGAATCAAGCTAGGGATTTGGACCGTGGGTTTTCCTTTTCAAAGCAGCCCCAAAAAGGGTAGCCTCATCACCACTCCCATCTTGAGCCAATAGGTTCCTAAAGTTGACCCCACATACACCATTCTGGCAGAATATTACTATTATGGAGCCCGTACCCCCCCCCTCCTTTACCCCCCCCCCCCTTTAAGCTTAAAGGGCTTCTCTTGCAGGGGAGGCTTAGGAAGCCTTGCGGAAGCCTTGCGGAAGCCTTGCGGAAGCCTTGCGGAAGCCTTGCGGAAGCCTTGGGGAAGCCTTGGGGAAGCCTTGGGGAAGCTTGGCCTGACATTCGCCCTGCGCATGGCGGGAAAACTGACAAGAAATACCGAACCTGCAAATTAGGTTAAAGAAGCCTTGGGAAGCCTCACGGAAGCCTTAGAAAAGCCTTTAGGGAAGCTGGAAACCTTAGAGAAGCCCTAGGGAAGCCCTAGACAAAGCCGTACGGTCTCCTTGGGGAAGCATGTTTGCGGAAAGGTTGGGGGGACGCAGTACTTTCAGAAAAAAACAATTCGAATCTTATGATTTCCCTAGGTTAGGGGGACGCAGCAAAGTATTGCAGCTCGAATGTCCGATCAAAATCAAGGGGTCTCTTAGGTTCAGCTTAGGAAGTCTTAGGAAAAATGTTGCTATATCCACTTCCTAGCCACCCTAGGGATAGGACCTAACTACCTTAAGGGGGGGGGGGGGGTAGGGGGGGGGGTACAGGCATTCATAATACTAGGTCCTCCAGTAGAGAGGTTAGAGTAAGGGTTCCAACTTTTTCTGCAGTCTAGTTTAGTAGGGGAACCCTCCCAACCAAGAAAGGGGTGAAACAGGGCACTACTGGGGGACCTAGATTAGGTGCTCCCCCGAAAAAATAAAGCCTCCCCTAATCTGGGCTGTCCTCAGATCCCCCGTTTTACTTTTAGTGGGTCAAATGGAAACTACCACTAAACACTAAAAGGCTAACAAGCTAAGGGTGATGGCTGGGAGCCGCCAAGTAATCACCCAGATCCTTACTCGACCCTTCGGCTTCCTCCACTAAGTCACGAGGCGCAGGATACGACGAGGCGCGCAAACCCGGGGATCGCGCCAGGGCGGTGACACGCCGCACCGCCAATTCTTCACGCACCTGGCGAAGCTTAACGGGGCCGAGCTTCGCCTGCGGTATGCTATCCCCGAATGTGTTTAAGTAAACCAGCCGTCCAGGGAAGTAGGCAACAAGCAGCTTTTTGTTCGTGGCAAAATAGCTGCTGGTACATCCCGTTGAATCCCTGGTAGTGGTTTGGGACTACTTGGCCCTTGCAAAATGAGTTGGCTGGTGTGAAAAACCCAAAAAGTTGAAAGGCAACCGGCCCGATTAAGACTGGCAATGAGAACTGGAAACCATCTTTGGTTGCCGGTGGCCGCGTGTGGCTGATCTACCCGCGCGGCTGCGGCGAAGGGGGTCAACGACCAACCCAGCCCCCAAAACCCCCTCCCCCCCCACAAAACGAAAAAAAAAGAAGCCCTGACCCCCTTTTAAACGACCCAACCCAGCCCTAAAAACCCACCCCCCAGCTTCAGCCCAGTCCCAGCCCCTCCTCCCCACGCCACGACCCACCGACCCACCTGGCGCGGCGCCCAGGAAGCCAAGTCCCAGGCGCACAGCCACAGCACCACGCCTCGCTTCGGTCAAGTCGAATGACTCGACGACATCGGCTCGACGACATCGGCCAGCGCCGCATGGGAATGCGCCCGCTTCCTCGCCCCCGAAACAAGGGACCCAATGAAAGGCTAGCTTTTTTCAGTGGTGGGAGATAGTGACATAGGAAATAGACGGCTGTAATCACAAATCCTCCAAAAAATCCAGGCAGTACTAAAAAGAAGATCATAAGAAAGCCATGCAATGTAATGCTTATATTATAGAAGTTCTGGTTTTCTGGAGATATGATCCTATTTCCTGATGAGTATAATTCTATTCTTATAAGGACTGATATTAATGTACCGGAGATTCCAAAGATGAATTAGATAATAAATAATAGATTCCTAAGCCTTTATGATTACAATTTTTAACTAGTGAATGGAATAATATAGTAAAATAATATGACCTGGAAAGATAAAGTGGTTGATGATAAATCTTTTATTAGCTGTTATCTGTCTTTTTGCTTACAATAATATCTTTCTTTGTTGGGTTTCTTATGTTTCTGTGTCTTTTATATTATCTCCCGTTCATTCTCCTTTCATCTTGGGAACTCTTCAAATTGAGGATATTAAAAATGATAGAAGAGATACAGAGGTGACACATAAACATAAGATAAGATGGAAATATAATAATATGAATGAGGATATGTGTCTTGTGTCATCTCTTTTATCTTTCCTGTCTCTTGGTTTTCATCTTTTCCCATTCCTCTAATCCTATTCTCAACCGTTGACTGCAGGGAAAGGGCTTGAGGAGATGGAATGTGATTGTAGTGATAAGACTCATTCTGATGCATTCATATGATGGAGGATGCATCAGGCCACATTATCGAGGTTAGAATAAGTTGGTACCAACTTTTCTTCTGTAGTCTAGTTTAGTAGGAACACCCTCCCCCAAAAAGAGGGTGAGAAAGGGCACTACTGGGGGACCTAGAAAAGGTGATTGATCACCTTTTTGGGACCGAAACTAAACACGGGCCAAGGGAAAACCGAAAGGTCAAAAGGTCGATTCGCGGATTGAACAACTGAGTCTACCATTGGGTTCTTGCAGGGGATGCCTGTGAGCTGCATGCCCATATTTACCAGGAACCAGCGAGAATCTACATTAGATACCTGCGTGTCCTTTTAAGTTAGACTTATATATTTGGTTTGTGGTGATACCATGGTTGGTTTTAAAGAAAGCCAAAATGGGCACCAGCCAGTTTAGGGCGTCCCGTTCCTTAAAAAAACAACTAGAACTTATACCCATAACGATACCTGACCCCCTCAAAACAACAAAAAAGTGGGTGTCTGGGCCTTATAGCAGCCTCCCTGCAACTAGTTTTTGGAGCCAGCTGGTTTGATTAAGGAGTGGTTGAAGGGGTTCAAATCCAAATGCAAACCACCACTCCAAACCATCATCTAGCATCTGCTAGCATATGTGTCCTGACGTCTTCTTGAGACTGATATGCGTGTCTCGTGGACATTGCTGTACTGCACATTCTCTGCCTCCTCGAATCCAGGTGATGCGTGTGCCGCTAGCGCCGTTTGGGGGGTGAAAGCAGGGGGGTCTTTTTGCCACCATTTGTGAGAAAATTGGCGACCCCTCAAGAAGGAATCCTTCACTACAGGGGGGTCGATCATTTTTCCACCAAAGGTTGCAAAAAGACCCCCCTGGTTGAAACGGTCTAAGTGGTTCTGAGGATCTACTTTTCAACTAGACGATTTGGCTTCAATGGTCATCCGCATCTAACCTGGGGCCCGAATAAAGCTACTTCCTGCCTGCTACTTTCACCCGGCAAAAAGGTGGCCACCGATTGCTTTCCAGCAAACCCCGAAATGGTCATGAGCCCTATTTTTTCTTTCCGCCGGGGCATCCTTTCGGCTTCAACCCAGTCGACACTCGACATCGTCGAGCAGAAGCAACTTGGGAAGCAAATTCAAAACGGACTGACTGCTCAAGCCACGCCTATGGTCACGAACCCTGCGAAATTTAACGAAATTATGTGGCCTCCATGTCAAACGGCGTTAGCAGGAACACGCAGGACAGAACCACAGAGCTTCTTTAAGGAGACCCGGAGCAGTGCCCTTTGAGTTAGGGATGCATGCCGTACGAAGGGAAGCACCGGATGTTGGTAACCGGGAAGGGCACCAAGGAAGGCCTCTCTGGAGAAATGAAACGAACCTGTTCATGAGAGAAACGTGCATCTCCATGTGTCTTGAAAACAGTCCAAATGCAAACATAACTCTAGTGCAAAGGATGCGACCATTTCGGAATTTACGGTGCGCGCCCTTTTTCTCAAAGGGTGTCCACCCTCTTCCAATTGCTTTCAGCCCCCCTGGAAAAAAGGAACAAACTGCCCAGTAGTGACACATTCCCTTTAAAAGCGACAGGGGCGAGGAACACATATTCCAAAGCAAATGCCACCAGACTTACGGGGCAGTAAGTGGCAAGCCTGGCTATAACCCACTTGGGAGACTTACAACCACGCTAGGTGGGTTATAAGCATGGTTGTTGCCCACTTGCGAAGCACCCTGCCTTTTTCTGGGTGAATTATAAGATGCCACCAACCTGAAATAAGGTGCTTGGGGGCTATTCCCCACATAAACCACCATTTGGGCTGAATTCGGTCGTGTGAGGTCCTTATAATTCACCTTTTTTTAATAGTACTGTGGATGGACGAAATCCATTTCGCACCACCGTTCAGAAACGCTGACATGGTCTGATTCCCCTGTACCAATGAAAAATGGTTTCAACCATGGTTTCCAAGTGGTGCGAAACGGATTTCGTCCATCCACAGGTCTGTCATGAAGCCCCGTCCACCTCGGAGTTCGGGGGCTCCGGCAAGCCCCATCCTCCGGCTGCACAGCGATGCCTGACCGAAACCCCGAGTTTTCTGGAAGAGCCTGGCCTGGAAGAAGGGGACCACAGGCCAAAACAAACACTTTCGTTTGCCTGGTTAGTGGAAAACAATAAAAAAACCCAAAAAAGCAAAAAGAAAAAGAAAAGGGGAACTCATTCTGGGGAAGGAGCCTGGGAAAGGTTGCCCTCCTGTCCACGTTGCCATGGAACCCAGGGCAGCCTTTTTTTCAGGGAAATTGTCTTCCAGCGCTGTTCCTGGTGAACTCGCAGATGTTTGCCCTGATTTTGCGTAGCAAGGCGGAACATGAAATCAACAATAATTTTAAGGTCCCCTCTTTGTACGCCTATTTTCTCCTTGCCTGACCACTTGCGCCAAAGAGGCTATAGAGGCTCTCCTTTGGGGGAACCCACCCGTCTTGGTGATTAAACATTATTCTGCGATTCCAAGGTAGGACCGGGAGGGAGGGGGGGGGGTGCAACTTGGGGCTGCGCAGGCTTTGGCTGATCGGCTGTCTAGGGCAACAAGCAAGAACCTCCCAACTGCTTAACCTACATGTTTGTTGAGATGTTTGTTGGTTTGAAATACTCACTTGCCCAAAGGACCCAGAAATAAAAGGTTAACCTTTTGGGACCTTTACTAAAAATGGGCCAAAAACAGAAAACGAAAAGGTCAAAAGGTCGATTCGCTTTGGGCAAGTGAGAATGAGCATGGCTGGGACAGACGTTTGTGGAATTTGGGGTGCGGATTCAATCCTGGGGCTTCCTTAGACCGTTGAAGACCACAAAAGACTGAGGCAGACGACCCACTTCTCAGGCAAAGCGAAAAGTGAATAACTTTTTGTAGTTTAGTGCGGAAAACCCACTAGTTGGCAAAAGGTTAAAGTCCTAACAGCCAAGCAAAATGCACCCAAGAACTTGTTGCTTTACCCTTTTGATCACCCTTTTGATCACTAAGATCCCCCTCCTGCCTAACATGGAACCTGAGGTTTTGGGGTCTGACACCTTCGCACCCAGTTGCAAGAATGAACCTGTTTCGTCCACTTTCACCTGCACGAATGTCTTGGGATATGGCAGTTGTAGAAACTGAGCCTTTGCTTTCATGATGGCCCCCGGGGAGCCCCCGAAGGGAGGAAAAACGTGGCCTGTCTTGGGAAAGACTCACCCCATTCCAAAAGGTTGATACCTTTTGGATTTCACCTTGACAGAATGGAGTTAAAAAGCACAGCTCCGTTTACTGGTGGGTAAACCTTCATCTGAAACCTGCAATATTCCAAACTCTGTTGAAGGCGTGTGAAGAATTATTCAAGCTAATGAGGGGCAAGCACAAGACGTCTACACAAAGGACATGAGGCTGTCCTATGAGGCAAAGGTCAAACAGATCTGGGTGACTTCCCTTGGGGGGACCCCTCAAAATCGGGTATTCCGTTTGGCTTCCCTTCAACACTATCCAAAAAGGGCACCCTTACAACAATTGACACACCCATCCGGGCTGGCCTCAGGTGCCAAAGTGTCACGGGTTACATGAACCCCCCCCCACTACACCCACTACAGGCCTGACAAACCCCCGCTAAACCAACGCAACAAACCTGAAGAAAAAGCAATTCCCCCTTTTATTAAACCCACTATAGAAACCCCCGCTAAACCAACGCGAAAAACCTGAAAAAAAGAAGAAGAACAAAAACAAAGCGGACGATTCGCTGGGGAGCTGCGCCAGCCTTCAAAGCCCTGCGAACCGGCGCCCCCCGGCCTCGGCAAAAGACCGAAAGGAGCGCGAGGTGACGTGACCGCTCGGGCGAAGAGGCATCCAGGGAAAAAGTCGAAAGGGTAGCAATTTGGGTTGGAATTTTCAATTTTGGGCCTCTCTCTGCCTAGAATCTTGACTGAGCAATGGAATTGGGTTGGATCCTCTTTGATTTTGAGGGCCTGAAAAACCTTGGAAGATGGAAAGCGCGAGCGGCCAAAGGGTTCGGAAACCTAAGCTGGGTCTCGTTCATGGATTCGCGTTGGGTCACCACGTTCTCCTTGCCTTTCTTTTACCCGAAGGGGCCTGGGTCGCCGTCCGCAAAAAGGTCACCTGGGGTGACACGACTGAACCCAGCATTGGAAAAACAGGCTTGGTTGTTGAAACGACCCCTCTGCAAAAAGTGAATAAGTCCTTTTGTGGGTCCAATTCGGAAAATCCGCTACCTGTTTGAGCCAAAAAGTTCAAAGATCCTGTGCCAAATCGTTGGTTTAAAGGAAAAGCTACCCGTTTATTGGGGTGGGTTTTAAAGGGAAGCCAACAGGAACACCAAATCACCATAAAAAGCAGGTGACATGGTCTTGGGGCAAGTTGGACTGCGGCCTCCCCTCTCCCGAGAGTCCTTCTGCGAAGCCGAGAAGCCGCTCAGAGTTCAGGGGGCGCCATTTTTTCGGAAACCGTTTGGGTGCATCTTAAAATAGGGGAGTCAACAAAGTGTGGTGGTTCTTGTGGTTTTTCCCAAGGTACACCTAAAAAAAGGCATGCCCATTTAGATTTGTCTCTGCATTGTGTTTACCCTGGGACTCCAAAGGCGGTCTTTATTACGGTGTTTTATAGAAAGACTGTTTCTTCTAAGCGGATGTGGTTTTACGGTTCAAAGCCTGCTGCAAAAGCACAACTGCCAAATTCAGGTAGAGGCGTGGACCTTGCCATTGCCCAATATTAAGTTTGGGTTCGGCTGAGGCGCTCAGTCTTTTGCACGATTTCATGCAACAAATCATAAATCACGCTTTGACCTTGGACCAAATTGCATAATGCCAACATGACAGAACAAACCAGCCATGCGATTGAGCTTGAATTTGTTTTGAGCTAGCCAAACAACCGGCTATGAGGTGCAGAAGCTAAGAAGGGCGCCCTGCTGCACAGAGTTGGAGCCTACACAAAACATCCATGTCGGCTGATTGCTTTGCAGGTGCGCACGTAATTGATGCGCCAACAATCGAAACTACTTTGCCTGAGGCCACCGCCAAAATGTGTAGGAACCAACATTAAAACTATCAAAACAGAAGTTAAACAGTTTTTGTTGTTTGTTGCGTCTACTCGGCATTTTGCTTTTTTTGGGGCCAAAACCACAAACAGTCTTTCACGGCCAAAAACGGTCTTTCACGGCCAAAACGGTGTTTCACGGTAGTTTCACGGCAATTTCACGATAGTTTCACGCTAACTTTCAGGACTGTTCATACTAAAGCACAGCAAGGTATTTTCAATCACGAGTTGTTGTCGCAATATGTTCAGAAGGATAGCTTCTTCAGTCGTCAGATAGCGAGATTGAATTCTTTGACAATCGTTGCTTCGGGCTTTTACGCTCAATGCACTACTGTACCATCGTTCACTTGGCACCTATTTTGCAATGCAAACTTGGGCATGATCAGTTACGCGATACCCTTACAGATATTGGAGTTCCAAGGTCGGTTCAGCTGGGATTCAGCTGTGATTCTGTCACAAATGCGCATCAGCGCAAACAGCAAAAATTGCCCTATAAACTTGATGTTGTAAAGCAAGCATATGTTTAAACACTTGACTCGCAGCATTGCCCCAAAACCCTCAATGTCATAGCTAAAGCGACTGTCTCGAGGCCAAAGAGCCATTTTATTGACAGGAGGGCTATCAAATTAATGCTATATTGCACAAACGGCTGTTGCTGGCCAAAAACGGTCGTTCCAAATAGACCATGTTAAAAACGGTCGAGGACTTCCTGGGTTTACCTATCTTAAAAACAGGGCGCCGAGCAACAAATGAACTGAACGGATGCGTCTGAAGTTGACTCCAGGTTGACTCCAGGTTGACTCCAAAAAAAATTGGAGCCTCCCCACCAAAAGCAGGATGATGGACTTTGGTACAGAATAGCGAACCTGAACATGTACAATCAGTTTAGGCCTGAGTACTTCCTGGGCGCCTTGCTAGAAGTAAAACTCTTGGTGGGAAATGTCATGCGTCCCTCTAAACTCGAAACAGCCAGAAGTCCAAGGGTGTCTGGGTGACCCGCTCAATGGGTACCGACAAGAAAAGAGATCCCTTTCGGCCAAATTCCCACCTTCTTAGTTTGCAGGCCATGGGCATTGCTATAACTTGTGCGGTTGGGGCCAAGGCTACCTACCCTTGCCATGTGGATTGCGAAACTCCTTAGGTAAATAATGGTGGTTTGTTTCAGTGGCTCACCCCCTACTTACGTAGGCTTGACAATCCACGCTCTCACCCAAACGATTGGACTAGGCTTCAGGCTCCTCCGCGCACACCAGGAACTGCGCGGAAGTGGAGCCGGCCTCCCGAACCCACCTGAGCCGCCCAAATATGCCGCTCGGCGCCATGTTTTTTTCCAAACCGGCATCTTCTTGGCACGGGTACCCTTCTGTTCACTACCATGGAACCTCACAGGGCGGTCCGGGAAGATCATTTTCCTTAAATCGACCCCCTCGTGGGTTCCATGATAGTGGACTGGAGGGTACCCCTATTTTGACCAACAAAACTCATGTCTTCGAATACCTCCGTTTGGACAACTGACAAATTCACCTGTCCAATGCGCCAAAAAAGCCATGGGAAGGTTATGGCCCATGGTCCTCCGTTTCGAAGGTACCAAAATTGGGAGCACAGTTGGCCCAGGGACTGCAGACTTAGCCAGCCTTTCATAGTCACCATTAAGTTTATATATATATATATATATCTGCTGCCCCCCTTGCTAGAATCAGTGCATTCCTTCTAGGGTCACACATGCACACTAGATACATCATACGAACACAATGGCTATGTGAGTGCGGTCACAAACAAGATTCCTAGGGAGTTAATGCAAAAAGAAAGGCTAAATGAGTCCCCTGCTTTGTATGGGCAGCATGTCCTGAGTCCCTCACGTTCTGATCTCCACATTACTGTTGTTCAAAAAGGAAAGATTCAGATTTGCCACCCATGTCATTTAATTTAGCTAGCTTCAAAGAAAGACATGGGGTCAGCATCTTTGATTGATTCCTTCTGGGGCCAAAGAACTCATCCAAATCATGACCACAGTGCTTGCATAAGCTCGCTCTTCCCCTGCCCCTCGATGACTGCCGGCCTCCTCCGAACAAGGCGGCTGAAATGGTGTCCTGCCACAAGGGAAACTTGGCTGTTCAACATCGGGCGGGTCTATAGTCGTGGACACCACTGCAAGGACCAGCTAGCGGGTTCTCTGAAAAATGGGGGCGGCCTTTGCGTCAGTCAAAGGCAAGCCGGAAGGAAACCCACCATTTCAGGGGACCACTTTGAGAAACGTTCAAGGGATTCGATTCGGATTGGTGTTGAACAACTCGCCAGACATGAGGCCACCGAATGGCAAACAGCCACCTACAAGCAACAAGCAAGTGATGAAGGTGAGATGTCCTGAAACAAACAAAACTTGGTGCCAAAATAGGGTTTCTAGAGAAATTGATGAACACTGCCATGTTTATTTGGTTTCGGAGAATGGTCCATGGCCTGTAAACCATCCGAAAACCGGTGGAAAATCCAACCAAGGGATGCTCCGCAAAACGATTCCTCTCAGTTGCGCGTCCAGTTCGCCCTCCAGACAAGTACAGCATTTTCGGTTGGAAGACAAGTACAGCATTTTCGGTGGCCTTTTGGAAAAGTTGGATGGCCCTGGTTGTCTGGGGCATAACACCCATCTGAAGCAAAGCTTGAATCTATGTTTAATCAAACTCACCTTTCAAACCAACGCCTACGCTCCTCAAGTTCTTGCGCAGAAGGCAACCACTCAAAAAGGCGACCTCACCTGGAGTCGCCACAGCCCAAAGGAGCCGAGCGTTGATTCAGCCCTCCGTGAAACAACGAATGGCATCCATCCAAATCCGGGGGCCCTTTTGCACCGTTCAGTGAATTCCACCCTTACAAATCCCTGTGGGGTTGGTGGGGTCCTTGCACGTGAACAGCGTTCCAGTCACTGTTCTAAGGTTCGCTTTGGAATAACCCCGAGGGTGGTTCTAACCAGGGGGGTTCCTCTTCAAGGAAGATTCAAAAAGGAAGCAACCCACGAGTCTGGCACATCAACAAACCCCGCTAAAAGGGATTCATCAACAAGTGGCTTGTTCATCTGAGAATCCCCAAGTGAAGTCGTCTGAATGAATCCGAAGTCGGGATTCAGATCGACCCGGCAGCTTTTTGACTTTTGACTGCCAGGTAGATTACCTAGGTCTTCCCGTAGAGAGATTAGAATAAGGACACCTTTTTTTTCTCCTGCAGGGGCTTTTACTAGAAGAAGCCTCCCAACCAGAAAAGGGGTGAGAAAGGGCACTACTGGAACCACCATTTCTGTACTAGGGGAAGCCTCCCAAACAAAAAAGGGGTAAGAAAGGGCACTACTGGGGGACCTAGTACTCGCCAGATTGCCATGGAACCACCACATTCATCGAGGGAACTCTCCTTGGACCCCTGACACATCGGAGCCGGGGCCTGGCAGCGTGCCGAACCGCAGATGCAGCACCTGCGGAAAGCGGAAAGCGCTTCGCTTGGACGGGGAAAGGACGACGCGGAAAAGGAAGGCTCACTTCAAATGGCCCAAAAGACCACCTGTGAAATGACCACAAAAAGAAGAGTTGTTGGGAACCCTGAAGGAAAAAAATGGGCCAAAAAAAACAACTGGTGCAGCCAAGAATGGCGTGCAAGCCTTTCAGCCGGACTTTAAGTGTCGGTCTCTTGACACCATGAAAGGCAGATGTTACAAGAAACCGCATGTGGGAAAAGGCAAAAGAGGAAACCGGTTTTGATTTGGTCATTGCAACATGTATTGTCTTTTCCGCATGTAATTGTTACAGAAACCGGCTTTGATGTCGGGAAAGGGAATGACCAACTCAAAACCCCTGGGAGCCCTGGCCTCCGACTTCGGAAATGCCCAGGACTTGGCCCACTCAAGGCGCCATCCGGTGCGAGAGAAAAAGCCTTGGGGGTCCAAGCAAACCAGGTTACAATTTGGGTAAGGCAACTGAGCAGTGACTAACTCACCCTTCCAAGACTGGTCTGCCCCCCCCCCTCCAGAAAAACAAAAAAACAGAAAAGGATGTGGCACCGTGGGATCCCCGAAATGAATGCCTCAAAAACCACCAGGACTTCTACACCTCTGGCCACTTCCCGTCAACTCTTCCACCTCCAGCGTCCGCATCTCCCGCCTCGTCCCGGCCCGGCATTAACCTGAGGCATCCGATCCGCGCCGGGCTCGCCGCTCAAACGGGGGGGATGGTTCCAACGGCTGGTTTCCACTGCCACCTTTTGGAGCTTCCAAAAAGAGAAACGGATGAAACCCGATGAACTGGGAGGCTACCCGTGGAGGGTTGCCAAATCCATATCCACTTCTTGAAATCATGGGAATGGGAACCCATCGATTGTTGGTATTTACAAGGGAATCATGATGGTGCCACTGCTGGATGGTTGCGCGTGCGATTGATATCGACATGCCCTGAAGATATATAGGAGCATGCTGATCGTGATACTTTGGATGGTTGCCAAATCCAGAAAGCGCACCACGAAAGGAAACCATGGGAATGGGAACTTATTGATTGTTGGTACAGGGGAATCATCTCTGAATCATCATTCCAGGGTTTATTGAGTGGTGCAAAATTACGTCCACTGTATATCCAGTGTTCCTTCCTCCCATCAGCTGTTGTGAACCGGTTGGTTGTTTCTGCTGGTTGTGTCGCTTGGTTGTGTCACGTTCAACTGACTATGAGGTCCAAGGTCCCAAACACCGCACCCCTTCGATGATGAGCCGCAACGTTGTCTGTGAGGCTGCTTATTTTCCTCTTTGGCAAGCCCTTTGTCCACTTCCATAAGTGTTAGACGGAGGTATACCTCCTGTTCAAGCATGGCAAGGATCCCACCAAAGGGGATTGTATTGGGATTGGTCCTTTCTTTGAATTTGGAGGGGGCGCACCCCCCTCCAACATGAGTTTCATGATTGGATGGCTTTCAACTTGTGGCGTCCTGTGGGGGAAATCATCATTTCCCAAAAGTCAAAGTCTATAGATCCAATCCAATTGCAGCCAAGATTAGAGCGCCCAAGAAAGCGCCTCCCCGAATCTGCATCCTTTCGGGGACCCTGTGCTGGAAGCCAACACTTCCCTCACTCAGCACTGCCCTGGGGTCTCGGGCGACACTGGGCACGCGTCCACATGGCCCGGGAGCCACTCGTGTTGCCGCCAAACCTCCGTCAGAGCCTTGCGCGTCGCAAAGGCGCAGCGCTGCACAAATCCAGCTTTGGGCATATGAATTTTCCGTTTGACTCTGATCCTACCACCCTCCAAACATGCAGCCGAACGGCAAAATCCGACATAACTTGGCCTGGGCTCCCCCAACTTTTGCGGATCGCTCTCAAAGGACAACCGCAGGACTCAAACTTGGCCGGTTGGCCCACGCCGAAATCATCTCCAGGTCCTCTTTCATATTTGGGTGTATTCATCTGTTGGTACCTTGCCGGCTGAAGAAACCTAGCCGTCACCTTCACCAGCGCCCAGCGCATCTTGATTGCTGGTGACCCTGCAAAAAGTGGACAACTTTTTGGGGGGTTCAGTGGAAAACCCCCGTCTTTTCCCAAAGAGTTCAAGTCTAAAGATCCGTTACCCAGCAGCAGTCAAGGCAGTTGGGGGTCAGGTTGGAGCCCTGGGACCCCGGAAGCTAAGGGGGCGCCACCATTTTGAGGGTCGCCTTTTTGTGGGCGTTTTCGCCACTAACATGGTCCAACCCCAAGAAGTGAGAAGTGAGAAATAGAAACCAACCACTCAGTTGTTCAGTGGCCCTGGAGGAAAAAAAGGGAACCCTTGTTTTGGGAAGACCATCTTAGTGGGGCAGCCACCCCCCAAAAAAAAAGAGGAAACAGGGGGCCGCTGAACAACTGAGTTTAGGATTCCAGAACCTTGATTCACTTTTTGAAGTCCCGCGCCTGCGACAGGTTGGAATCCAAATACTGCCAATGTCCCGAAACGAGGTGACCCTCTGGAAATCGGGGGGGGGGGGAGGGGGTGACTCAAGCTCCGCTTCGGAGAAAACCGCATCAAAACCTTCCTGACGGCAGTGTTCTATATGGGTGTGTCTTTTTTTGGGGGGGACCCCAACATTGCGGTTTCCTTTCAAAACTGAAAGCTGCACGCCCGGTGACCCCTCGAATCACATGTCATCTCCCCCAAGGACCAAAGTAGGTAGGGCCTAACCCGGCCAAGCCGTTAGCTGGTCAAAAGCTTCGCCAATCCAAGTGTAGTTCTTTTCCCCAAGCCAAGCCCCAAGGTTCTTTACTTTGTTCTAGGGGTTGATTCCTTGTCCATTCTTTTCAACCATCGTTCTTTTCCAAAAAAACGAGCCGTTTTCCCTGGGATTCCGGAGGTTTTCTAGAAAGAAGGATATCGGGAAAGAATGGGGAAGGTACCCCTAGATTTGTAAGGGCAACCTCCAGGCCAAAGTCAAGCCACCAGTGTAACTAAGCCACAGTTGCGCTTACTTGAGTGCAACTGTAACAAGGTCCAAGCTGCTTCTTTGCTCCCCAACCCCACAATTACCCTCCAGCGATTCCATGGGTTTGTGCATGTTAACCCCTGAAGAGGACGACTTTCCTCTTGGAAAGGGCCTTTTGCACAAACCCATGGCACTCGGCGGGCGCACCTCCCGGACCTCCTCCGCGGGGCGGTCCATCCGGGCCACCGCCAGCACCAGAGGCGGTCCTGGCTGAGATGGTTCTCCTTTGGCTCCGCCCCACTCCAAACCCCGAAGCCCCCCCCAAAGCCGACCCCTAAAGCCACACCCACCCGAAACCCGCCCTAAGACCAAAGTCCACCACCCCTCAAGCCCACCTAGAATCTTCCAAATCCCGAAAAAATCCACCCAACCCCTTGATCAAACACCTCGAAAATCCAATTCCAATATATTTTCCCCAAGCCTTCCAAGTCCCGAAAGTGCCCAAATCTCACCAAACCGGATAAATCGCTTGAAACCAGTCCAAAACCCTTAAATCCCTCTAAGTTCATCCAAATCCGCCAGCGGTCTGAGTCGCTGGTCGAACCTGGTTCGAAGCAGCTTTCAGGGAGGGTTCCCGAACCGACTCCCATACGAAACTATGGGTCATTCCCATGATTACTATATACTCTATCACTTTCAAGCAAAATCCCCTTGGCATTGCAGCCGCTTGCAACCGAAAACCCAACTTTTCCACAACCACGGAATATTTCAATGACCAACACCTGTAGCTGCCAAATCTTTAAACAAAAAAATGCACCCATCCAGCGACCCCGGTCCACTCAGCGAAAAATTGCGCCTGGCGCCGGAAGGAGACTCACGGCGACGAGGCCCAGCGCCTGAGGGTGGACTGGGACTCACCCCAGACATTCATGGGGGCTGAGGGGCAGGGAGGGGAGGGGGAGGGAGCCCTTGTTTGGGGCCTTTTTGGGCTCCCTCCCCCCTCCCCTCCCTCCCCATGAGAAATGAAAGGCTAACCTTTTGGAACATTGACTAAATGGACCAAATCAGGGAAACCAAAAGGCTAGAAGGTCGGCTCTAACCCAGTGAGGGAATGATGACCATATTAACCGAGCAGAAGGACCAGGTGATGGACTGCCTTATGCGGAAAGGCCCGCATACGTCAAAAAGCACCCCACTCAATGCCAGTGTCCAACATCGTAGGCAAGCAAATGTCAAGACCCTCATTCTTTTTGGCAAGGGCTGCCCTTGGGTACCTACTGCACTGGTAATCTTCCAGAATGGGCACCGTGCACTGGTTGCACCATGCATTTGACAACCGCCTCAAGGCCAGGTTCGGGTCCTTGGGTTAGGCCAAATGGCGAATCCATCCACGGAATCCAAAAAAAAACTACACAAAGATACACGTCCAAGTCAAGGAAACCAGCATGTGAAAAGGTCGGATTAGGACGACTCAGTGCTTGTTCTTCTTCTTCTTCTTCTTCTTCTCCTTCTTCTTCTTCTTCTTCTCAGGCTTGCCTCTTTTTTTTGGGCAGCTTCTGCTTAGAAGCCTTGAGTGCCCATGAACCGTCCCCAGCACTCAGGATCTTGGCGAAGTTGATCTGCCAGGGTGCGAAGTACAAAAAAAAAAACAGGGTAGCAATACCGGAAAAACACCAGGGGGGTCGACAGCCACCGAATAACACTACTAAATGTTGAAGCCTCGGGCAGGATTTGACAACAGCCATTCCGGCTGGGTATAAGAACTAACCTAGGCAGTTTTGACCAGTTGGTGATATCAAAAGGATATCACTGAAAGTGACCAGCGAAAAACCCAGGATCCCCATCCCCGCTTGCGCGCTTGCGCGCGCTTTTTTCCGAACCCGGGAGTCCGGGCCAGCACTAGCCAGAAAGCGTCGAGCCACAGCCTCCGCCGCAAAAACATCCGCAACCAAAGGTCCTGGAAACATACGCCCAGGCATCCCCAGCCCCGGAATGGAACCGAATCTCCTTGTGAACCCTCCCTGAAAGCTGGGCGCTGTTGGAAAAAAAGGAAACCATGTGGAAGCAAGAGACCCCGCAACTCGCCACAGCTGGGGAATGTTGAGCCCTCACTTGCGTCTCCAGGTACTGGATTTCCCCCTTTCAAGTTGCGACTGTACTGATGGTTTCCATTAAAACTGCCACTCTTGGAGGTTCAAACATAACAAAATAAACGAAAATATTTGGATTGACATCCCCTAAGTCGGAGAAGGCTTGCCCTCGCAAATGGAAGTGCACAACTCTCCCCACTGCCGCAGTGGGGCATCGTTTTCGGGGGTTGGGCCTCGGTTGTTCTTGCACCATCACCCGCAAGAACATGGGAGACACCCAAGCTCTAGGGCAAGGGCGCAGCCAAAGGTATGAGGATCGGCAGCAGCAAGGCCTTGGACGTTCTCAGCGCTTACCCTTTCTTAATAAAACTAATGATGAAGTGTGAACATTTACCCCCTCTCCCACGAACATAGCACCTGTTGGAGGGTACCTGGAAGATCAATTGGTTTCTCAAGGGGACCCTCTGTGAGGTGCCATGTTAGTCGGAGGGAGGGTAAGTGTTCCTCTCCCTCTCCTGTACCTGTGAGCAAAGAGTCACAGGTAGTTTATGGGCTTGTGTCAGGTCGAATTGGTTCTCTTGGTCATTTGTTCTTTGAATATGAATACCTTCCATTTTTGGACGTGGACAGAAGAAACCACTTGCAATCCAGCGTGAGGATTAAGGATTGCCTAACCAAGTGTATCCAATCCCCCGGATTGACGGCAAACTGATTAACCGGCGTCAACATCACCCTTGATCTTTGAGCCGTTGCAAAAAACAAGATAACCCCCTCAGGCAATGAGCAAAGCAAAGGAAACGGGCACCACGGGTGAACGTGTGAAAGCAAGTGGGGATACACCCTTAGACACCCCAAACAAGATTTAAAACCAACAAAGGTGGAGAACAAATATGCAAAAGGTCAGTTCATTTCGGTAAAACACAAAGAGAGCGAGAGAGAGAAAGAGCGAGAGCGAGAGAGAGGAGAGGTACGTGTTTTAGCTATCATCACCTCACCCAAATGGGTGTGTATGTGTGTGTAAATAGGAGATCCCTCAAAACTAACGGCACCAACCCCAAAATGGAGACCGAGCCTCAAAAGACGCGCCACCCGGCATAGAAACTCATTTCAACTTGGCCTGCGGTCGAGAGCTGAAGTTTGCAAGCGGCTTGCATGTCCCCAAACATCACGCCAAAAAGGACACCCACTTAATTGCCTGTTTGTTCCAAAGGTGATGTTTAAACCACCCAAGATGGGAATGAAAGGGCCGTCTACGTTTGCGCCCAGATTAGTTGATCGTGTTGGAAATCATCTTGAATGGAACTGGTCATGCCAAGGGAACAACTCTAAGCCCAAACAGTTTCTTTTCACTGGCAACCATGGGCCTGCAGAACTCCCTGGCCACCACACACAATTTGATGCGAGTCCGATACGTATTGTTTTCCCAGACACTGCAAACAGCCTAAGATGAACAAGCTTTGGCACTCACACACTTTGAAAGCGCTTGACACTGCATGAACATGTCCAATTCCAAGCCAATCCAAACAACATCCTGAGTTGGCTTTTCCCACAATGCAGTCACTGCATTGGTGTCAAGTCGCCCTGACTTTTCAAAGCTAAACACCTGCTGTACCAAGTCAGCATCACTCGTCCCTCCAGGGGCAGCTCTGCATCGAGGGCCCTGAAGGGACTTCCACCACGGGGAACTTTTCCATGCCGCCGCCCTGCGCCTGGATGAGGCTCCAGCTATAAGCCACCAGCTCAGAATCCGCTTGGCCCCCTTCCCACTGAACCTCGTTGCCAACGAGGTCCGGCCAGCAGCAGAAATAGAGATAGAAGCGGTGCCCTTTCCACTGGCCGGTGTGCCACATGGAGGAGCGACACCCCATCTCTCCACAGACTGACAGGGTGGCATTGTACTTCAAGGTCCTTGGATCTTGGCTGGTGGGGCTCATGTCCTGACTATCCCAATCAGCTTCAGGGCTGTTTGCAGACTGCCAATACGAGATGAAGCCTCCAGATGTCCAACGCTCCCGCCAGTTGCGACGCTCCGCATAGCGATAGCTGTGGGGGTTTGTGGCACTGTCATTGGTCACTGCCAGCATGTACACTGAGCGGTCTTGGCCGTCTTGGTCCCTGTGACTGTGTGGCACTTCTGGCGGCATCTCAATGCGATCACAAAGTCTCTTCTTAACACTGATGCCTTGCTGCAAAAAGCCGGTGTGGCTGATGTGCGGCTCATCCTCGCACTGATCTGTTGGCTCTGCTGCCAACACGCGGAAGAAGGCAACAGCAAACGCGAAGTTCAGCATCGATTGCATGCGGCGGGCAAAGGTTTCACGCCAACTGGAGCCCAAATGCAGGGGTCCTCAGAGTTGACGCAAATCTGCTGAGTTATGGAAAACCTGCTAAACCTCTGAAAGGCAAAGTTAGGGACCAAATGACGACCGCAAGTTGACGGGGGCCTCCAGGTCGGGAAGCCAACTTTCATTCTATATTCGGGCGGGCGGGCGAGGCGGGGCGGGGCGGGGCGAGCAGGCGGCCGGGGGGCCAGAGGGCCGACGGGCTGGTGGGCTGGTGGGCCGGCGAGTGGGCGTGCGGGTGGGCAGGCGAGCGGGCGGGTGTGCGGGAGTGAGTGAGTGAGTGCTTGAGTGGGTGAGCGAATGTGAGGGTGAGGGTGCGGCGGATGCGGCGGGTGCGGCGGGGTGGGTGCCAGGCGACGGCCGTTTGACGAGGACTGCAATCTTCTACGCAGTTTGTTTGTCTGCACAGGAATTGTGGAAATCAAATCGGATGTCCTCCAAGAGGGCTTCTACACATTTACAGGGCCCCTCAAACACACGCAACCCAGTGCTTACCAAGCTAGTCCACTTCCTTGCCATTCGCAGGTTGCGAGGCATAATTTCAAGTGGAAGGTACCTGCTTGATTTTCTGAATTTGGTTGGTGTCAAAAACAGGTTGGACAAAATTGGAGACCTTGTCCTCATTGAGAAACAGATCCCGACGCAAAACTTGAAACGCGCAACAGGGTGCACGCAACCTCGTGTTCCGGACCCTTCTTCCGCTACGTGCAAAAATGACACATTCCCATGCGTTCGGCATTGACCGAGAGCAGCTCGCTGAAAGGTTGATTTCCTAAAACAGTCTGGGCCCGCCAATCAAACTAGCGGCAACACTGGTGCCCATCTTGAGTGGATCCCCTTGGCCCGCCGCATGGCCGTGGTTTACAAGCAATGGGCAAAGGCTATGCTCAAGCGACCAACCCGGAGGGGCAGAGTTCGAACCTTGACCAGCAAAACGGACAAATCGCCAGCGCATGTTCCAACAAGTCGTGTGTGTGTGTGGACCCGTTTTCCAGACAGCGCAGCGAACCTTGACTATGGGACTGGAAGAGGGGTAGAAAATAGCCTGTGGAGATCCGGGTTTTGGGCGTGTGTCCGACTCGGTGGCCCAAACAATCCAGGTAGTTTCCCTTGAAATCAACCCGAACAGGGTACCCTCAAAGGACGATCCTTTTTGGTTTGAAAGGGAAACAAGGAAGCCCACCATTTTTGGGGAGGTTTTTTTCCCCCCTGGTGTTAGAGGGCAACACTCAACCCCGGCCATTTTGGGGGGAGGGGGGCGGCGTCCCATTTCTCCAGGCACACCTGAGTCACAATGAAAACCTGGCACAAACATAGTGAACCCAGAACCATGTAAAGAACTAAGAAGGCGGCCGCAGGTATTTATGGCAAGGGGATCGTCCTTTACTAACCTTCATCTACCCGAAGCGGTTTTGAGCACGTGGCACACCTTTGGATCGCTTTGCTGAGCTTTCGGGCCCAGGGCCCAAAGCCGCCGGTCTCGCCTCGCGCTTCCGCGATCTTCCGCGATCTTCGCGCGCCAAGCGGCCCTGTGAGGCTGACCCCGGATCTAGGTGCGACAGAGTGATGTCCACTCGAGTAATGCGAGGAGTGAAAAGTGGATCATTACTCAAGTGGATCATTACTAGAATCCCTGTCATAACCCCCACCCCGGGTAAGTGAGTTGATGTCCCTGACTCCCAAGGATCAGGGCCCACAGTTGTGTTTCAAAGGAAGCTAAGGCATTCCAAGTTCCCGGGGGGGGGGAAGCCATTCGAACCACAAATACGCGCATCTTCCCTGACTTGTGATGTTGACCCCGGATCTAAGTAGAACCCCTGGTTCATATGGTATTCGGGCCCCACAAAGTGAGTTGTTTTTTCAATTGGAGCTAAGGCATCCAAATCAAACAATAAAACATCCAAACCGCAACTTGCATTTGTCAATCCACGCACCTGTTCCGAACCGGTGGACAATTCTCACCAAACCGGCCCAAAGGACCCAGAAACAAAAGGTGAACCTTTTGGAGCCATGGCTAAACATGGACCAAAATGGGTAAGCTAAATGGTCATTTCAGGTCGGTCCGCTTAGAACAACTGAGAAACCAAACACCTGCCAAAAAAAGAGGGCGCTTGGGTGAAAGCCGGAAGCCGCCTCCTCCCCAAGACCGTTTAAGGGATGCCCATTTTTTCTTGCTGGCTTCCCATTCAACAAAAACCAGCCAAGAAAAAGACAAGCTCCCCCGGAAACAAAAAGGACAAACTCGAATACCAAAATCGAACCACCAACTCCATAGAATCAGAAGGACACAAATGACAAATCCTTGCCCCTTACAAAAACCCAGAGCCGTCAAAGGTGGTATCACCTTTTTGGAGCCTTGACTGGACTGGGAACCCGTTTTCAGGGGAAACCCCCCAACGGCTTGGGTCAAAATCTGATCCGCCCGGCCTGGCTCCAGGATCCGCAGGCCCTGACGCAGCTCTCGCCTAAGGACGCCCAAGGGACAGACCCAGGAGGTTAGGGGGTTGGTCGACATATGGCTGTGGTGTCAAAATAGGTACCCAAAATGGGACCCTGGCAAATGGAAGCATGGACCAAAACCTGCGGTCCATATCCTGGTGGTTTGATTTTGAACCATCTCATATCTTGGCCCAAAAAGCCGCTGGGAAGCACAGAAACTAAATACTCCATGCTTTCCCATGCCCAATGCATGACGCATGGTGGTTCAAACCAAACAAGGCAAGAAACACAAACTTGTTCAGATTGCGCTTCATATTCTGGTCTACCCTCAAACGTGAAATCGATTTGGTTCGGAGACCCGGTGCAAGACAAATGCTGACTGGGCGACTCGCGATGATGCAAAACAAGGCGGTCCAAGGGACGGCCCCATTCGCCCGTTGTCGGAAATGGTGAATTTACCATCCCCACATGTCGGGTACACACTTTCTGTGAAACAGGCCCTGGTTGACCTTTGCACTCTGCTTTCACCTCGGTGTATGGGTGAAACATGTGGAAGTGGTTTGTCACTTGTATATGCCACTTGTAGATGTCACTTGTACAACGGCTACATGCCCGTTGTGGCGTATAAGCCTCCAAGCCGCCACAAAAGCAATACTCCAACATTTGATGCTGGAAATCCAAACGCCTCTCCAAAGCCCCACGCGTTTTCCGGCGAGAATGCCTTGATACGGCCGCAAGTCCCGATGAAACTGGGTGCGGGGGAGTCCCTGAGCAACTTGGATGTTCAACCCACTCAGCAAGTAGGCTCCAAACGTCCACGAGGGAAACCAACCAACCAATTACCAATCAAATATGATCTAACCATGGTTACAAGCAACGGGCTCACCATCCAAGAAGGGGACTCCTGCTGTGGATGGACAAAACCCCACCATGATAAACCATTCTTGGTATTTAGAGGGGAGTCATATCATTCCAGGGTTTCTGAACGGTGCTGCGACATGGATTTCCATCCACATGAAAATCATCTAGGTCCTCCAGTAGAGAGGTTAGAATGAGTTGGTATCAACTTTTATTTTCTGTAGTCTATTTTAGTAGGGGAACCTAGTCATCTTCTCCGGGTCTGAAGTTTCCCGGGCCCTCCGGCAAGCGGAAACCCTTGCCGGACATGGCCCGCTCCAGCGCCTCCGCGAAAAAAAAAATGGAAACAAAAAACGCTCACCGGGCGTCTGAAGGCCTCGCGTTTAGAGGCAAGCCCACCCCCCCCCGGTTGAGGGCTGGAGGTTTTCTGACCAAAGCTCTACACCTGGCCCCGTATTCCGTGCTGTCCCCCGTGAACCAACCCTAAACCAACTGAAAGCAAGCCGAAACCAAGCCTACCCCACCAAAACCACCCCAAAAGCAACCCGACCACCCCCAAACCAATTCTGAACCAACTGGAACTAATCAACCTAAATCCATCTAAATCAGCCCTAGACCCATGATCATTGGAGAGCTTCATTGTGTATTGTAGGGACTATGTGAGACTATTTATTTGAAAAAGACAAGCTGTTGAGAATATTTCTACGTGAAAGATAGATTCTCCCTAAATAAAAGAGCAGCTTTGTGAGATTATTCGGAAATAAAAGGAAACTATATGAGACCAATTAAATTGAAAGGGAACTTATGTGAGACTTTATAAACCACGGAGCAACCATGTGAGACTATTCGTAAATGCGCCTAACAAACCCTGAAATGATGACTCCTTTTCCTGTCAATACCAACAGATAATGGTTTTGAATGGTTTGTAGGTGCAGGAGTGCGTCCGTCCACAGTACTTGGTTGACGTTGGAAGGGGAGCAACAATTTAAATTTTAGCAGTTAAGTAGGGATTTCCCACTAAACCACAATAAGCACAAATGTAAAATGTTTCCCAACGACAACCATGAGTAGGGGTTGCAAATAATGTTCATCCCAGATTGATGAATAGGTCATGGTTGACCAGGGGTGTCCCCTGTTGGAGGAGGGGAACACCCGGTAATAGGATGGGTGTATAAATCCGGGGTCAACATCAAACAACCAGGGGGCCATGCGTGTACCTATTTCATCGGGATTCCATTTACTTGAGTACCATGGCACCGTAAAGTAAATACATGGTCATAGGTCAACTCCAAAACTTACCGTGGTCCATTTGGCATCCCTTTAAACCACGAAAGGGTAATAGCCAAATAGGTGGTTCGTTCTCTTGAAGGCCGGACACCCCCTCCCCCCCCCCCCCCGAAACATCTCCCGTTTTCACTTTTCAATGGAGCCGGCCACAAAGGGGGCAGCCTGAAATCAAGAAATGGCCCTGGCCCCATTGCAGCTCTCGGTGCTTGTTCTTGGTAGCCTCCCGAAAACCGCAAAACCGAAACCGCGCGCCCGCTCCCATGGCCTGGGCGCAGGTCTTGAGCTTCGCCTCCTGCCAAGGGCTCCCCGGCAACGCCGGCTCCGGGGGCTCCTGGGGCCAGGGACTGTTCGCCCGCCCGCCCCGCCGAAAAGCCACGGGCCACAGAGCCAGGGGTGGAAAAAAAAGAAAAACAGGAACATCCAGGCTTTCGTTAAAAAAATATTGTTTCTTTGTTCGCTTGTTTGTAGGTTGGTTGGTTGGTTGGTTGGTTGGTTGGTTGGTTGGTTGGTTGGTTGGTTGGTTGGTGGGTGGGTGTGTTTGTTTGATTGTTTGTTTGTTTGTTTGTTTGTTTGTTGGTCGGTCGGTCGGTTGGTTGTTTGTTTGGTTTTGTTTGTTTGTTTGTTTGTTTGTTTGTTTGTTTGTTTGTTTGTTTGTTTGTTTGTTTGTTTGTTTGATTTGGTTTTTCTTTGATAGCGTGTTATGTAAACCAAAACCCTTTTGAGCTTCGGAACGTGGCCAGAAACGCCAACGAGTGTTTAAAGAAAGACGGCAACAGAAATCCCACCAGGGAAAAAATAAACTGGGGAACATTTAAGGAGTGCTGTTTAAAGAACCCCCGCCCTACAACAAAAGGGAAGAGAACAAACACAGCGTGAAATGTGCAGCAAGGGGTTTTGAAGGGAAATGACAAAGCAGCATAATTCGATGTCCCCTAGACCAAAACCAAGCCCTCAAAACTGTTGCTGACATTGGTTCTTCATCCCATTCAGTTAGTTGGTGTAGCATGTGTAGCTGGTTGGCAACGCGAAGCAAACATATGCTTACCTGACATGGGCAAGGGGAAGTACATGCGCCTGGCCCTTAAGCTAGAAAATTGAAAGAACATGTGCGATGTTTGATTCACAAAGGACAATGGGAACCCAGCTCCATAAGGTTCTGGCTGGCTTTACTAGGGCCACGACTCAATCAAGCAGATTTCTCCAGGGAAACGCCGCCGCGGCTGGCAGAATGTGTGAACCCATATGTAACCCCCGGCTTCAGTAAATCCTCCCCCCCGAGCAACTTGGAACCACAGAACTCGACCCATTTGTAGAGGATCCACTTGGTGGGCCCTGCTGTTCAAATTTTGCAGAGGCACCGTTGACGCCCCGAAGCCTGGCCGGGGTCCTTTGGTGTTTCAACAAACTGGTCAAAGAGGGCTGAAGCCTCCGCAAAACCTGGCTGTTGAGGAAGAAAAGGCCCTAAATGGCCCTAATAAACACCTGCTTGCATTCGGCCGGTTGATACTGTGATGGGCACAATCCTGCACCGGCTGATAAGTGGTTTACTCAGTTTACTCTAGGTCCTAGGATTCGCAGGCTGTGAATCCCAACTTGCGCAGGATTTGTCCATCCACAGTGGAGAACAACCAAAATGGGCCAATGTCCGCAACTAGGACTGCGGCGCTGGTTGAAGTTGGCAGCTGGCGCCTCAACAGGGTCTGCACCAATGGCATCGATGTTCCTTTTGTCATCCCCTTTTGCTATGGTTTTAAGGGAGCCTGCAATGACCCCTACCCTGAAAAATGTCAGCAACAGGCAGCAGTCACACATGTTTTCCGGCTGCAAGCGGTTGGAACTCGACTTGGGGTTGAGGCGGCTCAACGCGCGACTGCTTGAAATCTATGTGTTTGGCTTGCGGCCATTTGTCATGACACGACAAGACCTCTCAAGTTGGCCGGGAAAGGTGTTTGGGGCGCGGCGCCCAAATGAAAACCAACTGGAAATAGGAGGCCCCACCCACAATAAACAGGCAAATCCCCATGTCTATTCCAAGTTCTTGATGTCCCTACGGAAAATCTCTGTAATGGCGATTGTCTCAGTGTAAGCACACAGAAAACGAGAACCAGGCCCACACAGGCCGACAAACCGGCGGATTACATGCAAAGGCGTCACTAAATCTATCAATGAGCGCCAAGATGCCCCATCGTTTGACGCCTTTCGAGCCGGATGACAGAACTATGCGCACATCATGTCCATTCCAATTCGATGCAGTGATTCCGCAGGAATTTGTGTTTGCGTGCTTCTTTTCGCGCGCTTACACCATGGAGTCACATGCATGATCATTACTGTCGCAGTTTAGCTCAAGGCCTTGCATTTCTAGGCATTTCTGCATCACGCCGACACATACACACAAGGCTTTCCCTCGCGCGCGCGCGCGCCATGATATACATCTCCTTTACATGTAACCAAGCTCTTGGGACATCAAACACTTGGAATAGACATGGGGAAAGAACGGTATATGCAGTTCTTGCAGGCTCTTTGGAGCCGTCTTGGTTGCTGTTGACCCCCTGCAAAAAGTTTAACTTTTTGGGGGTTTAGTGGAAAACACCTTTATTTCCCAAAAAGCTAAAGTCCAAAGATCCAACCCAATAGCAGTCAAGCCGTATTTCCCCTCCCCGGCAAAAGTCGCCTGCTGGTTGGGGTGCTTTGGGCTCTCTCTGCCACGATCCGGCCGGCGGCCTGGCTTCTGCACCCCGCCCTCTCCCGTTGCACGTGCGACCAACCACTCTCGGCTGGAATTCGGACCAGAGCAAAAAATACATTTTTTTGGCCCAGGTAGTGGAAAACCAAGGGGACCCCAAAAAAGCAAAACAAAAAGGGGAACTCATTCTGGGGAAGTACTGTGGATGGGCAGAATCCAGTTCGCACCGCCCAAGACACCATGGGAAACCATTATTCGTTGGTATTTGCAAGGAATCCGCAAAAGCCAGGAAATCTTAGGTGGTGCAGAGTGTGTATGGTCACATGAGAGCTCCATCTCATCATCCTACTTTCCTCTCGAACTGCGCCGCGCGATTTCTCACGAAAGTGGTCTGCGCAAGCTGCATTGTTCCAGGCTGCTGCGCGCAAGTTGCTCTCTGCAAGCTGCTGCGCAAGTGCTCTGTGCAAGTTGCTCTGCGCAAGTGCTCTGCGCCAGTTGCTCCGCGCAAGCGCTTTGCGCACCGCGCAAGCGCTTTGCGCATGTGCTCTGCGCAAGTTGGTCTGTGCAAGTTGCTCTGCGCCTGCTCTGTGCAAGTTGCTCTGCGCAAGTGCTCTGAGCAAGTTGCTCTGCGCAAGGGCTCTGCGCCAGTTGCTCCGTGCAAGCGCTTTGCGCATGTGCTCTGTGCAAGTTGGTCTGTGCAAGTTGCTCTGCGCAAGTGCTTTGTGCAATTGCTCTGTGCAAGTTGCTCTGCGCAAGTGACTCTGCGCAAGTTGCTCTGCGCAAGTGCTGCCGGAGCTGCGGGGGTGTGCTCCGCGTACTACGTTTGTACTTAAAAGTTGCGATTCTCCAGCCGGAGCTGCGGGGGTGTGCTCCGCGTACTACGTTTGTACTTAAAAGTTGCGATTTTCCAGCCTGAGCTGCGGGAGCACGCTCCGCATACTACGTCTGTACTTAAAAATTGCGATTTTCCACCCGGAGCTGCAGGAGCACGCTCCGCGTACTACGTTTGTACTTAAAAGTTGCGATTTTCAAGCCGGAGCTGCGGGGGTGTGCTCCGCGTACTACGTTTGTACTTAAAAGTTGCGATTTTCCAGCCTGAGCTGCGGGAGCACGCTCCGCACACTACGTCTGTACTTAAAAGTTACGATTTTCCAGCCGGAGCTGCAGGAGCACGCTCCGCGTACTACGTTTGTACTTAAAAGCTGCGATTTTCAAGCCGGAGCTGCCGCGGACCAGGGGGGAATCGAACCCGCGACCGCGGGATTGCGAAAGCAGGCGCGCAAACCACGAGACAACTTCCAAAGGCCGTTCCGCGAGCAAGAATATTGCACGGCGCCACAGCGAGAGCGCTTCGACACGCACAATCTCCGCAGAGGGTTCGCCGAGACTAAGACAAATTCGCGCGGCGCCACAGCGAGAGCGCTTCGACGCGCACGATCTCCGCAGAGGGTCGCGCGCGGCCAGCAGAAATCGTAAAAAGTCCTCAGTTTTTGAACCTCGACCACGCGAATCTCCGCAGAGGGTCGCGCGCGGCCAGCAGAAATCGTAAAAAGTCCTCAGTTTTTGAACCTCGACCACGCGAATCTCCGCAGAGGGTCGCGCGCGCATGCTAAAAATCGTAAAAAGTCCTCAGTTTTTGAACCTCGACCACGCGAATCTCCGCAGAGGGTCGCGCGCGCATGCTAAAAATCGTAAAAAGTCCCCAGTTTTTGAACCTCGACCACGCGAATCTCCGCAGAGGGTCGCGCGCGCATGCTAGAAATCGTAAAAGTCCTCAGTTTTTGAACCTCGACCACGCGAATCTCCGCAGAGGGTCGCGCGGCATGCTAAAAATCGTAAAAAGTCCTCAGTTTTTGAACCTCGACCACGCGAATCTCCGCAGAGGGTCGCAATCCCGAGCGACGATCAAACTCCCCCCGGCGCCTTAGAAACCTAAACTAACTTACATAGCTGCTAACGCCGAAGCTGTAAGCTCTACCTAACCTTGGCTCTATGTAACTTGGCTCTATGTAACTTGGCTCTATGTAACTTGGCTCTATGTAACTTGGCTCTATGTAACTTGGCTCTATGTAACTTGGCTCTATGTAACTTGGCTCTATGTAACTTGGCTCTATGTAACTTGGCTCTATGTAAACTTGGCTCTATGTAACTTGGCTCTATGTAACTTGGCTCTATGTAACTTGGCTCTATGTAACTTGGCTCTATGTAACTTGGCTCTATGTAACTTGGCTCTATGTAACTTGGCTCTATGTAACTTGGCTCTATGTAACTTGGCTCTATGTAACTTGGCTCTATGTAACTTGGCTCTATGTAACTTGGCTCTATGTAACTTGGCTCTATGTAACTTGGCTCTATGTAACTTGGCTCTATGTAACTTGGCTCTATGTAACTTGGCTCTATGTAACTTGGCTCTATGTAACTTGGCTCTATGTAACTTGGCTCTATGTAACTTGGCTCTATGTAACTTGGCTCTATGTAACTTGGCTCTATGTAACTTGTCCAAGGGCTCCGCACGGAAGAACCCTTCGCGATGCTTTCGGGAACTTGCCTTCAAGTGACCAAAATAGTGAGTGATGTTTCTTGAGCCACCAAATGGAGAACAAAAAATGGAGAATCCAAAGGAAACCCAAAGAACCCCCCCCTGCCCCGGGTCCGGCCGCGCCAAATCCGAGCGCAACTCCGGGCTGGTGGCTTCGTGGTTTCGTGTCTTCTGTCCGGGCCTGGATGCGCTCCACCCACTCGCAGGCCTCCTTTTCAGTGGTGCCGGAGAGGCAGAAGGAGCGCTGGCCGCCTGAAGTGAAACATGTTTTCTGGAAACATACATCCGAAAGCTGTCCGAAACCGAAAACTGCCACCTTCTTACACAAATCCAAACATCACCACCTCTACTGTCCGAAAAACGCCTCCTCGACATCAGCTGGGCCTTTCGTGAGGTTTGAATTGTGGGACCTTTGAGACGGTGCGGAGGTACAACCCACAAGCTGCTCCTAGCCTTGGCATTTACAGGAAAGGATCGCAAGGTCGATGTGGACAAGTCTCCACAGTAGCGCAGTGAAACTTACTAGCTAATTAGCCACCTAGCTGGCTAATCTAGCCAACCCAAAGCCCAGGAAAATTGAAAGAGTCCTTGCCGGGTGGACATTCTAAGCCTCTCCTACCTGACCCCCCCTTGGTTTAAACTTGAACAAATTCGCTTCTTGGGGCGCCTCACAAACCTGTATGCACCTAGTTTGGAAAGCAGCTCCCGCGCAGCTTAAGCTTGCGGGAGCTAGCCCAGTTGCATACCGGCGGCCCAGAAGGCAATGTAGCAAAATATGTGGAATCACCTCTCTTTGGTTGGCTTACTCCGTGAAACAAAAGTCCAGAATGAAAATGGACCGAACAACTAACCATTCTGGGATTCATTCCGTGGCAGAACCCAAACCCACTGGGTTACAAACCGAAAGGGATTTAGGGGGAATCCACTGAACAGCTGGCAGCTGGGTCCCGATGGGTCTTCGTTTTGTTGGGAGAGTACCCTCATTTGGGGTTGGCCTTGGAAAACCTATATGCTATACCCGATCCCAGCGGATGAACTGAACTGAGCTGTGGGCTCTTGGAGACTGCGAAGGTGAAGGGCCGGCTCTGGTCCCTCAGCCACTCCACCGTGACGCCGCCTCGGGGCTTCGGCTTCGGCTTTGGCCGAAGGAACCGACGGAAGCGAAGCCGCGGCGATCGATTCGAAGGCTGGACAAAAACGAGAAAGATGCGACCAAATAGCAGGGAAGAAATCGCCTTGCCACACCGGCCTCATGGATTTTGCAATCAAACCAGGTTGCCAGGTTCAGGGGAAGTGCTCCAGTCAAGTCTGACAGCAGGGGGAGCCCCTGGGTTTGGGTTGGTATTGGGGGGGGGTGTTTGGCTGCTAGGGAAAAAACCATCCTGTCCGCGCTAGGGAATTGAAGGGATTCCCTCAAACAAGGTTTGTACGTTTTACAACCAGTTCAACACTTGTCGCTAGATTTGTAGCGCCGTTTGAACTCGCGTTTGAGAAGAGAAAGAGACAGGGCCACAGCCTCCACCTTCCATGCCGGAAAAACATCCGCCCTGAGCCCCCGAGAATGGACTCCGAGGCCACATCTGCAAGGGGCACTTTGCAGGTGCAATCCGCTGTGCTGCTCTTGTCGCAGCCCTTGAGTACTTCCAAGGGCCCCCTGGATTGAGAACCTGTGGGAATCACGGTGATGCGAATCAAGAACACCAAACTCACCAAGCAAAAAGCACCTTTGCCCACGACCCTTGGCTGCCACAACCACAAAAAACAACCAAATAACCCGCAAAACACGTGAAGTTCCATAGGTGCCCTCTGGAAACTCCGAGCTAGTACGTCATTCGAAGCAAACTAAACCTGTGAAACCTATCCTCACCCAAACTCAAGGAAATCTATGCCAAATATGTGGAGGGCGAGGCTGAAAGCATCGGAGGTAGGCTTCAGGTTGTGTAGCGCCGGCCGGGCCGGGTCGTTCGGCGTTGGGGGTACAAAATGCAAACTGACCAATTTCAAAATCCAGGAAACCGAACTCTTTGGAAAGCAGTTTTGAGCACTCTCTAATTGTAACGGCTTTCTCGGGTTGCCAGTTGAAACACCATCCAAAAAAGAGCTTTTTGTCAGGGTCCCTGTCATATGAAAAACCAACAGTTTGGGGTTCAAAATGGCAGACTTCTTTAGCTGGCATCTTGTTGGGTAGCCGCGCTCAGGTTGATGGCGTCCCGAGGCCGTGCTTCGTGCTGGGACCGGTAGTACTGCAGCGTTTGACCTGTCCGGGTTGGGTTGGGTTGCGTGGGTTGGGTTGCGTGGGGTTGGGTGGGGAAGCCAGCAGGCAACCGCTCAGGGAACAGCCCCTTCCTTGAACCAAAGATTCGACCAAACAGCTTGAAACTGGTGGGGAAGCTGAACCCATCCTCTTCCCGGATGAAGTCTGTCAATGTGCCTGCCCGGAAAATGGGGGGAGAACTGTGAAGGAGTGAAAACAAGGTTGCACTCCTAGTCGTCACACGGGTCTGGTTGTCTCGGCAACCCCCAGGGATTGGAGACTGATGGTGGGCATCGTGTCTGCACATTTTTTTGTTTACTTCCTTGGGCATTTGTTTGCTGGGCAAGCAAGACAGCATTCAACAGAAAAAGCTCCCAGGACGAAACTCCGGCAGCAAAACACATGCTGCCGGGTTGGTTCTATTTCTATTTTGTTTGGTGGAGCATTACTCCTCCACTGCCTGCAAGTCAAATTGTTTGGGCAGGACATTTTTGCCACGAAGTAAAGTTTGTAAATTGGAATTGGCCCACTCAGGCTCCCTCAGCATAATTTCATTTACAAGATGGTGAGAAGGCCTTGTCCTCCATTGACCTCTCACCAGGCGTGATCAGCTGATGATCATGAACAGGGGACTCATTCCAAGAGAGGATGTAAGCTTTAATTCTCGCATATGGATTCTGAGCGAACCTCCGTCAATCATTGATACTGTGGATGGAGGAAATCCTGCACCACCTAAGAAATCCTGGAACGATACAATCCCCATGTAAAAACCACCAAACAATGGCTTCCAATGGTTTCTTAGCTGGTGAGAACGGATGTCGCAACCATCAACAGAATCACCATCCGCATGTTCCTATATATCTTAGGGGATGTTGATCAATCGCCCGCGCCTATCAGCAGAAAGTACCGCAGGTTCCACTCTTTGTTCAGAAGTCCGTCGCCTTGGGCGTTGTGCTAGCCACGGGGTGCCACGGGTGCCTTTGTGCTTCACCTCCGCCAAACAGGAAGCTCATAACTTGTGGGCTAAATGGAAACCCCCAAGCCAACTAAACACAACTAAACGCCTAAGGAACCGGCCGGGAACCACCAAGTCTTTTCAAGGGCGAGCTATCCCATCAATCTTACACTCAGTTGCCCCTTAGGGACCCAGAACTACAAGGTGATCACCTTTTGGCACCTCTACTAAAAATGGACCCACATTCGAAAACCAAAAGGTCAGATTTCGGTCGATTCGCTTCGGACCAGTGAGGTAACGAGTGGCGACTGGTGCCCCGGGTAATTCTTCCAAGCAGTTCTGGATCCGGGCCCGGGAATGGGGCCCTCTTTCTCCCGAGGGCGGGCAGGGTTCTACTTGTTGACTACCCCAAGATGGACTCTTACCCCTTAAAACTCCAAGCAACCTGGGGAAGTTCTCATCTTTTACAGACACTTTTCGCCCAGGTTACCCAAAAAGTTGAGAAAAGTTGTGGTTTGAAGAGGTAAGGACTTAAACCCGGGAATTCTCTGGGTGTAAGTCTACCCGGGGGTAGTCGAAAAGTAGAACCCTCCACGTGGGAATCCCTGCAAGGTAGGGCAAGAACTACCCCGCGGGCTTGTTCCGTTGGAAGTGGAAAGCTGGGGCACTTGCGAGCAGAACCTTCTGGTAAACTGGTGGGAAAGACTTTCGTGTCGACCCCTGATTAATAACCACCCCCAGCAGTTCAATCAGGGGGGTCCCCCTGAAAGAAAGGAATCCATCCCCACTACAAAGGGACCCTCCCTGAATATTAACTAAGGGGAGGTTATTACTCTGCGGTCGGCGTGGCACCTTAGAAACAGAATCACTTTTTTTGGTTGCACGCATTCCCACCAGAACGCCTCAAATGCTTCAAAGTACTCCTTTGTTTGGGTCAGCAGGCTGAAGAGTTGTGCCATCCACTCTCACCTAAGTGCAGTGAAGAATTTCCTTTCTGTAGCTGCTCCATCCTTACATCTCGCGGTCTTCCGGTTCATTTGGCTCGCCGAAAATTATATTGGGGCGTGCACATGTCCTTCCAAAAGACCGGCGGGTACCACTGGGTGACAACCTCAAACAAAAACATACCGAAGCTTCTAAGCTTAGTTGCGTGTCAAGGGAGGTGCTCTCCTGAGCTTGACGCACATTTTCAAGGATGGGAGGTGTCCAGACTGATCCCCTGCTAAAAGATGGGTTTAATGGGCACCCAACCACCAAACCAACCAACAACATGTGTCTTTCTTTAAAAACAAAAAGTAAGCAACCGGATGGCTGGGGTTTCCACCAAGAAGTTCATGGCCAAAATGGCCGAGGATGCCCGAGCTCCCGCGCCGAGTTTGTAGAGGAAGCCGTTGTGGAAGGGCATCCCCTTGGCCAGCGATGGCTGCACCAGCATCTGGCGCAGGCCATCGATCGATCTGCCCGCCCGCCCTTTTCACGTGGAACCGTGGCCCGTGTTTCTTTTAAAGGGGCCATCCTCCTGGCAGGTTCCTTTTTATGAAAAAGGGTGGAGGCCAGGGGGGGTTGTTGGTTTGGACCATGTTCCGTTTCATACTGGGGGTGGTTGGTGCCCGTTGGGGCTGATGGTGCCCGTTGGGGCTGACTACCATGTCCCTACCCAGAACTCCTGGTAGCCCCCTCTGGGTGGCCTCCTCCAGCGTGTCGCTCGGCTCAGTGGCGATGGTCCTCTTCGGAGTTCGCTTTTTTTTTTGGAGCGAATGGCCACCGTCAGTCCGCCAAAAAAGAAGAAGAGGAAACTGACACGGGTCAAGGTGTCTTTTTTTCCCCGCAGTGCTGTTGAAGGAAAGGGTCAAGGTCAGAGCTGTGGGAAATGACCACTGCCGTGACACAACGGAAAGGGCTTCCCAGAGACTAACCCTCCATATAAAGGGGGAGATTCCCAAACGTATCACAAAAGTGGTTGGATAACCCCCGTGTGATCCCACAACTCTGGTCAAGAATGCTGCTGACCTGGGTATTTGGTAAGGTTTGCCGTAAGGTTTGACTGCACAGCCGCGACACCGCTCGCCCTCAGGCGCTGGCAAGCCACCGTCACCTGACGCGACGTTTGCACGCTTGGAGCCGGGTGAGTCACAGGTCTAGAAATCCAAGTGACATGTCCCCAAAAAGCTGAACTTCAACTTGGCTGATGTGTTTCCCCAAAACCGATACCCACAATACCAAGCAAACAAACAGGCAAACAAGCAAACAAGCAAACAAGCAAACAAGCAGGCAAACAAGCAAGCAAGCAAGGAAGCAAGAAAGCAAGGAAGCAAGGAAGCAAGCGAGCAAGCGAGCAAGGAAGCAAGGAAGCAAGCGAGCAAGGAAGCAAGGAAGCAAGCGAGCAAGGAAGCAAGGAAGCAAGGAAGCAAGCGAGCAAGCAAGCAAGTAAGCAAGCAAGCAAGCAGGCAGACAAGCAAGCAAGCAAGTAAGGAAGCAAAAAGAAAGCTAGCAAGCAAGCACGCAAGCAAGCAAGCAAACAAACAAACAAACAAACAATGACTTCAACACCTAGTACTAACACCTCCTGTTGGCTTGCACACCCCCAGAAGTTGGTCCGATCAAGGTGGCATTGGCAAGCTGTGTGAGAAGCTCAGCCCCGACCCAACAAGCTGCAATTCCAGGAAATCCGGGAGTGAGTTCCGGGGAGACTTAACGGCGATCTGACCCCAACGGGAGCAATGGGAGGGATCCTGCAACTGGTCCCTCCAAAAAAGGTCCGTGCAATACAGGACGATCCGAGATCCGAAAATTATCGTGGAAACTTGGGGGGCCTTTGCCCATGCTTCGCCTTTTCCCATGCCCAAAGGAAAGAAAAGATTCGCCTTAGACCTCCGCAAAGTGACCACACTAGGCCCAAAAGGTTGCTTCTGCCTTGGTTTGGACAACTGAGTCTCCCGGCAGCAAAATCGAGGAAGGGATTGTTAGCTTCCCACTAATTAGTGGTGTGGATGGTGGTTTTGTGGTCGGGGCTCTACAAGAAGCAGGGGCTCAAATCCAAACCCTCACCAATCCAAACCACTAAGTTGGGGAAACCTGAGATTTCTGATGTTGAGTTCAGATTTAAAATGAACCCGGCGGATGATTTTTTGGGGGGGGCAACTCCCGCCAGTGATGCGCTATCCCCTACATGGGCCGCGTCCCTGTTGACCGAGAAAAGCCTCACCCGAGGCAAACCCAAACAGTGTGGCCCAAAAGGCGGCTCGGCGGTTTTACCCACTGAATTTGACTTTGTTTGGAACGTGTAAGCAAAAAACAAACCACTGTTTGTTGGCCCAAAAGCAACAAACTGAATACATAAACAAAGAAAAACATAAAGTAATCAAGTACATAGCTGAATACACAATATTAATAAATACATGGTACAATAACACAAATCGAATCTTAACACAAAAACACTTTATATTTTGTTATACTAGAGAATCATACGTATACATAACCCAACACTGAAACCCAAAACGGGGATACCAAATTCACTCCCTTCGGCCGCTCATCCCAGGGCCCGTGCCTGAAACTGCAGGCTCCGGCCCTGGAATTTCGGACACAGCTCCGCGCCCCCGGAGCCCCGACCCAAGCGCCGTGCTTTTTCTTGCTGGTGCGATGGGTAGGGGATGAGAAATGGAATGAAGCTGGTTCCGTTCGGGGCTCAAGCCTGGTTCCTTCCCACACCGTTGTCATTCCCTGCCCACCTGTGGCACCAGCAAGAAACTGGGTGACTCTTCCTCCAACTAACATGGCCCCTGTGGGGGGGTACCTAGAAGATTCATTTCCTTTTGAAGGGAGCCCCTGTCTGTTGCCATGTTAGTTGGAGGGAGGGTAGGGGATGATGAACCGTTCGGGATTCCCGAATAAAGGAAACCACCAGTTGGATGGTTTATAAGGCTCACTCCGTTCTCATTCCCTGCTGAGCACCAGCAAAGAGTATTGTAAAAACATATTCCGGGTCTATGTTAGTCTTTCCCAGGGGTGTTTGGGAGATGTGTATGTTTGTATGATCCAACAAGGTCAGTACATATCAAGTGCGAAACCAAAGGCCTTTGGAAGCTGGGCTGGCACAAATGAACAAATTACTCGCCCCTCTCCCCCATTTCAGTGCTTCTACTTCTGTAGTCCATCTTGCCCCATGTGAGTCCGTGAGTCCTCTTGGATGTTGATATCCAGCTCGTCAAATTGAAGGACCGATTGCAAGGCAGGGGCTTGGGTTTCGCGCGGCTGTAGCTGTTGTGTTTTTTTTGGGGGGGGAGATGTTCTTCACCTAGGCATTTGACCTAGCTGTCGCGAGCGTAGGCCCCCTTGAACTTGGAAAGGGGTGTCTTCAACCTCTAGGGTCTTCCCCAAAAAGAAGCCTTGCGTAGGACGCTTCCTGCAGTACCCTTACCTGCCCCCCCCCCAAAAAAAAGAGAGAGGAACCTAACAGTAGAATGCGGCAGGCCCTGGAACACTTGCGCAGAGTACACAAGTGGTCTGAAGTGGAACCGGGGAGGCAAGGAGCTGAGGCACTCGGCATGCAGAAAACATGCGCCCTGCGTGTAGCGGAACAAGTGTTTTTTTTGTTTTTTGCAAATGACCATGCATTTTAAGAAACGAGCAAGCCATTGTGGAGGTGTCGTCCTCGGGGCGACGATCTACGTGTACCCTTTTTTGCCTGAAGCTCAACTGGTGTCAGTTGATGCAAGTGTTTGGATCCAAGAGTCCTCAATGGCTGCTTGCTCGCTCGCCTGTTTGCCTGTTGATCCTGTGGTTGGCCCCTGCAAAACTGTGGACAGCAAGCTGCACCCTGCTGCAGCTAAACCACATTGACGCCCATGGCAACCTCTACCTGCCGAGAATGCTGGTCTCTCGCGGGACCCGCTTGGCAAGCGTTGGGGCAAACGAGTCAAGGAGTTGCCACGTCCAGGAGCCCAGGAAGTAAGCAAAGGCCCAAAAGTGACCTGCGAGCAGCGCCCCTCAACCCAAACAAACCGAGCACTGGAATGACCAATGAAAATATTGGGCGCTGTTCACGTCACAGTGTCATGAGCTGAAGTAGCACTAGCATCCTGGGTCTGGAATGCCCTTTGCTGCTTGCTTTCGAGCAGCATTGCGGCAGAATGGCGGACGGACGAAACGCCCCGCCCCCCGCCCCCCGCCCCCCGACCAAAACCCGCCCGGCGCCTCGCACTTCCGCGGATCGATCCGCGGATCGGTCCGGCGACGGAACCGGGGTCCAGGGGACCCAAGAGGCCGCCTCGCGGCTGGGCTGGCGGCCTGGCTGGGGCCCGCTCGCAGCTTCCATTGGCCTTGTCGCCAAAAAGGGAAAACATGAGGACATCGGGCCAGTGAAAATCGGTTCCCTTTAAAACCAACAAGGGAAAATAGCGACTTCTCAACATAGTCTTAAGACAATGGAATATACTGGCCCCATGATTCTACCAAAGTCAGCTAAAGGGAAACCACCAAACCGCGAGTCAGAGGGAAACATTGAGCATGTCTTGCTAAAATCGAGGAGCCAGTTTATCCCATCGCAGGCTTGTGAGATCCCACCCTCAGATTTGAGCAGCCGACAAACCCCACGTCAAAACATAGAGTTACCCTTTGTAATTCAGTGGATGGGTGCAAAATCTCCATTATCCAACGTAAGTATCAACAAGCAATAGCTTCCGTTAACAATGGCTTCTGAGGTTGTGCGAACAGATTTCGCAATCATTGAAAGCATTGCTGGTCCCATCCGAGAAAACATGTCGTGCCTATAGGCGCTGGCACATCTTCAGGCCTGCCAGCACACACGGGACAGGCTCCATGGTCCCGAAAATGTGGAGTGAAGTTTATTGCTTGTAGAGGTCTCACCAGTGTGTGTGTGTGTGTCAAAAGTTTCTGTGAGATCTTTCACTTGGTGAAACGTGTGCTTTCCCGTCTAACCTAGAAAAAGCTGTTCAACTTTTGCCCAGGCAATCATTAGCGAACATTGCTTACCTGTGGGAGACCTGCTTTGCATCGATTTCCTCTTGAAGGGACCCCGTCAGGCGCCATGTTGGGATTCTGAGCAGTGAACGTGAATTGCCGAATGATGCTAAAAGACATCCCAGCTAAGGCGGCCTGGGAACGGGTCAGATGGCCCTGCACAAGAACCAGGGGTTCAAATCCACATCCAAACACCAACCAAGGTTCATCTGAGGTTTCCCTTGCAAGCAGCCCCCAACAAACCCCGGGGCTTTCGCAGTCGACCGGTCCCGGGGATTTGGCGATCTGGTGCCCCGGCCGCTCCAGGATCGCCCGCTTCACCGCCACCTGTTCGGTCGCTTCCAAGCGAAAGGGAAACGGCCCAGTTTCTGACTTTGATCATTTCGGGGATCACAACAAGTGAAGAACTTTTCGCAGGGGGTCAACAGCAACCAAGTCCCGTTATCAAAGTCACCCCCCCCCCGCCTGGTAGGGTAAAGGGAAACGGCCCAGGAAATGTTCAAAATCATGGGCCAACTGGTTATTCCTGGTTTCTTGTTGGCGCCCTTTGAGCACAGATTCCTAGGTCTTCTCATATTGCACCCTTCCCTCTTCTAGAGGTCCCTAGGTTGTCCGGGCCAGTGTTTGGGCTGTTGAACCTTTCCAAGGGAAGTGGACATAGGGGGTAAGGCCAAAAAGGGGCAACCTCCAAAAAAAGACGGGCCCAAGTGTGTTGAATTACTTTGGGAGTTGGGGTGGGGAGCCCCAGTGGGGAGTCGCATTTGCCCTCCAAAAAACTCGCTTCCGACCGAGTGGATTGACCAAAAGAATGTAACCGACTTGTTTAATAAACCTCCAAAATTGTCCTCCCAACAATTAGAAGAATCCCAGTTTAGAGCCATAAAACCCCACGCCCATCCAAATCGTAGTTGCCTGACTTTGGGTTCATTCCAGCTTGCATGCTTAGTGAAAGGAAAGTGAAGGAAGACCAGAAAGGCAGGCCAAGTCTGGCAACGCAACTCCCTCGCGCATACCCACCCGCATTCACAAAACAAATCAAACCAAGACCAGTTGAATCGCACCTACTCCCTCGTCTCGGAGCGTATCCTAGCGCGTCGCCATCACCAGCTGCGCTGGCCGGTCACCCTAGCACGCGCTCGCTGCGAACCCGCACGCGCAAGAGGCTGCAAGGTTGCTTGCCCAGACACTGAGCATGCACTCACCCACCCTAGCTTGAGCGCATGCGTGCCTGCTTGCGTCCAGCGCTTGCGCGCGCGCGCCCGGACGGGTCTCACACCGAAAGCCAATCAGACCAAAAATGCATCCCCGACAGCCCGTCCCAGCCCCACAGAGACCGGTGGAAAAATGAAGGGCCGCGCTTGCGCCAGAAAAACCGCGCACTCGATCGCAGACTTGCCCGCCATGTCAGCCTACCGCCAAAACCTACTCTCAGGGCCATGCTTGAAGGGTTTGAGCGATGCAGGGGCTGGAACGCCCCAGATGCTGGTGATGCAGGGAATGCCGGGGATGCTGGCGAAGTTTGCTAGGATGCAGAGGCTGTCCGGGGCGATTTGGTGTTTTTTGAAGGTCGGGAAACGTGGCATCAGAAGCCCGTCGCAAGGCCAGGGAGGCCGGGGATGTTTTGGGGTGAAGTGTTTGGGCCGGCCCGCGTGCAGGTGATGCAGGCAATGCTGAGGAGGAGCTTGGGGTGCAACAAAACACGTCAGCGGTATACCCTACGGGTAGGGTTGCCCTCGCTCTTCGAGCTCGAAGACACACAGCCCAGCTGGATTTTCACGGGCACCCTTTGTTGATACCGGGCAACCCTTCCCAAAGGGAAAAGTGGTACCTGAGTCTTGCCTGCAGGTGTCTCTTCAGCAGCTTCAGCGCTTTCTCGGCGCCAGCTCGCGCAATTCGGCTCGAATAACGCGAGGCCAAGGGCCTGAGATCGGACTGATGGAAACGTCGCTTTTGCGAGGCGGTTGCTTTGGATTGCGGTTTGGTGCCCCGATTTTTAGACATGCCCAACGGCCGTCTTTGAGAAAAAATCGCAAAAAACAAAACAAACACATGCACATGATGAGCCCCAAACCTGAAGAAGATATTGTCATGGGGAAAACAGGGCGCCCTTTTCGTGGCAGTCGATTCTGAAGGGTTTCACCGCCATCCAAAAGAAAACAACAAGGAGCACACCGGACATCTGGGGCGAGTCACCTGATTCGACATGTTTTTCTTGCTGGGGGGGGGGGGTACCTGAGAGCCAAAAGGTCAAAGTCAAATGTGGCGATTCTAAATGGAAAACTGGAAGGCCCAGCCCTGATTCGACCCCCGCTGGTGGCACTCCTGTGCTCAACTGTTTGGAGTTCAGCTTCGATGTGACTCAACTTGAGTAACTTACCGTTCAGCTCAGACCCTCCTCTCTTCCTGAGTCGGCACCGTGAAGATCGCAAGCTTACAGGGGTTTGATAACTTGTTTGGTCGACAAGTCTAGCACCCCAAGAAGGAGCATGGTTCCCGGTGTTCAGCTCAAAAGGCCCTGCTCTCTCGCTTCCTCTCTCTCTCTCTCTCTATCTCGGTCCATGTTTTGCGGTGGGTAAAATGGAGTTGCAGAATGGCACCTTCAAACGTTAAAACCATGCTGGAAGAGCCTAAGCCAGCACTGGGCTGAAGGGGGCCAAAAAGTAAGTCATGATCATACCAACCTTGGGTTGCGGGGTGCCCAAAACAAGACATGTGAATCATAGGAGCACAATGTCGGCAACTATTCTGACCCCAGCAACCGACCAACAGAAGAGGCGGCGGCCAAAGCAGCGTGGCCAGGAAGCCTTCCGCGAAAAGCTAGTTCACATCCCCCGCGTGATATTGGTGTCCCGGCGATACAGGATACTGATGCTCCGGCCGGATGTCCACTTGGCAAGGCAATGTCACCCCTCTGAGTGCCTTTGATTGAACTGCAGATTGGCATTTACCACCTCAGCGACGAGGGATTTAGCCCCAGTTGCACACCACCATGGCGACAAAGGAGTTTGATTTTGCGCACGGTACTGGCCGTTGATCCCCAAATATGGTACCTCCACTCCCACGTTGCCATGGCACCAGGGACCCAGTACCCTGAAGAGAAATCTGATCTTAGATCAATGCCTTCGGTTTGTGGGAGGAAGTCCGCTGGTTTTTCACAGCGTCGCGCCTCTGGCGTGCAGGCGGATGGATAGCGCGCAGTACCTCAAGGGCCCCATGCCAGGAATGCGGCGCTTGGGCCGCTTGGGTTGCGGGGCGGGCTCCAAAGACCCCAGGGAACTTGATCCGACCCTTGCGTTGCTCAAAAGGTCAAAAGGGCAACTGGAAATACCCCGCAAGTCTCAAAGAGACCTGTTGGGCTGTCAGATTCCAAGTTGGGTAGGTACAAGATCCATCAATCCATCTCTTTCTCTCTTTCTCTCTTTGTTTCTCTCTCTCTCTCTCTCTCTCTCTTTTCTCTGTCCTTCTCATCTCTCTCTCTCTCTCTCTCTCTCTCTCTCTCTCCCCCTCTGGCTCTTGCACATCCCTCGCCTTTTCTGCGCTTCTCTGCCATCTGCCCATGCCATCCGGCAGAAATAAGACGGCGAGGAGACAGGCTCCGAAATCGGAGCGATCGAGGAGCCCGCTGCATCTGAGGGCTCGCACATCTCATGGCTTGAACAAACAGACTTGGAGGGCCACGCGGCGCAAAAAATTGCTGAGTCAAGGGAGTTGACTGGAACATGTGACGATCTTTGGGGCCATGCGTCCAACAAAAAAACACCAGGATTTTAGACAGCCAAGGACGTGGAAAACCGTCACCAAAGTCCTCGCATCTGCACAAGCAGAGGCCGCCCGCGCCTACATTCTGCATTCCCAATGCCGCCACGCGCGGAAAGAAGCTTTTCCCGTCGAGCAAGGATTTGGAATCCTGAAGCATAACGGCATGTAACGGGAAGCAACCATTTACATGTTGAATCCAACGGCCCCTTCTTTTGGCCACCGCTTCTTTGAACCACGGCAACCCCGATTCTGAAGCTTCGGAGTCTGAGCCCGGGTTCGGTCGGACGCCTCACCCGCTGGCGGTGGCAAGCTCCGGCTTGCTGGGCTTCTTCAGCCGCGGCCAACTCTTCGTGGTGATCACCTGGAGGGGGGGCTTTTGGCCATCTCTGGAGACTGGGAAGCTCGAAATTGGGGGCCTAGCTGGTATGTTCAACCCGCTGGCGTGTGTGTTCACCCCCACCCTTTTCACATGGAACCTGACGTTGGGGGCTCCCTTTGAAGGGGAAAATGGTCCAAACCAGGACCCCCCCCCAAAACGTCAGGTTCCATGAAAATGGGTGGCAGGGCAGTATGTAGGTCAGTGAGATGTCGGTTTTTAGGCTGGTTCGGGTACTCCTCGAGCAAACCGGGGTAGCCCACGCAACGTGGACGTGGTAGCCACTCCAAGGCGTGCCACAACCACGGTCACAACCAGTTGTTAAGCTTAAGTGGGGGCCAGGGTGGTCCGTGCGGCCCATCCGAACATTTCAGAAGGTCGTTTCCAGCTAATTCCGCCCACGTCCTACACACTTATTGGATTTGCCAGGTACGCGTGCCAAAGGACAAAAGCACACATGCGCCATCACATAATTCCTGGGGCAGGTCCTGGGGAAGATGGGAAATCATAAAGCCCCTCCATCCTCAAGGTGTTCTTTCTACTTTTGTTTCTCGACCACATGAAACCACCTAAAAACTTAAGTGCCTGCAAAAGAGACACCCACATACCCATTTCCAGCCTCATCGATGATGCCGTACCTGGAGTCTTGGCCACATGCCAGCCATGCGAGAGGGGGTCAAAGGGACTTGGGTTCGCAGAATCCAGTTCGGTCGCCCAAATGGGCGCACACCAAACGTCAAAGACCCTGCCAGGCCAGAGCTTTTGGTAGATTCCCGGTGGCTTGAACAGTCAAACCTCCCAGTGAACTGGCGCCCGAAATCCTGCACTTGAAACCATGTGAAACCATAATTTGTTGGCATTTGCAGGAGAATCATCATCCAGAAATTTCTTAGGTGGTGCAGGATTTTGTCCATCCAGTATCTTACCCCAAAACATTCTCTAATTGGCTAAAGGGAAACACGCCCAGTTGGCTTTGATTGAGCCCCCCCCCGCTCGCCGTCTGAGCGAAGATACCCCCGAAAGCAGCGAACAAGGGCCACTTGCAAGAGATTCAATTCAACGGGAGTCACTCCCCTGCAAGAGTTGATCAATTTACTGTAGTTTCCCTTGAAACGATCGCCACTTTTAGAGGTTTTAAACAGGGCAATGGCTCGGAAACCCTGTTCAACCATGTGTTGCGGGCGCTACCCTGCATTGGGGCACTCGGACGCCTCCTCCGGAGTCATGTAGTAGTCGCCTGAGCCATCGAAACATGCGAGGCGCCGATGGGTCTTTAGAGGAACCTGAGGAACCACTGTGTTTGCTCACCTCATGATGTATCCCAAGAAGCAGTGATGCATTGCGTTTGCCCCCTTTCTGTGATAGTACGATTGATTCCCCAAGCATCTCATGGAAACTGGCCCTTGAAAACCAAGCAAGCCAGGTGGGAAGATGTTGAAAGGCAACATAGGCACCACGCTCAGCCAAACCTCTCGCCGAGATCGACACAAGCGAAACTGGCGTCCGGAACCGAAGTCTCTAGATTGGAGCTTACTCTTACAGCAGAAAGGATTCTTGCGCGGGACACGTGACTCGAAGAGGAAGGAACCCCTTCCTGAAGTATGCTTGAAAGTGTGAGAGTTCAGTCTGACCGTGCAGAAGGCGTTTGATTCATTCGAGTGGCGGTCGCAATCCTCTGCTACCACATCCAAGCTCTTCCCGGTGAAGTCTGCCAAATACCTTGGGCGACCGCCATTCCCAATGGAAGTGCCTTCAAAGTCAGGGACCACGCCCGACCCCCTCCAGGCCATAGAAGATTCTTGCCATCCCCGACCCCAAATGGCTGATTTGCAGGCTCCGCAGTTCAGAAGGTGGGTGAAACATTGAGCAACTTCTTGAGCGGCTGCTTATATTTCGACCCTGGGTTAACAGGAGGCTTGTTCCCTAGGCGTCAGGGACGCACCAAAAAAAAGGCGGTTGAAACGAAGGAACCCTATGATGTCTTTGGAACCCTTTGGCACCCTGAATCAAATCTGTAACACTGTTTGGGACCATAGGTGACCTTTTAGGGCAAATAGATGGCCCTAGTAGATGATTAAACCACCAGGTAAACCAGGGCCATCTATTTTTCTACCAAAACACACCAAAAAGGACACCTATGTTTGGAACACGCCCACCAAGAGTTTGTACATGTTCGGGCCTCCAATTTCCCGGGCGAGCAAACAAAACCCACAACGAAACTAGATGGCACAATTCGCACAATTTGAGATATTGTCATCCCATTTCGGATTCAGGCATCCCCTTTACTTTCCCACTTCAAGGAACACCAAAGGAATTAATCTCCTTTTGGTGAAGCAAAAGGGAGTGACTAAGCCCATTTGTGCCATGTACGTCCACCCGACCCCTCAAACCGGTGGATTTCCACAGTAATTTGTTGGTTTGGATGATGTTGACGGGAACCCCCAAAATGAGAGGCACTGGGCGACTGGGAGCAAACCAGGGACGATTGCCTCTTTTTTTCAGGGATGCGCCAAGCACAGGGAAGCTCCCTGCCTTTGCAGGGGAGAGGGGCCCGCAATTTCACTTACCCTAGGCCCTCCAGTAGAGAGGTTAGAATAAGTTGGTACCAACTTTTTTGCTGTAGTCCATTTTAGCAGGGTCCCGAACCCTCCCAACCAAAAAAGAAACGGTAAAAGTTGGCACCAATCGCTGGGGGACCTACCAGGTCCCACCAAACCCGGGCGCAAAATGGGGTGATCAATACCCGGCCACGTGCGTTGAGGGGGGCCTGCCTTTGGGGATTCCCATCTCCCGAGCTGCGTGTTGAGGATGTCCCGCAGGAACAGGATCTCCTTGGCCTGGCGGCAGGGCGCCCAACTTTGGCCATCGCTCATGGCGCAAAGCGCCAAGGGCCATAAGGTAGATCTTTCTGGTGCTGCCAATTTATCATTCTTTCCAGGGATCCGGATCTTTCTGGTGCCACCTGCCCCAAGTCCATTCTTTCCAGGGATCCGGATCTTTCTAGTGCCACCTGCCCCAAGTCCATTCTTTCCAGGGATCCGGATCTTTCTAGTGCCACCTGCCCCAAGTCCATTCTTTCCAGGGATGCGGATCTTTCTAGTGCCACCTGCCCCAAGTCCATTCTTTCCAGGGATCCGGATCTTTCTAGTGCCACCTGCCCCAAGTCCATTCTTTCCAGGGATCCGGATCTTTCTAGTGCCACCTGCCCCAAGTCCATTCTTTCCAGGGGTCCGGATCTTTCTTTCCAGAAAACCTCCGGAAACCCATGGGAACGGGTTTCCGGTGTTCGAGAAGAACGATGGCTGGAAAGAATGGGGAATCAAGCCTTAGAATCTTGATGTGTAACGCACGCTTTTCTGGATGTGACATACATCGTATACATTGAAATGTGCAGATGTACATGTGCGTTTTCATAGGTACATGCTCCAAAATGAAAAAGCCACCTGCGGCTTTCTGGTTCCCAGCCACTAACATGGAACCGTCAGCGTCCATGCTTGTGGGGAGGACCCAGCCGTGTCTGGGCTTGTCTTTAGGAAGCCATCAAAGTTGTTTGGGTTTGCCGTTGGTTTCCGTTCCAAATCACCCATAAAAGCGTCCCCTCAAAAAGACACACCCAACAACAAACGTTGTTCTTTACAGCCCCGCCAGAAATCACAAAGCCAAGAATCGAAACACGCACCTTTTGAACAAAGAGGCTTCAGGTGTCTGGCACCTCTTCAAGGAAAGCCAACATGGGGATGTCTAAACAAACAGTTGACAATTGTCTTGGTGGCTACTGCCTGCCCCCTGCGCTGAAAGCTTAACTTGTTGTGGGCTAAAGGGAAATCACTTCTAACATTTGCACAACAAGTGACGCTTGAACTTGCTTGAAAGCAGGCTTCCCTACATTTCCCTGCGCACTCTACGAGAAAACCTCGTCTTAGATATGGCCAACATCCAAAAGGCGAAATTTCACGTTTTTGGGAGGTAACCTTTTTTCATGCAGAGTCTAGGAGCCACCCAATTCTCACTTTTGGAGGCGCAATGTTGACCTATATTCATCAACCCCTGTTTAATACAGTGGTGGGCCCCTCCAAAAGTGAATCCAACCACCAAAACCCAGAGGAACAGCAGTTGGACACCCCCCCCCTATATTTTAAAGGAGGGGGTTTACCCCCCTCCTTCATCCTTTTTTTTCTTCGGTCAACATTCAGGAACCCCATCCGGAGAGTTGAGAGTTCCTTACAGTTCCGTGTATACGTGTCCTTTCTGGGAAAACAAATAGATGGCCCTGGTAGTTGATTAAACCACCACGTAAACCAGGAATCGACTATTTTTCAACCAAAACAACAAAAAAGGACACCCATGTTTGGAACACGCCCCCCCACCAAGAGTTTGCCATCCATCAAAATTCACCCTGTCCATGCTTTTCGGCCCTCCACTTTCCCGGGCAAGAAACCAAACAGGACACCTGTGACCTACTTATAGCCCCATAGATGTCCCCGAAAGGTGAGGTTGGCCCGGTAAGTAGGTTATGACACCTATTTCAGTTGCCCAAAGGACCTGGAGCTAAAAGGTTCACCTTCTGGGGCCATGACTAAATATGGGAACCCAAAATTGGAAAGCCGAAAGGTCAGATCCGGTCGATTCGCTTTGAACCACTGAGCTATGGCTCCGTTCTCGGGAGCCTTCGGCCGGCGCCAGTTCCACGGCGCCTCGGCTCGAGTCGCGCCTGGATCTCGATGTCCGCGGCCTGGCCTCCCGCGCCGCCCAGGGGCTGGTGGATCCTGGGCGCAAACCCATCCCCTCCCATGAAAACACCCACGCACACACATACAAAGAAAGAAAGAGAGGAAAAAAGCGGCAACAAACCGCGAAGCTACATATGTTCTTTGTTGTTTATTGGTTTTCTGTGCGTGGAGGTGTGTATGCATAGATATAGTATATGCATATCTTCATAGGGTAAATAGTGTATGCCAGTTGGCTCAAGTATTTTTGAACATGTTCCACCAGAGCTCCATATGTATGTATATATATATATACATATTCAAATGTTGTACTATGTTAAATGCGTAGAAACCTAAAATGTACTTTTCTTAAAACAAATTGGGAAACCCTCTTGATGCCATTTGGGCGGGCCCCCCCCACACTGAAGCCAGCCTGACTATACTACACATTATGCACCATTTGCTCACCACTTGAAAAAAGGGGCCGTCTGGATGGATGTCCTCCCGAAAAATACAGGTGGTGGGGATGGGAAGACCAGGGCGAACATAGCTACCACCATTCCTTTTATGTGGGTAAACGCGATGACCAGAGCAAAATGGTTTGATGAATTCGCCAGCCACTTTCATCCAAATGTAGTAAAAATGCAAAAACCCACAATTCTGGGAGTTGCTGGAGGCAGAGTTTCTTTTTGTGTGCTTTGGGCTTAATTAAATCCGGGCGGGCAGCCCTTTGGGCCATCTCAGTGCAGGACACCTACCCAGTGGATTCGGTGGGTGAGGTGCCAATCAAGAAGATGACCGAAAAGTATGCACGGAACCCTGAGGCCTGATGGGCTGGATGGCTTTGGGCTAAGTTATGGGCTGGGTTTTGGGGGAAGAGCCGAGGTTCGGGGCAGGAGAGTGAATTCCGGTACTCGTAATTTCCCTTCTAGGTCGTGAATGGCTCTCACTTTCTGCTCAGAACCCCTGGGCGACCCAAATAGGGCTGAGGGGAAATGGATTGAATGGATCAGCTTTCCCACCTGAAAACCAACCGGTGCCCAGGACCACAAAACGAGCATGATATATAAGTTTCTAGGTCCTCCAGTAGAGAGGTTACAATAACGGTACCACCTTCTTTCTGTAGTCTATTTTAGTAGGGGAACCCTCCCCCAATGCCAAAATGGGTAAAAGGGCACTACTGGGGGACCTAGTAAATATCAACAAACTGGTCAGAAGCAACTACACGAATATTCGTAAATTTACATACTCTCTTTCCAGACGCAACTCTACCTAGGCATATTTGTGGGAAGCATTAAATACGTTTACATACGTGTAGCATGTGTGTGTGTGTGTGCGTGTGTGTGTACAGATAGACTGACAGTAGGGGTACATGCAACCGAGGCGCATGATGCGGGCGTTGGGCAAGGATCTCCTCTTGCCCTTAGTGCCTGCGGTTGGTCCGAAGGCGTAGGGCTTTGGACGGTTTCTTTTTTGGATGCGTATGTTTTGAGGGGCCTCCACGCACCAAAAAACAACAATGCCTGCCTCTTGGTTTCCTCTTACCAACTAAAAGGGGCACCCAAAAAAGGAGACGCGCCCTTGTGCAGTCTGGCCATCTTCCTTGGCAAGAATAGGAAGTGACTGTTGAGGCTCGGCACCCTTGTTAGGATCGACGTGAAGGGAAAGGAAAAGGAAACCAACACGCAAACCCAATGAACATCTTCTGGGCATCGGCTGGACATTCCACAGGTCGGGGCCGGTTTCGCCCTGATTCTTCGGTTTGTGCGTTCTGCCTTCCAAGGGTTGGGGAACATCACCCATGCTCAGAAACCTGGATGATCCAAGCGACGAGACTCGGAGCAGGTTCTATTTTCTGGGCAGAGATAAGGAGGGCACGGATGGGGGAACTTTTGAAAAAGACGCTGGGAGGCCTTCTGGCAGCCTCCACGCGCGTTGGTTGCACTGGGGAGCCAAACAAAAGTTGCCTCGAAGAGGCGCAAACACCACGTTTTCAGGAAACTGGGGAGCCAAACATGCCTGCAACCGTTTGCAGGGAAGACTCTTTGGATTGTTCGCCATGCCGTGCTTCTCTTCCTTTTGGTTGTGGGTACCTTTCTTTTCCCTCCTTTTTTTTCCGGGGGCATCGCGTCACCTCTGAGACGCGTCCATTGCATGGGCGCTTTGTTCCCCGCCTGCGCCCATCAGAAAGGCGCCCATGGAGGCCGCCATGCCGTAGCACACCGTGCACACGTCGCCTTGGGCCGAGGGAGGGCCGTGGGATCGGAACGAGCGAGCCCGGTGCCCCGTGGTGGTGGGGGGGGGGGGGCATGGGGTGGTGTGGGGGGAGGTGTGGGGAGGGGGTTGGGGAGGGGGTGGCTGGGGGGAGGGGGGACGAAGTTGGATGGAAGCCAAGGGGACTACAGCTGGATGGGGATTTTTTTGGGCAACACCCACGTGGATTGTGATTTGTTTCAAGTGGTTGGACCCTCTCATGGACATGAGCTAGGGAAACTCATACCAACAAAAAGGGGGAAAAAATGCGGAAACCACTGAAGACCAAACCTCCCCTCTAGCTGAAACGGAAGGAAGCCCAAGAGACGGACATCTTTCCTTACCAAACGTGGCTGGTCTCCGCCCGCCGACCTCCGTCGGCTTTTGGCCCGTTCTGCCGAAGGCGCAGGGCACGAACTGCATGGCGTCGAAGATGGCCATGCCCGCGGAGACCGAGCCGCCTGAGTCACTGACACCCAAGAGCCGCTGGGATTGGGGCAAGGGGTCTCCAAATAGAGAGTGGGGTGAATTTGGAGGGGTTGGAAAAGCCACACATGGCCTCCCCATTCTTTCTAGTCGAGGATCCTTCTTTCCAGAAAACACAAGGACTCAGACAAAACACACACGGTGTTTGAGAGGAAAATGGCTTCAAAAAATGGTTGGAATCAATCCCTGACCATTCCTGACGGCTCCCCCCCTGTTGGGGAAACTGTGGGGGCCGGGGGGAAGGGCAGGGGGAAATGAAATTGGGGGAGTTGTTATGGAAGCATCGAATCCTCCTTGGGCCGTAAGGGTCACCCTCAGCCACCCTATCACGGCTGCAGGTGTCTGCACCTTCTGCACCTTGGCACTAAATCAGCACATGACTCTGGAAGTGCAGCTACTGTGGATGGACGAAATCCTGCACCACCTAAGAAACCCTGACATGATGATTCCCCTGTAAATACCAATGAAAAAATGGTCTCCCATGGTTTCCAAGTGGTACAGGATTTCGTCCATCCACAGCACGTGTCAACATAGGGGGACCCCCCAAAACCGGCGAACCGTTCTCCACTGGGCTTCCTTTCAGGCCAACCCGAAACCAGGAGGTTCCCAGCCACCTGCGTCTTCCCCGCCTGGGGAGTTGATGTAGATGGTGATGTCCTTCTCCGGATCCTCCCATCTTTTTGCACCGAAACTGGGCTGGAAGAAGGGGACCCCAGCAAAAACAAATTACATTTTGTTGCCCCGGTGAGTGGAAAACAAAGGGGGCCCGTAAAAAGCAAAACATCCAAAAAGGGGAACTAATTCTGGGGAAGTAAAGGCGTCAAAAACAAAGGGGGGACGAACGAAAACACTAAAACTCATACGGCATGTCCTTTGTTGAGGGTACCCCCGTTTTTGGTGGCTTTAAAGGGGAACCAAAAGGATTACCGGTTTTCTGTGAAAAGACACACTCATACTGCAAATCAACACAAGTCAAGGGTCAGGCCGGCCCTAAGCACTCGAAAGGCCTAAGGCGAAGAACAGGTGGAATCCCTAGATGCATCCAGCCGTGCGCATCCAAACCGCCTGGATTCGGTGCCGTGAAGCCTAGGCACCTGCCAGGAATGAGGCGACCGAGTCAAAGAAAAGGTGACCCTCTTTATGCCCCGACGCACGCCATGGTTGCCCTTTGCGCCAACCTGCGTAGAACGGGCCTGGAAAAATTGGTCACAAGAAGTCCACCTGGGCAAGCTACTGTGGATGGAGGAAATCCATTTCGCACCAGGGTCACCACCTAAGGAATCCCTTGTAAACCAGCACACAATAGTTTCAATAATATATTCTGAACAGTGGTGCGAAATGGATTTCGCAACCATCCACAGCACTAAACATGGGAAAGCCAAAACCCATAGGGAAAGGCAGCCCCTTTTTGGCTGGTTGACCATGGACTATGGTCTACTACAATCAACAAAAGCAAGCATTTGAAGGGTGGCATCGACTGGACAACCAAGAGGACCTTTCTTTTTCGCATTTCTTCTTTTGCTTTTCCCACCAGGTGGCCCAAACCCAAAACGTCACAAAGGTCCCCCTCACAACGGTGAGCCCAACCCCGGGCTAAAGAGCCTGGTTCGCGAGGTACAGGATCTGGGCCACCAAGACGTTGGCCATCTCGTCGTTCACCTTTTCGAACGGCCGACGTGGACCTCTCTGGCCCTGGTGGCCTCTCTGCCCCAAATAAGAAAGAACATAGTATGCTGCACAAATGGGGCCCTATTAAAAGGAAAAAAATGCCTTCCAGGAACCCCTTTGCAGCTTGCATGTCGTGGTCGGGAGGGGAATGCTGCCTTCAATCTTGGCCGGATTTACAGTAGACGCCCTGCACAAAGTCGTCGCACAACTTTTGCAAGAGACGTCGTCTTCCAAGCAAAGTGGCGAATCCCACCTTATAACCTCTAAGGGGTTGAAGCCAAAATATTATCCTTTCGTCTTTTCGTTCTGGGCCCAAAAATGGCGGGCTTTACCTTTGGCTTGAGTTCAAAGCTGCAAAAACCTATTGTACCATCACACACAAACCCCCAAAAAGCCCCCCTGAAAGTTCATGCAGGAAACCGTCCTGGAAGTCCTCGGGGTTTTTTTGCGCGAAGGGCTTCGAGGCCCACCGAGCTTTTCCCTCGGACGTGTGCTATCTGATCTTGCTGGGGCATGCGTCAAAGCTATGCATTCCGGCCCCTGGCTGTGACGCACAGCTCTTCGTTCAACACCTTTGCCAAAACCAAAAGAAGGCCCCCCCCCTCCCCGCCCAGCTTGCGCCAGTTCTGCATCAGGACCCAGAAACTTTGATGACCCAAAAGAATTCTCGTCATTTTGGAACTCTCCCTTCCCCCCCAGCCCCTCCAAAGGCGCCTGGCCGTTCATCATGAGGATCCGGTCCTGTAAGAGCTTGGACATCACGTCGATGGCGCCCGAGCCCGTGGAGATCATCGGCATCCGCACCTGAGCCGCTTGCTCAAAACCCGGCACACAAATGGTGAACCCAGAACCATGTGAAGGATTAAGAAGGCGGATATCCACAGCTATTTATGGCAAGGGGATCGTCCCTTACTAACCTTCATCTACCCGAATCGGCTTTGAGCACGTGGCTCACCTGAAGTGCGGAAGAATCTACTAGGATGCACTTGTCTGCTTTAGCTTGCCCGTGATGGTGGTGCCGATGCCGTGACACCAACCCCCCCCAAAAATAATAATAATACATTCCCCCATGCCCCTCATCCCCCCCATAGGCATGAGACCATCCCAATCTACTTCCGGCTTTCTCTCAGCTTCCCTCTGATTGGTGGTTTGGATTGGTGGGTACCCTCCACAAGAACCAGGGGTTCAAATCCAAAAGTCCAAATCCGAACCACCGATCCAAACCACCACTCACACCTTCCAAGCTGTTCCGCTGTTCAGCCTCTTGAAGTCTGAAGCTCAAACCTCCGGCCCATTGATCACTGTTCGGTTGATGGCATCGGTTCAACCGGAAAAAATGGATCGCCAGTTGCTGTTGTCGTTTTTGTTCATGCACTTTACCCCAAAAAAAACAGCAACAGTGACTGAAAAAAAGCAGCAACTTCGCGATCTAGGAAATCAAGTCAAACGACAGGAGAAATGAAGATTGTTCCATTGCAACAGGTTCGGACGTCAATGGAGTCAACGTGCCTCCTCTACTTCAACCCCCCCTGCCAAACAGTCTGGCTGTCGTTGGCAACCACAAGCCCATGCCAAGGATTCACTTCACAGGTGCCCCCCGCCTTCGAAACAAGGGACCCCCCTCCCCGAGCAGCCCCTCGCGCCCCAAAGCGCGGCGCAACCAGGGCGCCGGAGGCACCTGGTTCGGCTGGCTCGGCTGGGGCTCCGCAAAGCGGCGCAAGCTCACCGAGCGCCGCCTCGGATGAAAACCCCGAACCGCCCACCCACCCCCTTGGTGCCCCCAAATGCTTAACCCCCAAGGCATGAACACGAGCTTGCGCAGAGAACCCCGTGCTTGCTTGCTTCAAGCAGCCTGCCCTTGCATGCCTTGCAGGGAAAGAAACGGTCTGGTTGCTTCAACTAACCTAGTGGCTCCGGTTCCACGTTGGGCGAAAAGTTCCACACAGATTGCCTGGCGGATGAAACCCAAACCGTCGCAACCCGGGGCGCCGGAAGAGCATGGCCCCGCAGCCCAGCACCGCCGCCGCCGTGAGGCTCAAGGGCGCGGAGGTCCTGTGGCCGTGGCATGCGGCGCACCCACAGGGCTTGTGACCCAAAAGACGCGACGCTGAGGGCGCTGAAGGCGCTGGTGACGCTGAGGGCGCTGAAGGCGCGGGACTGGCGTGGGGGCTTTGCAGGCGATGCGGGTGATGCTGGTGACAACCGAAGACGCGGATGACGCAGGGGTGCTGCTGGTGGTGCGTTGACGCTCGGGTGAGGCCGATGACGACAGTGCAAGCCGCGGGCGTTGCCACGGCTCGCTTCCCAAATGAAAATGAATGACGCTGGCGGCGAAGCTGATACGACACTGCCAAGGCCTTAAGTCTGGAGCCCACAAGGCCATCTCCAACATCCGGAAACAGCCTGGAGGCGAGAAATCCACTGTCTTGGAAACCGCAGCCCACGAAGCGACAGGCCCTATCCCGATGGCGGAAGAGAGTCTTGCCGGGGTTGGGGGAGAAGTTTAGACAAAAAATCGGTTAGAGTCTGGCAACCAGTTCACACCCCCAAGCCAACTTGCCCCAAAAAGCAAGCGGTTAACTGGGTTGTCCTCAGATCCCCTGTTAAAAGCTTAACCTTGGGTTAAATTCTGAAATCCAACCACAAAACCAACTAAAAAGCTCAAAACCTAAGGAACCGGATGGCCGGGCTTGCCACCAAGCCAATTGGCAAGCTGTTTTGTCATGTCTATCTAATGGTATCCGGGTCCTGGACTCCTGGCCGCGGAAAGAGCCATAGCTGGCCCAGGGACCTCTGCTTACGCCGTAGCTCGGGCTGCCGCTCGGGCTCACGAAGCTCACGCCTGGCGAGTGGCATCCATGGCACGATTCGGGTGCCTGATCGACCCTCCCTTCCACCTAGATGGCCAAGTTGGGGTAAAGTGCTGATTTGCAGTCACTGTTGCTGATTTGTTGGGGTAAAGTGCTTGGAGAAAGAAAAAAAAAACAGCAACTGGCGATCCAGGGTCCCAAGAAGCTCTCCACAGCCTTGAAGGAGAGCCACCGCCACCACGGCGGCACCCAGCACCTGGTGGGCCCGCCCAAAATGGTTCCCTCTGTGGGCGGCTCGTCTGTTTTGGAGGGTGCCATGTTTCTTTCTGTGTTTCTTTTCTTTCTTTTTCTATGTTTTTTTTTTTTTTGGGGGGGGGGTTGAGGGTCAGTTTTTTTTTTTGGGGGGGGGGGGCCTTCAACAGAAACCCAAGGAAGCGTTTTCTCGGGTTCCACTGCGGCAGCATGCTGCATGCGGATGAAACATGGGTCCGATGAAACCGATCGAGAGAGAATCCCGGGGATGTGACAACAAGACCCCTCAGACAACCTCAGACAAGCCTGAAATCAGAGAAACAGAGAAACATCAGCTAGGTCCTCCAGTAGGTTGAGGCTAGAAGAAGTTGGTACCCAGTAGGGAGGCTAGAAGAAGTTGGTACCCAGTAGAGAGGCTAGAAGAAGTTGGTACCAACTTTTTTCTCCAGTCTATTTTAGTAGGGGGAGCCTCGCCCAAAAAAGGGGTAAAAGGGCACTACTGGGGGACCTAGTCAGAGAAGCAGACCCCTCAACCCCTCAGACAAACCGGAAACCCGGTGCTTAGTTGGGAAGTCTCGATGCACGGCTTTGCACAACGCTGTGGCCAGATTCGAACTCTTTGGACAGGTAGCTGCGGGAGTGATGATATCAGAATATCCGACGACTCACCGTGGGTGGTCGTTCCTGGAGGCCAACCTTTTGGTGGGAAGTCAAGCACTTCAGATTTTCTCTGGGCCACCTCAGGAAGTAAGACCTCCGAGCTGCCCAGGACAAAAGGCCTTGCAGGAGGATCCCTCTTTGAAGGCAAAGGTCCCTTCCAAGCACCAGCTTGGCAAACCGGGCTCTGGAACCCCACCATTCCCCACCCCCGACTCGCATGGCCTGGCGCATGGACGGCATGACGGTCTGAGTGTTTGGGCCCTATCGGGACCCCAAAGCGGAGTGAGCCAAAACCTCCTGGCAGCAGATGGGAGCCTAAAGAACGAGAGGCCCCACGACCAAAAAAATCGAGGCAAACTTGACGCACTTGACTCCCAAAAAAGTCTTTCGGGACCGTCGAAAAGGGGAAGAAGCGCGAGGCTTTTTCCCAATGACCCCGTGGCCCAATTTCGCGAACAGCCTTTCTTTGGGGCTTGCAGAGGCGGCATCTGTCCGATCTCTCCCTTTCTCTGGCCAGGGATGAATCGGATAGGGGCAAACATCCTCCCGATGGCTTCTGATCAGCGAAGACATCTGCTTGCCCCACGGGAAAACGGTGCGTTAAAAACCAGGCAGGCCCAAAAACCCCTGGGAGTGCCCGCTTTTCAGGCATGATGTGCAGGCAAACTTCCCCCAAGTGGAAGGCCATGTTGATTGAAGGGCGCATCCGGACCCCATGATTTCGCGAAATCAAAGCACCCAGCAAAAGCAGGCTAGGACTTCTCCCAACAGCACACACATTGTGCGCTCGTTGTCAGAAAAAAGTCAATTAAACCAACCGGGAAAGAAAAGGGCCAATGAAGACTCCGCCATAGGCGTAGAAGTCACCTTTTGCCTGGCCAAAACACGTGCACAAAGCAAAACATGGTTCAGGTCATGCTTCCTATTTGGCCCACCCTAAAATCTAAACTAGCTTTGGCTCATAGACCCCACACTAAGTCTAGAGGGAAACATGCCCCAAACCGCCCCCCCGCGTCGCGTCAGCTCCCTTGTGCCCATCTGGCGCACAGCGTCGCGACGCTGGACCTGCGCTGGCTTAGCGGCTTGGCGGCTAAGGCAAGGACCGTGGGAAAGTCGGGATTTCTGTGACCTACTCCGAATGTGTGTTTGCTGAGGGTACCCTTTTCAGGTTGCTTTAGCGGGACAACAGAAGCAACACCGGCATTTGTGGCTCCCTTATTTTGAGAAATGCCAAATTACCCGCTTGTTTCGGGGTACCCACCCAACCCCCCACCCTGCGCCTGCGTGCATCCGCCTCAGGGACAAAATGCCGGAGGGAGGTGGCTGGGATCGATCTAGACAATAGATGATACGCCCCGAAGCTGAATATCCCTAAGCTCGGTGGCCAGATTTTCTTTGTGGCAGGGGCTACAGTGGCTACAGCATACAGATTTAGACTGCGTACCGATGGGGGCAGGTGGATGGCTTTCTTGTTGCATCCAAATGCTTCGTTCAACCTCTTACAAGCCAAAGGATCTCAATGGAGACACACGCACCTTTGGTTCTTATTGTCTGCCCAATGCCGAAAACAAGAGCAGAATATACACCAGCCCGACCACAAGCGGACCCAAACCAAACAGTGATGCAATCTGAGAATGAGCCTGAGACCTCGAATCCCAAAACAAGAGCCTGCCCATGTCCCTCTAAAGCATGCTGAGCTTACGCAAATGGAAGTCGGAGGCCCTAGCTGCCTCAAACGCCCAACTTATTTACACACCCACCCAACTACTTCATATTGGCCTTGAAGGCGGGGAGACGTCAGAAACTAGGGCCGGATGTCCATCCCGGAGAATGAACTGGGATTCGCTCAAAATTTCATGAGATAGGCCATGGAGTGCATGACATCAGGCAAGGTCGTCAAGCGAATAGCCAGTAGCCAGTATATACATACCAGCATGTTGGGATGCACGCAAATATCCACCCGTGCACGCCTCTTGCTCCGATCCTGCCTCATGTGTGAGGCCCCGGGCTACCCCCCCTCCCAGCCAACCTAGAAGTGCTCAGCCCTTCTTTGGAGGCGTTTTTTAGCAAACAGACCCCCATGCCATGTTTGTTGGTCGAACGATCTGTGTTCTTTCTCGCTTGCTGAATGCGTTGGCCCAAAGCTGGCCCAAAGCGTAACCACACTTTTTGGTTGCCACCAAAATGAACCAGACCCAGAAAAGTGAATCAAGCCCACTAGGAAAGTCGAGTTGTCGGAAGCAAAAAGCCACAACCTGAACCCACCGCAAATGGCAAAGGCCACTCCCTTTGGTATCACAGGAGCTGGTCTCAACAACGAGCTGAAACCGCAAAGGTTGGGAGGGTTCTAAAAAAGCCCGGACCACGAAGTCCAACACCCCTTGCCTGCAAGTCCCAGCGCTCCACCTGCCTGGCACGCCTCGGCTTTTCGGGTTTTCCACCCTAACCTCCCGATCGAGTGGATGGCCCGATAAAAAGTCGCCGAGCTTTTTGTTGGCCACTAAAATGAACCAAACCCAAAAAGTTTAAAGTCCAACAGGAGGTAAGCAGCGCCAAACTACTCAGTTGCGCCTCAGGGAGCTGGAATATGAAAGGTGATCACCTGAGAGGCGTCACTAAAAATGGGAAGCCAAAAAGGGAAACCAAAGGGTCGGTGAAAGAAGTGACCCAACTTTGTTCTTTGCCGTTAAGGTCAGCTTCCCTCCCAAATTGGTTGGTTCTCCCCAAGGAAAGAACGACCAGTTACAGGCTCAATAGGAAATCCGGTTTGGTCTCCAAAAGATCTTAGGTTTGGTCACCGGTGGTGAGGTTAGGGCCAGCTAGCTTCATTTGCCAGAACCAGAGGTTTTGGGAGGTGCGGATGGACGAAATCAATGCCACGCACCAGGATAAAAGGCAGTAACAAGTGGTTGCTTGCCTCAGTATCTATAGTATTTGTAGACGAACTCCAAAACCCTCCCTTCCCCCCTCCCCCCCCCCATTTTGGGAGGTGGTGGTTGCCTTGTTCCTTGGGCTCCCCTGCAAGGCGGGCGGGCTCAGCTGTAAGAGGTTCTCCTGTAGATTTTTTCTCTCGGCTCGGTGCCCGCGTTTTTAGGGCTCCCCCTAGACACTAACCCCCCATATAATGGGGGAGAGCCCCTTGTATCACAGAAGTGCACAACCCTGGCTCGAAACCACCATCTTGCGGGGGGGTCCCCGAAAAAAGACACGCCCATGGGGAATAGTGCTGTCTACTTGCGCCCACATGTATACGTCCGCCCTAAACATCGCAGGACCCACAGACCCTCACTTTAAATTGGCCCAAAGGCGATGCTTGAAACCATCAGTCGAAAAGGGGGAAGCTCTGCTCTGCTAACTGCAGGCACTAGGGCTCCGAATCTTTGCAAGAGAGCATGGCGGGTTGAAAAACTGAGCAGAATGCACCCGGAATCAGCCTACTGTATTGGCTAGAGGCGGAGCTGGACACCTGCGGGTCCATTCACTCCGCTTGGGAGCTGAACACATACTCCTAGGCAAGCTTGTGGGCTTTTTTCGCACCGGAGGAAAACCAAAAGAACACCGAGCCTTTCCCCAAGGTGGGATGGCTTTTTGGTGGGAACCAAAATAAGCCATTGCCTGACCTTGACATACCCTCCTTGGATTGTTGGTCGAACCTGCCATTGGGGCTGAATGATCTGGTGACCACAGGAACCAAAAAAACAACTACAGCAAACCAAAGGAACCGAAACCAAACTAAAACCAAAAAACCAACCAAAGGAAGCCATAAGATCCAAAGACCAATGGGTTTGCATTTTTTTACGGGGGCCGGGCAGGAAGGATTGAGTACGGGGTATGATTCGCAGGTATGATTCGCGGGTATGATTCGGGGTATGATTCGGGGGTATGATTCGAGGAAGCAGTAGTTAGTAGTGGTAGTAGTTAGTAGTAGTAGTTAGTAGTAGTAGTAGTAGTAGTAGTAGTAGTAGTAGTAGTAGTAGTAGTAGTAGTAGTAGTAGTAGTAGTAGTAGTAGTAGTAGTAGTAGTAGTAGTAGTAGTAGTAGTAGTAGTAGCAGCAGCAGTAGTAGTAGTAGTAGTAGTAGTAGTAACAGTAGAAGCAGCGACTGTAGTGGCGCGGAAGCCTTGGCGCTGGCCTTGTTCATTGCGCGGGTATGATTCGGGTATGATTCGCGGGTATGATTCGGCTAGGTGCAAAACGGCACTGATTACAAACTCAGAATGATGAATGTGGTAGTAGCTGTGTAGTAGTACCAGTAGTAGAAGTTGCAGAAGTAGTGGTCGCAGCTGCAGCATAAGCAGCAGAGGCTGTAGTGGTGTGAACGCTTTGAAAAAGACTTGGCACTAGCCTTGGCAGGGGAAGCTTATTGTCCGGGAATGATTCGGGTATGATTCGCGGGTATGATTCGGCTAGGTGCAAAGCGGCACTGATTACAGACTCAGAATGATGTATGTAGTAGTAGTGAGTAGTGGCAGTAGTATTAGCAGCAGCAGGAATAGTAGTAGTAGAAGTAGTAGTAGTAGCAGTAGTAGTAGCAGTAGTAGTAGTAGTAGTAGTAATAATAATAATAATAGTAGTAGTAGTGGTAGTAGCAGTAGTAGTAGTAGTAGTAGTAGCAGTGGTAGTATTGGGTAGCGCTGGTGGTGGTTGTTGTGGAGGCAGTCAAAACAACACAAAACGGTGCAAGAACAGTAGCATCTTGCAGCATACGTTTTAAGGGGTATGATTCGGGGGTATGATTCGGGGTATGATTCGGGGGTATGATTCGGGGGTATGATTCGGGGAGGTCCCACCTTCTGCCTGATGAAGCAACTCAACACACCAAAAAAAGACAAACTCCAATGCGCCCTGTTCCCCGGTGTGGCGAGAAACCTGTTGGTTTTTTTTTTTGGGGGGGGGCTGTGAGCATCGCAGCCCTTGGCTGCAAAATGGATCAGCACAATTAGGGGGTTGGTCCAAGGGCGGGGTTCCGCACGAAAAGTTTAGGGACCTACCCCCCACCCTCGTAGGGATTCTACAGCACAACCATCTCAAAGCCAATCTTCCTGGGATAACATTCAGCCGATCATAAACCATCCCAAATGCCTGCGATGTCTGCCCACAAAAATCCAGCAGGTACTGGCATGGCAGACCTGGCTTTCCCCAAAAAAGTAACTCACTTGAACAACTACCCCTCCTTTGCGCCGCGTCCTCAAAATCTTGGCGAGCCCGCCCAAGTTCAGAAGCGCCAGCGTCCAACAAGCGCCACCGCGACACGGGAGGGCCAGCGCCGACGCTTCATAGCAGTGGATGGACGAAATTCATGTCTCACCATGGGAAACCATAATTTGTTGGCATTTGCAGGAGAATCACCATTCCACCGAATTCCACCACTTTGTTTCCATGAGAAACCATGGCTCCCTGGTATTTACAAGGGTATCAACAGCAACCAGGGCTTCTTGGGTGGTGCGAAATTCATTTTGTCCATCCACAGTAGCTATTGGAAGTGGCTGGAAATGTGTTTTTCTCAGTTGCCCCTTAGGGACCCACAAATGAACAGGCTAACCTGTTGGGGCCATGACTAGAGATGAACCAAAACGGGGAGACTAAAAGGTCAAAAGGTCGATTCGCTTTGGGCGTAACCCGAACATGGATTAAGATCGCCTTTGAACAACGTTCAGAGTTGCTCAAGATGGTTTCAAAATCCATTTCGCACCACCGTTCAGAAGCCCTGGAATGGTTCCATTCCCCGACGTAAATCCCAAAGGTTCTGGTTTCAACCATGGCTTTCCTCGGTTGCTTGCTGCACCCCTGCTAAAAGTGCATAACTCTTAGTGGTTTAATACGGAAAATCCATGAGCTAGCAAAAAGTGATTCAGTCCTAACATCCCTTGGCAAAATGCACCAAAGAAAAAGCGGTCTCAACACACACCCAAATGGCTGAACATTCCTACCCCTCCCTTTCTCTTCCAGCGGCTGTTGAGGAGGGACGTGTAGCCCCAGCGCTCTGGTTTCAACCGTGGCAATGGTTTCAACGGTGGCAAACGGCTTCGCCAGACCCCACGCTTCGCCGCAAGACGCCGCTCCGCTTCGCTCCTCTTCGGCGTCGCCCTCGGCCAGGGCCGCGTCCAGCAAGACGTGCAGCTCGATGGGGCAGAAGGGCAGCCAGCATCTGTACCTGTGCCAAAGGTCTTGGGTCAAGCTGCGGCATGGAGTTCCGGCACCATGAAACCAGGAAACCAGCCCACTTGCTTTTTCGCCCACCGCGAGAAGATGAGAAGATATCCCCAGTAGTGATAGAAATTCCCTTCAAAACCAACAGGGAAAATAACAAACATACTCATTTCAGCAAATGGAAGGAAGAAAAGCGTGAGCCTTCGCCCTTGCCCAAATCAACCTTTGGAAGTTCGGATTTGAAACCCCTGGCTCTTGGGGGCAAACCCCGGAACTCCAATCAGCGGGAAGCCGACTGGCCAGGCTCAAATCGATCGACTGGATCCATCGACCTCGTGGCTTCCCCAAGTTGGCAACCATCTTTAGCGGCCCCAAAAGGTGATCACATCTCATTCTTACCCCTTAAAACTCCAAGCTCTGGGGAAGTTAATCTTTTACAGACATATAGCCCATGTTACCCAAAAAGTTGAAAAGTTGTGTTTTTAAGAGGTAAGCATTTGTGGGGGCAACTGGGTCACACAACACCCAAGGAATCCCCCCACGCTTTACGTCAACTCCAAAACCTGAAACTCGGGAAACTGTGAGATCGGAAGAGAGCTCAAATCCCGCTTGCCTCCTATGTGGCTGTCCAATCCACTTAGCAATCCATGGTCCTAAGAGAGCCCAGTTTCCCCGGGTAGAACCGTGTTTATCACCTACTTAAGTGGGTTTGAAGACTCTGCAAGGCCTACCTCAGAAGCTCAGTGGAAATTGGGAAAACAGGCCACTTCTCCTGGCAGTTGATACAACATCTGCTTCCCTTTAGTTGGTGGTTTGGATTGGTGTTTTGGGGTTTGGGGTGGTTTCCCAATTTGCCATCTACAAGAACCAGGGCGTCGAATCCCCAAACCTGAGGCTTACCCTGAGTAACCTCACCTCCGATCGAATGGACTGGCCACAAAAAGTCCACAAACTTTATCTTCGCCACTAAACTTCTGTTCAACCAGAAAGTGACGAAGGCCCACCCACTGTTTTTGGCCACTCAAACTGTTTTAAACGAAAAAGTGACCTAGGTGGTCTTGAAAAATAGATGGATTTCCCTGGTAGATGATTGAACCACCAGGCAAACCAGGAATCGCCCTTTATCGCCCAAGCAAACCAACCAAAATGAGCCACCAGGTAAACCAGGTCCCAAGCAAACCAACCGAGAAGGACGCGTATATGAAACGGTGACCCTTTCCTCCAGAGCTCCGGTCCGGAGGGAGTTTTCTCGCACCAGGGGAAGCGATTCTTTTTCCTGGGGCCCAGGCACTGCGCTCTGCGCCTTTTTGGCGGTTCCGGTGGTGGCCTGTGACCCGTAGCTGTCGCCGGAGGGCTCTCAGAAAGGCGGAAAACAGCGGCTGGATGGCTGAAAATGGGAAGGAAAAGGAGGCATGCGGTTCTTGGTCCCGATTTCAAAAACAAAAACAAAAACACAAGCCCTCACTTAAAAACCAAGGGGCGGCACCAAGAATTGAACATCATTTTGGATACCACCACGGGAAGTGGCAACAAGCGAAGTTTGAACCAAGGTTGCTCTAAGAATTTCCCCACTCGTCTGCATCAACTCGGCTTCGCGAAATGGAGTTCGTCCATCCACAGTAGTGCCTAGTGCTGGCTGTCCCCCCCCGCCCCCCGGTCCCCGCCAACCAGAAGCGTGTTTAAAGTAAACTCATCTGAATGCGAGGGATCCCGGCCTGCATCATAGGCTCGAGATTTCAAAAAGCAACTCGAAACACATAAACTAAGCAGAAACATTTGCTTTGGTGGGCATTTGTTGACTTGGTTGTGGCCCACATTACGGTACACCAAACAATTTAGCCTAGCCCAAACCGTGCAACATTCTTGGAGCCAGCGCGCGCCCTTTCCAGGCCACCTGCACGCGGACGCGGAGACAGCCACCCAGCCTGCCGGATTCTTCTCGGATGGTCTGGACGGCACGAAGACTTAAGCTAAGATATCCCGAACCTTCACTTAGGACCAGGGCTGTGGGAAATGACCTCTGTGATACAACAAAAAGGGCTTCCCAGAGACTAACCACCCATATAAAGGGGGAGATTCCCTTGTATCAGATTAACCCCTTGATCCCACAACCCTGCTTAGGACCTTTTGGGGCCATGACTAAGGCCCTGTCAAGACTTAGACCCAGCCTGCGCCCTTCCTTGTCTTAGGTCCTCATCAAAGTGCCCTGTAGTTTGCTTGGTCCCCATCTGGAACCCGGTTTCCCTTCAAACCAACCTCAAAAATGGCTCCTTAAAAAAGAAACAAACACGCCCGTCTCGGAGATTCTGAGGAGAAGCCACGATCGTGAGCGATTATCTTTATAATATCACCGGGCGTTGTAGGTTCAGAGGTTGATGACCCGGGGTGGCATGTCCCGGAAAGGAAAAGTCGCCGATCAGCCCCAAAGGCCCAAAGTTTGCATGTCGTGCTCTTTGGAAATGAAGGGAGGCCCTCCAACGTAAGCTAAGGAGCCATTCTCCCGTACTTGCTCACGTTGCGGGCGCCCCTTTTAAGAGGGAATCCACATCACTGTTGAGGAAACAACACTTCCTTTGTGTATGGTAAACCTTCCGGAAAATTCCACCCCACAAAACGGGTGAAACCGTCGCGTCGCTTCTTTTTCTCCGAAGTCGCAGCTTGAGTCATTGGTTTTCAATACAGACACAAAGGGACCAAGGCCACCGGGAAAGGTTCTCAGAACCTTCGTGCGAACCTTTCTGGCGAAGGGCCAAGTGTCTCTCTTGTCTGGAGATCTGTATGTCGCCGCCCAAGAGGCTCCAGCTGCACATGTGCAACACCAAGACGCCTGAACACCCAGCCACCATTGGTTCTCAAATTGGTCTCTTTTCAGGGCCCAAGGGCCAGGTTCCAATTTTTTGCGCACACGAATGAGCAATTTCTCTCCTGGAGCCTCTGTGGCCGTCGCCCCACTTCGCCGAAAACCCGGCGAGCGGAAACCCCCTTCGCAGGGGCTTTCGCGGGCGTCGCCTCTTTGCCTTCGGCTGGGGCCATTGCTCCCTTGGGTTCCCCGAACCTCAGGCCCCAGCCTAAGTCCACAAGCCGCCTCGGCGATCCACGGCGGCCCGGAGATCCGGCGATCGGAAGCTTGCCTCTGGACCAAATCCTCAACGTGCACGGGGGGGCTGACAGAACAGCCCCTTGCAAATGGTCTCGCTTTGGAAACCGGGGGTCACTTTTGAAATGGTTGAAGCAAACATCATGTCAGGTCAAGCGGCAAAGCCTCCGAAGGCGTAGCAGGCGCATCCGCATTCCCTTTAGGCCCAGGCTCCTTCTTGCCTTTTTGTGTCATTATTAAACATGCATCTTGGTGGCGAATGGGAACCCAGGATCGATCAGCCCCTGGCTCCTAAGTTTGCTTTTGCATCGGCCTCACAACTTGTTCTTTGCCACCGACATGATATTCCCAAAAGCTTAAAGTCCATGCTGTCAGAGGACCCTGTGCCTCTCGGCATCTCGCATCCCGCACTCAGCGGTCGGGATGAGCAGCTCAGCGATAGTAGTACTGGCCGGTGGGGCTTGCGGGCTGCGGCTGCACCACCTGCTTCTCTTCTCTCTTCCTTCACTTGTGCAAAGAACCTGGAACTGAAAGGTGATCACCCTTTTGGGGTCAAAAATCAACCAAACTGGTTGGCCGAAAAGTCAAAAGGTCGACCCGAGCGCGCCATCCTGGTCCCAAAGTTGGGAGCCACGATCCTTGCGGGGCCGCCAAAAAGTGAAAAGGTCCGTAGGTGGATTCACTTTGGGCAACTGAGTCTCTCCTTCTCTCTCTCTCTCTCTCTCTCTCTACTGCTATGTCGCAGGTCCCAAAGTTGGGAGCCATGGCCCAAGAACCTCCGACTGCCTGGGCCAAGTCACCAATATGAGTAGTGGATGTCCTTTTGGCCTCCCTTTTAAACCACAAAAACGGGGCACCCTCAAAACTATAGGGTTGATTCCGCATTCTTTCCAACCATCGTTCTTTTCAAAAACCAGCTGTTTTTCCAGGGTTTTTGGTGGTTTTCTAGAAAGAAGGATCCCTGGAAAGAATGGGGAAGGTAGCAAAATAAAAATAGAGCATACCCACATGACCGTCCTGACAACAAATAAAACTTGACAAGCAGAAAGTCAGCCAAGTACACGAACCGGGTCCCGCGCAAAGCTGGAAACACATCCCGCACAAAGAAAAGCTTCGGCCGCGCGCGTGACTGCGCACTTCTCGCCCAAAGTCGCCCTTGTTTCTCGGGGGCGCCAGTTTTCCAGCACGTGCACGGCCGGAACTATGTGATCTCTGCGCAGAACGCCAGAAATCTACCGACGGTTGATTCTGGACTCGCCCGGCGCTTCTTCCTTTCCGGGGACCACTTCCCCCCAAAAAGACTCGCCTGCAAAAGTAGTCTACCAGGATTGTTTTCCTCCTTTGTGGGGGGGGGTCCCCCTTTCCAAAGATCGTTTCCAGGCCACGTATCTATCTGTCCGACGCTATGGCTCCCTTGGTGTCTGAGTCGGCGTATGACTAACCCTAAGCCAAGGGGTGGCTTGATGGGAGCACGCCCAAAATAGTTGGTGTCCCTTTGGCACCCTGAAAAAAGGAAAAGAGGGGGTAAGAAGCGTAACCCCCCCAGTGGTTCATATTGGTTAACACCCAGCAGCCCCCCGCCCAAAAAATACATTCATCACAAATTGAGTCCTTTACTATTCTGGTTTTGGGGGCTTTGTGTGGGGTACCTCAGTGGAGCATCGTTTTTTGAAAGGGGCTACCTTTAAAAAAACACTTTCCTGGGCATCTCCTCTATTTGTTGGATCTGAAATCTGAAGCTTTGAAGGCTCAGAAGGTTGCACGGTTACAGCGTGGTTTCCGCTACAAGCAGTACGACCATTGCTACAAGCAACACAGCAAGTACTACAAGCAGTACTACAAGCACTACAAGCACTACAAGCAGTACTACTACGAGGTACCACCAGGTACTACAAGAACTCGCGCAAGTGCTGCTACGAGTACCACAAGCAGCGCGACAGTTGCTACAATGGCACCGCAAGTGCCACAAGTGCTACTACAAGTGCTACAAAAAAGGCTACAACCACTATTTTCTTGTTTCGGAACTTGGTCCAAAAAAAGTCGAGGGCCCTTTACTAATATGAAGTCGACATTAAGGTGTCACTCTCCTTTCCCACCTCCTATCACTTTCTACATCTGAGATCATGGATGGGAAAGGAATAGCTCTCACCCATCTATCTCTTCCCAATTCCACAAAGCAGAGATGGGCGAGGCGTTCCATCGTGAGTCTTTCATAGTAACAGGAACTCCAGACGTAAGAATGATGTGATGGAGCTTGACAGACAAGGGCCCCATCTCTCTGACTCACGTTCCTTTCTATTTAATGTCGCTCATCAGGATTTTTAGGACTAAATACTTATACGAAAGATGAGCTGCGACAAAGGGCGAGATGTGGAAACCACAAGTCACAGGGTCAAAAGGCATAGCACAAGAAACTCGTCAAAACGATGCACAGCTTCTTGTGACTCTCCCACCAGGGGTTAACCCGCTGCAACGACAACATGGGTAGCTCTTTTTGGGGGACCTCAAAATTGATTTCGGCGTTCCTTTTGGTTTCCCGTTGATTCAACGCCAACCCCCCCAAAAAAAAGAAAAGAAAGTACCGAGCCTCAAATTACACCAGCCTCAACCCCCAAACAGCGAAAAAGCAACACTGGACAACGACGTCCCAGTGGCCTTTCTAAACCTCAAGTTAGAACCCCAATGCGCGAAGCTGTTTGGCGAACATGCACACCATACACTCCTGCTCAACAACATGTGATGCTATCCCGTTTTGGCAGGGTTTAAAGGGAAACCAAAAGGCAAACTACAGGTTTTGTTTTGTTTTTGTCTCTTCTTCTTTTCTCTTTTTTTTGGGGGGTCCAAAAGCATCTTTACCACGGCGAGCTCGTTTTACCACCAGCTCGCCATACATTATGCGGAATGTCAATTTGCAGGGTCATGGGGGCTAAGCCCTTTTTAGACCCCTACTACGGGGCTCCCTCCCCCCCATCCCTCCCCCAGCCCCCCATGACAGGGAAGTCCCCACATGGTGTGCCTGGTAGCCCGACTGGTAGTACTTGGGCGAAGAGCTCCCGGACTGCATCGGCCCGGGCTGCATCTGCATCGGCTGCATCGGCATGGGCTGCATCTGCATGGGCTGCATTGACCTCGGAAGAGCTGGCGGCAAGTTGAGTTGGACGCCTTTCTTTGTGGTTGGCCATCTTGATTTTGGGCGGCCATTTGGCTGGCTGGCTGGCTGGTTGGTTGGTTGCTTGCTTGCTTGGTTGCCGGCCAGCTAGGCTTGGATGTTTCTTGCCCACGTCCCGTGAGCATGTGATATCAAAAGGATTATTGAGGAAGTCATAACTTGGCGCGACCTACTCTCCAAGTGGCTTAACTAGCCAAGTATGATAAACTGGAACCGTTTCTTGTTGGTTGATTCCTGATCCCCATTCTTCTTGGTTGGTGGTTTGGCTAGCTGGCAGGAGTGGCACAATGGGCGTGGCTCGAAAATGAGGGACCTCAGGTTTGAGTCTACATTTGCCATTTGCCAGGGCAACCCGTTTTGGTTGCCGATTCCAAGTTTTGAGCCACACCCAAACCGGAGTAAACTACCAGACCCTACCCCCCAGCACACCATTGGTTTTGACCCACAGCCATATGATAATTCAAAGGTTATCAATCCCCCGCCTTAAAAACAACCCTCCCCCCCACCACTACTCCACTACTCCACTACTCCACTACTCCACTACTCCACTACTCCACTACTCCACTACTCCACTACTCCGTCACTTTTTGTTCTCAGCCCACTCCATGGCATAGCGTACTGGCGGGAATCCGACTGCTTGCACAAATTCGCACCGTGGGTGAGTGTAGATGGCGCAATTCCACCATTTGGGCGGAGTAATCCCCTTTCCTTGCCCACGTTTACTCATCCCATGCAAATGAACCGCCAGCGTTTTGAGCACCGCCTGGAGATGATTGTGAAGAAGGCACTGCAGCTGCCTTCATAGAGCTTCTGCAACCTCCCAAAACAAATTCCTATTTGCCCAGTGACGCGCTCCCTTCTTTAAATTGTTTTTTGAGGAGGCGGGCTTCCCAGAAACATCGACCACTACTCCACTACTCCACTACTCCACTACTCCACTACTCCACTACTCCACTACTCCACTACTCCACTACTCCACTACTCCACTACTCCACTACTACTCCACCTAACCATGAATAGGTGCGGATATTTGCCCTCTTGATTGTTAACATGGTTTCGACCCCTTTGCGAGGCCCTGTTCCTGACATACATGGCTGTGAATTCTAATGGGGAGCGCCCTCCCAAATAATGACAAGGACCTCAAATCCAGCCTGTGACTTGTTAAGCCCTTGCTGGGCTGTCAAGGGGATTCATGGATATATTTCTGGCACGGCCAACTACTTTGGCAAAGACTTCTTGGGACGCCCCAGCCGTTGTAAGAAATGTAGCCTTAGCAGCCTTAGCAAATGTCCGAAGTGCCACGCCTTCTTCACGGATTAGGCAAAGGATTCTTGAGACCAGTTGCAAGTGCTTGCCTTCGTCCCGTCAGTGGCCAATGGAACCTGAAAAAATATGGCAATCAAGGCTTCACGGGATATGACCGAAAGTTAGCATGAGCTGAAGGCTCTTAGCACCTTCCGTCGCAAAAAGAAGGAAAGAAAGAACACAGCACCGGGCCTGGATCCATGGATCCGCACTGAGATCGGCTGAGGCGATCCTTGCTCTTGGCGCTGTTCATCTCTCTGCACCAAGCCATTTTTTTGTGTCAGGACTATTACTTGCCCCCCAGAAAGCGCGGTGCGCTTTCGCAAGACTGATGAAACACACGCAAATGCCGTAAACCCCTAAACGCCGAAACCCTTCAACTGAAACCTGAGAAAAAAAAAGCTCAGGTGACATCCCCAACAGCATGCGGTGCTCTTTTCAGTGCTCGAACCACCCCGCAGCCCTCGCAGAACCTCCTGGAACCCTGGTGGAACCCTGGTGGAACCCTGGTGGAACCCTGGTGGAACCCTGGTGGAACCCTGGTGGAACCCTGGTGGAACCCCTGAGACCCCAAAGCTTTCAGCTGTTGGGGAGAGAAGAGAAAAAAAGGAAAAAAGACTAAACCCTAAAGCATAACTCCCCCGCTCCCCCCGCAAGTTTACATGGAACCCAAGGCTGAAGAGAGCTTTTGGACACAAATGGGTGTGGGTCAAAAATAGGTGTCCAATCTGGAACCCTGGTAAATGGAAACAAGAAAAGAACCTGCGGTCCCCTGGTGGTGTAGTTTTGACCCATACCCAAACGGCTTTTCAATCAGACTTGCGAAAGGTCGATCACGACCTTCAGGCAGAACGGAGCAACCCAGCCACAAGGAGCCTTGGCCCAGCAGGCGAAACTCTCATCGCAACACGCGAGGCCCGAGGCTAAGGCATCCGGAAAATCAGGCTTCAGGCCCTCCAGAGCCTTCTGCTATGCTCCTTCTCAGGTGGAGCAATCAACAACCTGCAAGTGTCAACCCGGAAGTCGAAGCTACCAAGAACCCAACAGAGTAAGAAACCGTTCTTAACTCTTGGGAGCTCCATCTTCACGCTCAGGCCATGGACCCGAAGCTGACCCCCTGCAAGCCGCCCCCCCCCTTCAGCCCAGTTTGCTGCACGCCCGAGCTCATCTGGATGGGCAGCTGCTGCGCGTAGGGCTGCGAACCCTGCGGGGTCCTGGCGTCGAAACGTCGTGGCGTTGCTTGATCCGCTCTTACCCTCCCAAATGAGCATGGAACCGTTCGACGCTCGGGTCCTGGAAAACGAGTGTCCTTTTAAAGGGCGCCTAGGTTCCATGTTAAATGGTGGGAGGGCCTGAGGGTAATTAAACTTTTGGTGGGAGATGTCACAAGGGTGTGTCCTTCATTTGGTACCCTTTGTGGGTCGGTCTGAAGGAAAACCAACCACCATTCTGGGGATTCCCTTATTCTGAGGCACCCATAAATCCAACTCGAAACGGTGGGTAAAAACGGAAGCGTACGGCTGGAAGGCCAAGGTAAGTCCAATGATACAGCCCGCGTTGCCGTATAGAGCTGTCATTGGTTTGTCTTTCTCAGTTAAGTTTGCGCCGTTTAGAGCAGAAACACAAACATCTCACTGCAGGGGTGAGGGAACCTCTTTTGGCCCCAAAATTGGAAAAAGGTGGGTGGAGGGGTCGGGAACATCCTTTCCCTGACATCGGGAACCCCTTTCCACGACGTGACTCCACAGCTTCCAGCTGTTGGGGGAAAAACGGCAAGGCAATAAACAACTGAAGGGGTCCAACTACAGAGGTAGGACACACGCAAGGTCAGGGGAGCCCACAATGGTTGTGTTCCTACTAAGCACCAGCAAGAAAACACCAAGAAGGCCAACAAATGAGAAGTTTCATGGAATCCTTCCGATTTCCCCACCAGAATTGCACCAACCCACAGCCAGGCTAAGCTTCCGAAAGCGAAACCCCTATGAACACGTGCCACATCTGAATGCATTCGGGCAGCGCGGTGACCACAATGAATTCGTTAGGAACCATTAACTCTACATAAATGTAGAAGCCCAGGTGGTATTCCCAACAGCCCCGCCCCGAACCACCCCAGAGCCTATCTGAGCAGAGACCCCATAGCTTCCAGCGTTGAACGAATATCTATACACACATACATATATATATATATATATGTACATATAACATACGCTCAGCCTTTGACACTGTTTGCTCCTCTCTGACCAAAATCATGTTCGAAAAAGGGCAAATCCACGACAACCGGGGCATAGACTTCCCCACCCCCCCCCCCCGCCCCTCTCCTCGCACCCATCTCCCGCTTCTCTTTCTCCTTCTCCTTTCCCAAAATCGTGCTGTCTCTCAGCACGGAATTGAGAAATGACCCCGGCAAACCATCCACTATAGCTTCCTTTGAGGGAATCCCTAGGTTCACGGTCATTCCCTACTGAGCACCAGCAAGAAATCGGAGGCACAAGCTTTTCATGGGGCACGCCGTTGAAAGTTGAAGCACGAGAAACCCAGCCTGGAACCACTTGGGATCCTTGTGTCGACCCTCTTTTGTGGACATAAAACCTACACCAGATGGGATGGTTGAAACCGGATCTGAGTACTGGTTGCAACCATCTACCAACAGCTGCAGGCTTTGTCCATCCGCAGTGTCATTTGGAGGGGCCCTTGGCCGTGACAACTCAATCACATGCTTCGGGTGGCAGTTTCCCCTCCCCGTCCATACATGTTGGCTTTCCAACAATCCGGACCATGTTGGGTGTGTCTCACATATTTTGAGAACTAATAACCACCTGGAAAAACTGGAGGGGAAAAAAAAACACCACCCCAGGGAAACTTATAAATGACCTCTCGCCCTGATCAGTGTGGTCCTCCTTTCGATTCATTCGAACATCCCACGTTCGGATTCCTGGCCTCTCCCAGAAAGGGGAATCCACACAGGCGATTCGGATACCCCAGGTGAGCCCTTTGGAGCAAAGAGGGCTCCCGAGAAGTGTCCCAACCGCACCCCGAGAAGCCTGACTTTCCATGGGCCCAGTGAGGCCGAAAACATGTGCGAATGCCGCGAGAAAAACCGACCAATATGTTCAGTAATGGATTCCCTTCAAAACCAGAGAGGAGTTGTTTTTAATTAATTAGAGATACATATTTACAAGAATAATGATAATGATAAGAATAATAATAATCGTAAAAAAATAAAAACACGGGACAAGGGAAAAGCGCAAAGCCACTTCTTTTTCATCGGCTCCCCTGCGAAGCCCTCGAAAGACGCGGTATCGAAGCCATCGGCGTGTCGGCGATGTCTCAGCGCCTTCTTCAAAGACTCCACAGCCGTGCGGTTCTTCATGTGTCGCATCCTCGCGGCAGTGCTCAATGATGTCGTTCATGGGGGCCGGGAGGGGGCTGGGGGGGCTGCGCAAAGGCTGGGGGGGGGGCCTGGGAAGGCTGGGTGGGGGGGGCTGGGGCCTTCTTATCTAACGAAGGCCTTGTTGAGGCCTTATTTGGGCTCCCTCCCCCTCCTCTCCCTCCCCCCCAGCCCCATGGTATAAGAGGAGCGGATAAGGGGAGCATCTGGGGGAAGCAAAAGCTTGTACCTGACGGACATGCAAAATCCGGTGTATCGCACCACGAAATGAAACCATGGTTGAAACTGAGTTGTTGGTTGCTATTTACAGGGGGGATCTCCATCCACAACCCCACCTTGCAGGTCACCGGTTGCAGAGGGGCAACGACATGACTCCTATCATCCTGATTATATATGGTCTTAAAGTTCCTCGGAACCCCATTCCAATGAACTCCTAAATGATTGGCGGGTTTTTGGAGGGCGCCCTTCTGATCCTTTTTGCTAAATGGTTTCACCAGGGAAGCCGCAATTTGTGGGGATCTCATTTTGACACATATCACATATCTGTGTAGGGGCCAATTCCTTCTCCATGCGGTTGTATTTTTTAGGTACTTTCATGTTGATTATTTATTTTGCACTGATCATGCCTGGCTCAGGTGTGAAACTGGCAACTGGCTCGCTTAGCTGGAGTCGAGGGGGTGGAGGCTTGCTTCAGGGCTGCAAAACATATGCGTTCACATGAGTGAAGCAAACTCGAAATAAAAAAACATATTACCCTCCATTCTGACCATGGCTGACCATGGTGAGAGAGCCAAACATAAGCATCAGCCGTGAAAACCCTCAAACATTTAGCACGGAGCCATGGGACTACTCGGACCCCTGCTGGCCAAACCCCCCCCCCAAAGAAAAAAAATATCGCAAATGCCAACAGCTTTAACCAAAACGCCACCCAAACGAAGCCCAACATACGTACGTCCATGTGCTTAATTAAGCCCTCAGGAAAACATGAGAACCAATTCCTAGTAGTGAACTCGATTCCCTTTAAAGCCCGAAAGGGGAAAACCAGATCATAATGGCAAAACCAAAAAAACACTCCCCCACACCCCCAACCAAAAAGAAACACAAAACAGGTGGAAGCGAACCGCTCGAGGAAAAAACAAAATCCGCCCTCTCCGCCCTTTTCCGCCCTCTCCGCCCTTTCCGCTTTGCATCATCGTCCGGCCCGGTCCTCGCTTGGCGCTTGGCGCGCTGCTCGTCGCTGAGGAGGTACTGGGTCCCCGCGGTGAGGCCCACCGCGCCCGCGCAGACGCCCACCACCTCCCAGATGAAGTGCTCGTGCGAAGTGCCCTCCTGGCGGAGCGCTTCCCCAGGTTTTTGAGTAGTTTGAGGGAAAAACTATACATAATATATGTATATACTAATATAAATACATATATATATATATGTATGTAGTATATAGTGTATATATATATACTAGGTCCTCCAGTAGTTTGAGGTTACAATAGTGGGGAATGGTTCTCACTTTCTGCGGAATGGTCCTCTAGTTTGAGGTTACGACTAGGTCCTCCACTAGGTCCTCCAGTTTGAGGTAGTTTAGGTACCAACTTTTAGGTAGTTGAGGTAGCTTCCCCAGGTCCTGTGGATGGACGACATCCGTTTCGCAGCCCCTAAGAAACCAGGGTTGAAACCACTGTTGGTCGGTATTTACAGGGAATCAGACCATTCCAGAGCTTCTTAGGTGGTGCGAAATGGATTTCGTCCATGCACAGTAGGTCCTCCAGTAGTTTGAGGTTGCAAGGGTACCAACTTTTTTCCTGTAGTCTATGTTAATAGGGAACCCTCCCCCAAAAACAGGTAGAAGGGCACTGGAAAGACCTAGCCCATTCGCTTCACTGGGTTCTCGTTTGAGAGACCGCCTAGTTTCCTGCGGGTTGGCCAGCTAGACCACCGAGATCCACCTATGGTCCGGGAGGTTGGGCCAGCTTCCCAAGGGAATGGGGGGGTACAGCAGGAACAGCAGTCCAGTGCCTCCCTTTCTGTATGTGTTTCGTCCCAGGGGAGAAAAAACAATATATATATATATATATATACATATATATATATATATATTTACCCCCCCCCCCCCCCAAAAAAAAAAAAAAGAAAGAAAGAAAGGGTGCAGTATGGTGCAGTGATAGGGTCCCCTTAAAACCGGGCAAAAACACAAAATGTTCATTTCAGCAGATGGAAGAGCAGAAGGAGACATCCAAACAGCCTCTGCTTTGCAAGGATGCAGATCTTAGAAGAACTGCGCGCGCGCTGGCCATCCACCCTGCGCTTAGAGCCGGGGGGTAGGGAGGGTTTTGGTGCGGGAGAAAAATGTGCCATGCAAGGCGGTTTTGTAAGACGATGTGGCTGGGGGTCAAAAAAGGTGTCCAAATTGGAACCCTGGTAAATGGAAACAAGGACCAAAACCTGCGGTTTGCTGGTATTGTCCAAACTTGTGAACCTGCAATTTGGAGAAGACAATCAAGAATCGACAGAGAAGTACGTCATATTCCTTCCATCCACACATTCCCTTAGCTCACAGCCTCACTCTTGAGTGGTGGTGAAAGGAAAGAAAGATTAAAGAAGAAAAAAAGAAAAAACACAACTAAACGCAAACGCATTTTGGCTGTTCATTTATCTGTCATTTGAGACTGGTGCATCATCTTGTCTTTCAAAGTTAGGTAAGAGAGGAATTACACGATGTTGAACAGCAACAGGCCAGCAGAGACAAAATGACGGTATCTGTTGCTCGACCCGTCTTCTAAGGCCCAATAACAGTCCAACAAAATGCTGACCTGAGCCGTTGGTCAACCTCACCCACTTCATAGGGGAGATGTAAAGGGGCGCTTCGAATCTTCTGCCCCGCCGCCCCGAGGTTGCGAAGCTGGCGCCTCCACCTCCGCCTCCTCATCATCATCGGCGGTGGCGCCCGCGCCCGCCGCGGCCGCGGCCGCGGCGACGCCTTCCTTGCCGTCCTCGCAGGCGTAGTCACATGATGTCACATGGCATTTTGAGGACATACGTGGATGGTTGCGAAATCCATTTCGCACCACCTAAGGAACCATGGGACCCCTTTGTTTGCTGGAGGAAACACCGGGAATCAAATCGTTCCAGGGTTTCTTGGCTTGTAAGGCAGTATGTGCGCCTGACAACAGTACAGAACCTCATATTTCCATAGCCCATATCTGAAAATGCACTGGATTGGGTATGCACCGAAAAGACTGCCTATCCACTCCCACTGGAATGGACCTGTCCACCAAGGCAGGCCGCAGGAAATGTATAAAGCGAGGCTCCTTAAAGGGTGTGGACGCCTCCATACATATATATATATATTCAGGGGTCGGGATGGCCAGTTGATCACTTTGATTTGGTGGCTTGGGACATTGAACCGCTGTGGGTGTTCATTTGTGGGTTTAGTGGGGTGTCCCTCGATCCTGTGCTGCCTTGGCCACGGCGTTGTAGGCGGCGCCGGCCTGGGAAATGTTCTTTGCCGAGTGTGTCGTGTTTGAGGCCATTTGCGGGTATAAAAGCTTCCAACTACTCTCAATCTGCCTCGATGTTGGTCGACTTGTCACGCCTGTTTGAAGCTGTACCTTCTCTTAGGTGTCATTGCCTAGCCACTCAGGGCCAAAAGAACAAATGGAAGCTGTGGCATTTCCCGTTGATGCGTGCAAAGATGTGCGCCCTTCCAAATTGAGGGCGTTTGCTCAAAACCTTCCAGGGACTCAAAAATGTCCTCAAATACCACGTTTACGTGTTTCTCACCGTGAGGGGTGTCACCTGAGCGGGCTGAGTAAAAATCCCGTGACCCACCCCATAAGGTGGCTACCCGTGCGCCCACATGAACTTCCACAAGTGCCTTCCCCGAAGCCACCGCCTTAGCCTTGGTCAACGTTCGACCGTCGACCTGGGATTTGTTGAAACATCCGTTTTGGGCGTGTCCAGCCGTGAATCCAGCTAGGGGCGGTAACAAGCTTGACATCTTCCATTGCAACATTCAGCTGACGGCGATGTAAAGGAAGCAGGGCTGGAACTGGTTACCTTCACACTAAGTCTAGGGGCTTGTCAGCGGAATCCTCCCATACGGGCGTTTCTCAAAATAGGGTACCACTAAAAATGTGTGGTTAGGGATCCAAAAAGAGCCCGACATCCATTTTGAGGAACCTCCATAGCCATGCTTTTATTCCTTGGCCAGAATCTGGGCACAAAGACATGTGCTACTCATCTTTAGCCTACCTTTAAAAATGAATAATGATGACCCCGGATTAATACACCCCTGTTTATTAATATGGGGGTGTCCCTGGTTTTAGTGGGGATTTATCACTTTTGGAGGGGAACACCCCCCCCATATTAATAAACAGGGAGGTTGTTCATCCAGGGTCAACAATAGAAAAAAGACCCCTGGGGCACAAAGACATATGCTATGCTATGTGATCTTTAGACACCCCCCCCCCCCCCAAAAAAAAAAAAAAACATGGAGGAGACCCCTCATTCCCCTCAGTGGCTCTGGTGACCCACGCCACTTCGGCGCCTGGTTGGCTGCGGTGTCGGCCACCGCGTTGGCCGCGTCCGTCACGGCGGTGGCGCCGTTGTTGAGGCCGGTGGAGATCGCGCCCTAAGCTTCACGGGTTTCGAGGGAAAGGGTTTCACCCCGGCCCCCGCATTTCAGCGGAACCTCGTCCGAAGGCAACAAGCCACTGGTAGTTTTGGGAGCCTTCATGTTGGACCCGACCCAACAAGACCACAGCGCCACAACCAAGTCCTGACGCGCATTTGGGGACCAAAATCAGTCGATCCGCTTGAACGTTCTTTGCGCAGCCAACTCCACCCCGCCCCCGAACCCCGCCCGCCAAAGAAAAAAGGGCTAAGACACGTAGGGCTTGCATACAGACAAGCACTGGAAGATGAACAGCACAACACAACCAAGATCCCCGACATACATTCTGGGATGTCTGAGAATCAGGCACACCAGGTGGTTGCCATGCTGTTGCTGGGTTGTGTGCATCACCCTCCCAAAAAACTTTGGAAGACCCTATATGTCCATTTCAAGGGGATCCCCCGGTCTTTGGCCGAGCATCGGTCACGCCGTTCACTTGCTCATTGGCCGTAGCACCCGCGCCGTTCATCGCATTGGTCACACCGTTCACCTGCTCATTGGCCGCGGCAGTCACGCCGTTCATCGCATCGGTCACGCCGTTCACCGCAGTGGTCAAGGGCTCATTGGCCGCAGCACCAACTCCACTCACCGCGTTCGCATCTCCGGCAACGTTTTGGGCGGCCGCGCCGAGCCTCAAGACAGCTTTCAGCGCGCCCCTTTTGGGATGTAAAGCAACCCCAGGAGAAGAAAAGGCGAGCAAGCCTGGATGGAGCATAGACGCACTATAGACTCACTTGTTCCGCCGTACTCACCTCTAAGCCGCACCTCCAGTTCTCTTCAAAGAAACCAAAGAACACCTAACGGATTCAAGGGACATCTATCAAAAAACCAGTTGCCAGGATTCCCCGCAAGGACCGTGCACGTCTTACCCAGCCAAAATCAGCCCGACGCAAAAATGCACGGCAACGGAAAACGGCCCGAAGAATGCCTGGAAACGGGCACCCTCCCTCCGGATGATGCACCTTACAAGGCTCAACATGGTTTTTGCTTTCTTTGGTTTACCTTTCTTTGTCCTTAGGAAACTCCCGGCCCGCTTTCGGTCAGTCCCACTTCATCAGAAATGTCCCCCAAATCGTTGGCTTGGCTCCGAAGAGCCAAACACCGGGCACCTCTTCAACCTCTCCATCCCCGCCCGGGGCTTGACAGTCATGACAAGTTCTTCATTTTTTGGCCGCACCCGAAGCCTTTGCAAAAAGGTCACCTTTCAGGTTGGCTGGGGACTCGACAGCGTAGCATTGGGGAAAAAAATGAAGAAAAACCACCAAATTGGACCACAGCCTCTGAAAATGTCCCCCAAGCAAGATCCTTCTATGAGGTCATTTTTCCCCAAGCAAGATCATTCCATACCCCAAAACCATGGGTGAGTTCTTCCTTTTTGCTCAGACCCCCCGATTTTTTACCACCGCTGTCGGGTAGCAGCAGCGTTAGAAGGAGAAGCCGCACCATGGCGTCGACTCGGCTTCGCGGAATCGGCTTGGGTCCCTCTGAGCCGCGGTTTGGTGAGGCCGGTGCCGGAGAGATCTCCGAACCTCCGACATATCGACCCCGGAGGTGGCTTCATAGAGCTACCCAAAAGCCTTGGTATGGTAGAAAACGGTAGTACACAACCTTGTTTTTTTTTTTTTGCAGCCGCTTGCTAGAAAGGAAGAGGACCAAACAAATCTAAAAACATTTCAACAACAGGGTAGAGAACTTCCCGACAACTGTGAAAAGGATTGCTTCTTACATGTGGGTTAGAGACTTGGGCCGGGCTGGCCATGAAAGCCAAATGCACGGATTTTACCGATTCCACCAGCCCAGCTCAAGCGAACCATCCAGATCACCCAGCCGCATTCTGCGAACCCAGGCCCCGCCCCAGCCCCTCCCCCCCAAATAAAAACAACAACAACCCAAAACATCCCAAGACAAAGCCGCCTGGGCGCCAAGGGGCTGGACAGCTTGGGAAAAATCAAGACCCAGCCCCAGAAGGGTCTCCTTTTCGGAGCGGTTAAGACATCTGCCTTCATTTTGTGGGATCCAAGTGAAGGACCTACGTGGCACCTTGCGCCAGCCCCCAGGTGTCGGCCTCACTCGGGCGGAAGCCACGTCCAGGCCGCGGATCTGGGGGAGCCACGCGTCTTCAGACCTGAGGCGCAACCAACACGACACCAACCTTCCGACCTTCCGCTGCCCTGTCGGTGTGTCTGCTTTCCTTTGAGGATACCCTTTCTTGAAGTTGGCTTCACGGAAGCCAGGAGGAGCACCGCCAAACTGGATGTCCAATTTTGACACCTACCCCTTCTTCAACTTATCTGGTCAGGTCATGTGATTTCCGGAAAGCAGAAGACGAAAAAGGCGCCACCCTTGCAGCTTCGGAGAAACAGAGGAGAAAGTCTCTGGAGACTTAACGCTCGGGGGCAGGTAAGTTAGGAAACCATGGGGAATCGCCACACTTAAGCCCAAATTTTCTGTCCCACACTTAAGCCATAGCTTGCACCCACTTCCGTGGCCCCGCTCAGGGAGCGAGTTTGCACTGCCGGGTGCAAACTGTGCCAAGGGGAATTCTTCTTGGCCTTTCCCTCCAAAGGCGGGTTTTCCGAACTCCAAATGTTTTTGTTGCTTTTGTTTGAAGGCGCGGCAATTACCCCATTTCTGTGGTTTCAAAGCCCGGGGCTTTTCTCCGAACTCCAGTTGGGTGAGTCTGTTTTGAGGCTCAACCCACTCTCAACCCCCCCTTTTTGGTTTGGCTGGGGTTCAAAAAAAGCCAAAGGGAAAACCATCCTTTTTGAGGCTCGGACCCCCCTGAATGTTCGCCGGGTTGCGAAGCACCCTCGTGTCGGGGAACTCCCGAAAATAATTGGACCCCCCCCCCCCCCGTGGATTTTCGTTTTTCCCCCGGGCTCCTTCCGTTTCTCACGGACCCCGCGCCGCGTCTCCCGCATTGCGATCCCAAGACGATGAACGCGCCCGAGGCCGCGGCTCGTTCAGGCTCTCGGCCACGGAGGCGGGCAGAACCTTGGATTCGGTTGAATTAAGGCCTCATTTTGTGGAACCAGTTTTTTTTGGCGAGGGGAGGGGGTGGGTGGGGTGGTTTGGGGGGGGGGAAGGGGGAAGGAGGAAGGGGGGGGAAGGGGGAAGTTGTTTGTTTTGTTTTGTGGAACTTTTAAGGGGAGTGGGGTGGGTGGGTGGAATGGGGGGGGGGGATCCTAGTGATGCCAACTTGGGGCAAAACAGGATGAAGGTCAGAAGGTCCCTCAGATCCTGCCAGGATCATGGTCTTATTTCAGGTATTAGCATCGTGAAACACACAAATCCTTCGAGTCAGCCAACCCTGACTTGGTGGTTTGGATTGGTGGAGTGGATTTGGAGTTGAAGTTCTTAGCCGAAACCACCAATCCGGACCACCAATTCGGGGGAAGCTGAAGTTTGGTGGCTTTCAACCTTTGTTTTTCCTACATGATACTCTCTTCACTTCCACGCTTCACATCTTAACTATTCTTACATGGGGTCTTGGGGAGCCTAAAAAATGGCCAGAGGTTCTTTTCGGCTTGGCCGCCGAAAAGGAGAGTGGTCCAACCCAGGAAACCCCACAGGTGTTTCCCCGGGACGAAATACTGCGCCACCCAAGAAACCCATCGCAAGGATCTCAGATCTTTCCGGGGCAACCCACATGCAGTGGTTCAATAATGGACGAGACAACATGATCTGCTTCCCCCTGTAAACCCACGTGCTGATTCCCATGATTCCCCCATGACCTGATGATCTGATTCCCCCATGATCTGATCCCCCTGTACAAAGAAGCTAGCAGCACGTAAGGGAAGAGCGTGTTTCTCCTCCGCCCCGGCTACGGCGGCGCGGCTTTTCCTCGCTCCCCGCCCCGAGCTCTCACTCCGCCGCTTCCGCGCCCGCTTCCGCCGGCGCCGGAACCGGCAATGGCGAGGCCTCGGGGCTCCGCTTCTCCTGGCGCCGCTGCTTTGAGGCCTTCCAAGGGAGGGAGGGGGGGGAGGGGGGGAGGGGGACCCCTGGCTCTTCTTCTGATGTGGAAAAACACCCACTGATGGCTGCGAGATCCCCTTCGCACGAATCGCACGAAATGAAACCACGGCTGAAGCCATGGCTTCTTTGGGTTATGTAGGAAAGCCGTCACCCTTCCGGGGTTTCCTAGGAGAGATTTAATTGTGGATGTTTGTTTTATAATTGAAAATGCTTTTTGTTTTTCGTCTTGGTTAGAAAAAATGCGTATTCTACAGCATTTTCTCACGAAATCTACGAATTTACAAATGCAAAGGATGCGAGAAGCCAAAAGTTGCAAAAGCTGAATAAACCCAATAAAACCCGCAACAGCCAGAAAGCCACCTGCCAGAGAGGAACTGTGAATGCAAAGGATGCGCAATGACAAGCCACCAAAAACCACATAAACCCACGAAAAAGCCACAAATTCCAAACCGTCTGTGTGTCTCTGTCGCTGTCGCTGTCGCTGTCTGTCTGCCTGTCTGTCTGTCTCTGTCTCTGTCTCTGTCTCTGTCTATCTCTGTCTGTCTCTGTCTCTGTCTCTGTCTCTATCTCTGTCTGTCTCTGTCTGTCTCTGTCTCTGTCTGTCTCTGTCTGTCTCTGTCTCTGTCTGTCTCTGTCTGTCTCTGTCTGTCTCTGTCTGTCTCTGTCTGTCTCTGTCTGTCTCTGTCTGTCTCTGTCGCTGTCGCTGTCTCTGTCTGCCTGTCTGCCTGTCTGTGTCTGTCCGTGTCTGTCTCTGTCTGTCTCTGTCTCTCTGTCTGTCTCTGTCTGTCTCGGTCTGTCTGTCTGTCTCTGTCTGTCTCTGTCCGTCTCTGTCTCTGTCTGTCTTTAAAAAAGCAAGGCCAAACAGTCTGGCGAAGGGGGATGCCCACAAGAGCCGCTGATATGCTTTGATATGACTGTTTCGAGGCCCTGGCACGTTTTGGTGAGGTCTCCTTCAATATGCGCCCCCCAAGACGCTGCCAACGTTAGCAGTCTCCGGGGAAGACTTGGTATTGCTACAAACAGCCGCCCAAACAGTGACACAAAAAGGGGTGCCCACAAATAACCCTGATTCAATTTAGTATGACTGTGTGGGCGTTCTCTTTAATGTCAAGCATTTGTTTGTTGGAAAAATCCCAGATCTCAGGCTTTGCAAGAGGGTGTTCTCCTTAGCATTTCCCGCCTCAAAGACTGGCAATACTAAATGGGTTGACATTTGATTTAGGATGTGTTGTTTGTTTCGGTCAAAATGCATGCTTTCACACCAGCACGGTCGCACATCCCCGGCATCACGTCACATCCTTAGCACCACGAGCCACACCTTGGGCATCAACAGCAACACCTCCAGCATCACCAGTTGGCTGTTTGACCGTGCGTCCCTTCATGCATGTACACAATGTATTGTATGTATGTATGTATGCATGCATGCATGCATGCATGCATGCATGCATGCATGCATGCATGCATGCATGTATGTATGTATGTATGTATGTGTGTGTGTGTATGTATGTATGCTATGTTATGTTATGCTATGCTATGTATGTATGTATCAATGTCTGTATGTCTGTATGTATGTATGTACAAACGTATGTATGTATATATGTGTGTGTGCATATGTATGTAATGTATTCATCCATTTCTGCATGTACAAATGTAATGTAATGTAATGTAATGAAACAAAAAACAAATATATAATAAATACACACCCGGGGGGTTATGGAATGCAATGCATATAATGTAACAAACAAATCTGAAAACCAGCGGGGGGTTGTGGGGGGGGGGGGGGCAGCCCCTTTCCATGATGATCGAAGCAATGATTATTCAGCAAGGGGTGCTATCTCTTACAATCGGTGCAACTATCCGGTGCAACTGATTCAGAAAAAATCTACAAGCCAAGCCGCAACAACCTTGCCAAAGGCACAAAAATAATATAACGTAATATTAAAAAAAACCACCGAAGCTTATTGATGATGAGGATGCGAAAGCAAAAGCCACAAAAGCCGCAAAAACGCGGCAAAAGCCACAAAAGCCAAAAAGCCAGTTACCGAGGTGATGCTGAGGATGCAGAAATCCAAAGCCACCAAAGCCACAAAAGCCGCCCTGAAAAACAACAAACCCTTTAAACAAAAAAGGACAAAATCCAAAAAAATGGCCCTCCCTTCTTAAGCGGTGCCGGAATTTCGCCACACCCAAAATGTGGAAACTAAAAGGTGAGAAGGTCGATTCTTGGTTGCAAGCGTGCCTTCGAGTCTCAAGCTTCCTCTCCAAAACCTTTTCAAACAGGAAGCCCATCCAAGAAGGCAACTTTGGCATTCCAGAGGCACCAACCAACTGGCTACCTGTGCCAAGTGGTCTTTGAAAGCGTTTGCATTCCAGCCATGTGGGTTGTCAGGCGCTCTTCTTTAAAAGAAGAATCTGTCTGCAGGGACCTCTTTGCATTTTCAAGAAACGGGGGAGTTAAAGTAGCATGGGGGACCTGGTGGGATTTGAACCCACAACCTCCTTGGCGCGGCACCACCGCAGCACAAGATGCGCTGCCATTGTGCCACAGGCCCCCGGCGCTCCAATGCTAGCCCCTATTCAAAGAAACACTCATTCCACAACACATTTAAGTCCAAATATCTCTCTCAGTTACTTACACAGTTACACAGTTACACAGTTACACACTTACACACTTAACACGGTTACAAACTTACACACTTACACACTTACACAGTTCCACAGTTACACACTTACACACTTGCACACTTGCACAGCTACACACTTACACACCTACACACTTACACACTGACACACTTTCACAGTTACACAGTTACACACTTACACACTTAACACGGTTACAAACTTACACACTTACACACTTACACAGTTCCACAGTTACACACTTACACACTTGCACACTTGCACAGCTACACACTTACACACCTACACACTTACACACTGACACACTTTCACAGTTACACAGTTACACACTTACACACTTAACACGGTTACAAACTTACACACTTACACACTTACACAGTTCCACAGTTACACACTTACACACTTACACAGTTACACACTTACACGCTTACACACTTACAGTTACACTTACACAGTTACACACAGTATACATTTACACAGTTACACAGTTGCACAGTTACACAGTTACACAGTGACACAGTTACACAGTTACACACTTACACGCTTACACACTTCACACTTACACAGTTACACACTTACACAGTTACACACTTACACACTTGCACAGTTACAGTGTTACACACTTACACAGTTACGCAGTTACACACTTACACACTTACACACTTGCACACTTGCACAGCTACACACTTACACACTTACACACTGACACACTTACACACTTTCACAGTTACACAGTTACACACTTACACACTTAACACGGTTACAAACTTACACACTTACACACTTACACAGTTCCACAGTTACACACTTACACACTTACACAGTTACACACTTACACGCGTACACACTTCACACTTACACAGTTACACAGTTACACAGTTACACAAATACGCAGTTATACATTTACACAGTTACACAGTTGCACAGTTACACAGTTACACAGTTACACAGTTACACAGTTACACACTTACACGCTTACACACTTCACACTTACACAGTTACACAGTTACGCAGTTACACAGTTACACAAGACACAGTTATACAGTTACAGTTACACAGTTACACAGTTTCACAGTTACACAGTTACACACTTGCACACTTGCACAGCTACACACTTACACACTTACACACTGACACACTTACACACTTTCACAGTTACACAGTTACACACTTACACACTTAACACGGTTACAAACTTACACACTTACACACTTACACAGTTCCACAGTTACACACTTACACACTTACACAGTTACACACTTACACACTTACACACTTGCACAGTTACACACTTACACACTTACACACGTACACACTTACACACTTACACACTTACACACTTACACAGTTACACACTTACACACTTACACACTACACACTTACACACTTGCACAGTTACACACTTACACACTTACACACTTACACACTTACACACTTACACACTTACACACTTCCACACTTACACACTTACACACTTACACACTTACACACTTATTTACACACTTACACAGTTACACAGTTACACACTTACACAGTTACACCGTTACACACTTACACAGTTACACAGTTACACACTTACACACTTACACAGCTACAGTTACACAGTTACACACTTACACAGTTACACACTTACACACTTACACAGTTACACAGGTACACACTTACACACTTACACACTTACACAGTTACACACTTACACAGCTCACACTTACACACTTACACAGTTACACACTTACACACTTACACAGCTACAGTTACACACTTACACACTTACACACTTACACACTTACACAGTTACACTGTTACACAGTTACACAGTTACAGAGTTACACACTTACACACTTACACACTTACACACTTACACACTTACACAGTTACACACTTACACACGTACACACTTACACACTTACACACTTACACAGTTACACACTTACACACTTACACACTCACACACTTACACACTTACACACTTACACACTTACACGCTTACA
>CAUJNA010001557.1:1992907-2002907 GCA_963377175.1 Effrenium voratum
TAAATTTAACCCCCCCCCAGTTCTTTTTTAATAGGGAGGGTCCCTGGGGTTTAGACCCACCCACCCAACCACACTCACAACGGGGGGCAAACGAGTAGTGGGTTGGTAGGGCATCCGTGGGCGAAAAAAGAAAAGAAATGAAAAAACAACGCAGCCACTACATTGCCCAGGGCCTTCCACGTTGAAACCCAACTGGCTGTAAGGGCGGTAACACATACCTCCAACCCAGTAAAACCCCGCACCTAGCAGGGAACTGGTCCCTAATTTTGGAAAGTTGGTGTTCCAGGCTCGTACCACAATCATCGTCATGGTTGTCCCGGGACCCAAACATATGGGGGGGGTTCTCTCTTTTTAGGCAAGTTTTTTCAGGTCTTCAACGGATACCAAACAAAACACCACATTTTTGTGCGGGGGATCCCCCTATTTGATGAGGTTGTTTTTCCCTTTTTCGGGCCCGGGTTCTGCTTGTTGCGGCGAATGGCGGCAACTCTAGGTCGAACTGAAGGGCGCTGACCTCCGGATGGGGAAGCGAAGCCGGGGTTGCAGAGGATCAAGTTGGAGTGTTCACTCAAAGGATCTGCGTGTTTACTAGAATCAGCTTCCCTCTGATTGATTTGGATTGGTGGATTGGAAGTTCGGGGGTGGTTGTACATCCCCAAACCAATCCAAAGCACCAGTTCAGGGTCAGCTGACAAGGACTGGCATGTTGTACTATAATGCTAAAACCTGAAATGAGACAACGATTGAAGGGCCTTCATCCTGGTGCTCCAGGATTTTTTTTAAAAAAATGAGATCACTATGAGATAGTCAGATAGGATTCCCTCGCAGCCACCCCCAGCCCAAAAATACAAACACTGGTCCCACCATAGTCCCAACCCGAATTAAGGATTCCCCAGGAATCGCCCCGTTTCCTATGCTCGCCAGGCAGCCTGAAAAAATCCTGAAAAACTGAGGACCACAACTGACAGGCAAAGCAAGGGGACCCAACGGGTTGCAAAAGGGAAAAACGGCGAGCTCAGCCTGGCAATGTTTGCAAGGAATCCGATTTGAGGTGAAACAACGGACAAGCAACTTGGGCAATTGGAAACTGGCAAATGGGCCCAGCTGGAAACCAGTTGCCTGGATGTTCTTCATTCTGTACGTGGAGAATTTCGAGCGGGGGGGGGGGGGGAGAAGTGTGTCTGCGAGGGACGGGGAGGAGTTGATCTGTTGGGTCACAATGGTAACATCCAGGATGGGGATAATGAAAGGCGGGAGAGACGGGTGAACGCTATTCGCCCAGCTCACGCATCGCTTCCAAGGTTTAACTCTCCATCTGAAAATCCGCATGCATAGGGGTTCCAGTGATTTTCCATCTTGACTTGACGCAGATCTCATCTTGGGACCCAGGTCCTGCGGTTTCTCAGTGCCAAACCGCCTGGAACACATCTTCCTCAAGCCAAAAGAAAACCCCCTGTGCGGGGAGTGCATTCGAAGAATCGAGGCTGGTGCTTAGCGCCTGCGAGGGTAGGGGCGCTGCTGCAAAAAACATCAACGGATTTTGCCCTTGGGCAGCCTGATCCACTTTTGGGTAGGTGATGGTCAAAACAGCCCCCCGCTGAAAATCTCAAAGGCCAAAGGGGAACGCCCCAATTTCATGGAAGAGCCATACCAAAGACCAGCCGTGCCGACAAAAAGAAAAAAAAAGATCCCACAAATTTCGCCTCCATGGCCGGCATGTCCGGAGGCGGCGGGTGGCCCCACTGAACCTCCCAGTGCGCCTGCAAAGACCCGCAGCCGGGCGAGGGGGTTCACTGGCCAAAGACAAGTCCGAACTTTTCAAATGGTGCAAACCCAACAAAGTGACTCCAGTCCGAGTTCCAACTGGCCCCCTTTTTGCAGGACACACCATCTCCATAAGCAAACGCTCTCAAGAGGAGTATGCTTGAGAACGAGAGGGCGAGGTATTTGTGACAGTTGGAACATGCAAGGGTTGCCCCACGAACCGCAATGCAGGGGGCGCGGGGGCGGAGGCGGGCGAAACTACTAACGAGACGGGGGCTCCAACACAAATCGCCTGAGTTCCCCTTCAAAACGTGCAGTCTGGTGACCTGGTGGGTTCCGACAAAGTTGTCAATGTTGAAAGTCTCAAAAAGGCACAAGTTCAGGAAGCCCTGTGAAAGGACACACGAGTGTTGCAAGCGGACCAATAGAAGCCACGAAAAATATAGGTAAGTATTCTTGGTTTCCCTCACCTTGCTGGCGGGCCGGTTTTAATCGCGATCCCCAAAAGCGCCAAGAACCACTGGCTGCAGTTTGCTCACTTGCAAAAATCGTTTTGTCTAGGTCCTCCAGTAGAGAGGCTAGAATAAGGGTACCCTTTTTTTTTCTGTAGTCTATTTTAGTAGGGGAAGCCTCGCCCAAAAAAGGGTAAAAGGGCACTACTGGGGGACCTAGTGGTAGTACACCCACACCCGCTCGTCAAACACCCGACCCCGACCTCCCATGGATCCTCAAACGTCATCCCCGGCCACGCCGCCATGCGCATCCGCCCGCACGGAAGTCTCGCGGACGCCGCTTCCGCCGCGCCGGAGGCGCCGCCGGAGGACGCCGCCCAGGCGGTCAGCAGACGCCGGGCGCGCTGGCCGTGAACGTCGCGCCTCAAGCGTCAGAGACGTGGGAGGAAAAAGAGCCATGCCCGCCCCGTGGCTCTGAACTAATATTGGATCACCACAATCCACCGCAAGTACATGTACAAAAACATGTTTGTTGCACGAGCGTTCTTTCGGCTGGTCGGCTGGTCGTGGCGCGCAAATGCAATAAAATTGCGCTACGCAACAAAACGAACTTACAGCGTGCCGTTAAAAAAAGAATGTTTGTTTCAAGTCAACTCAGACCAGAATAGATGGGTACGATTGTTCAATAGAAACAAAGCCCTTAGTGGACAGTGTTTTGGTGGCCACAGCTCCAGAACTCACCTGGCCTGCACCCCAACCTAGGGAACCCTGCTTGAACCTTCCTCCGGAACCTTGCTCGAACCTGACTCCAAAGCTCCCCCGAGCCACACCCAAAGCTTATCTGGCCTGAGACCCCTCAGCTTTTAGCTGTTGGGGAATAAACATAAAAGACTGTTATCAACACCACCACCCCCCCCAAAAAAAAAAAAACAAGAAAAAGAAAAAAAGCGTACAAACTGCTATAAAAACCACACACACACACACCAAAAAAAAAAGGAGAAAAAAACAGAGACAACAAAAACTTGCCGCTCCAAGGCGCGGGGGCTGGCGTCGGGTTTCCGTCAGCTCCGGCAGGAACCGCGAGAACCGCTGCGCCCGGCTCTGGCCCGGCTGCATGGCACGTGAGCCGACCCACGCGCCGACGCGCCGCCCCACACGCCCCACGTCGCCCGGGGCAGCCCGCGAAGAAGGCGCCCAATTGCGAGGGGGCGACAGGCTCGCCCGGCCGGCGAGTCCAGCGCGAAGGAAAGTCGCGCAAAGAATGGGCGACGGGGCAAAGCAAAACACAGGGCGACCTGGGAAGGGCGACCTACAAACATGGGTCGAATATTTGCGCATGTCGGCCTGGGAGTAAGGCTTTGACATTCCGAGAGGGTGTTGCAAAGCCCCCCCAAACAAAAAGCAAACAAGCAAACAAATAATAAGTCATTGTTAAAGCCATGGATTCTGTGTCAAGCCCGCACCTGAAGCAATGAACTTCAATGAAGCAAAGGGAGCCTTTCGAATCTTCTCCGAGCCATCGGATTCGTGGGCGCCTGGCCGGACCTTGAGAACAAAAATTGCGGCGGCATGCGAGTGCGAGTGCGAGCTCTCGTGCCAAGAAGGCCAGACTTAAACGCCCAAAGCAAAAGGTTGGCTAAAGGTTGGAAAATGGAGGAAACGCAGCACAAACCCTAGCAAAACTGGCAACCCATAAAAAAACTCAGGGAACACAGACATTCGCAAAGTCTGGCAACGACATATATTTCCCCCTGGTCGGTTCTTCCATGCGTATCGACGTCATGATGAATGATCTGGGCAGAGTACCGGAATTCAGACACCGGAAACTAGGCGCTTTTTGCCAAGTGAGGGCCTTCAGCAGTAAGCTCGTGCCAACTCGGAGCGCCTTTGCGCCCTAAGTTGCAATCACAAGGCCAACAAGCGCCCACAGTCCGCCAGGTGCGGGGGTCTAACGAGTAGAAAAACCCAAAGGCGGGCTGCCCACCTTTTCCACCCTGGCACATGCAGAAGGCCTTGTGTCGTCCCGGGCTGGGGAAGGAAAATGGCTCTGAGAATGCATGGCTCTGCGGCCGTTCGGGAAGAAGCTGCCTGGACCCCAACCAGGCCTTAGCCTGACTTCGGGGGAAAGGCAGAAGTTTCGTCTGAGGGGCGCACGAACCGAAAATACCCCAATGGTCTACCCTAGTTCGATCATAGGAAATGGAACCCATGGCGCGTTCCCACGCATTCCCTTGTAAAAGGGGGAAGCCTCAGGCATCGCATCCGGTTCCCTCCGGGCATGGCTCGTTTCGGGTTTTCCCCAGCTTCGGCACAGGCTCGGAAAGCAGCACGCGTTTTGGGGCTTCTAAAATGTCAACCCCTTCGCGATACCAACCTGCCATAACTTTGTTGGCACCAAGAGAGCCTTTCAAGCTGGCCACAGAATGGTTGATTCGAACCAACCCTTAGGAAATCCCCGCAATGGTGTCCTTTTGGTTTCCCTTTAAATCCACCCCAACACCAGCCTCCCTCCAAAAAACAGACCCAAACACATCCCGTTATCCTCAAACACGGACCCAAACAAATGCCCCAAAACCAGGTATCCTCACACAGACCCAGACAAATCCCCCAAAACTAGGTATCCTCAAACACAGACCAAAACAAAAATCCCCCATGAGTCCCTTTCCCCAAACAGATCCGCCTATCGATCCCGTGGAAACAGCTCGCGGATGCCCCGGCTCCAGGCCCCCGAGCACATCGCAGCTCCCTCACTTCCATGGCCTGGATCGATTCGCCGGATCCGGGCCAAAAAAAAAGCACCGGGCGCCTCCAAAGTGGGCTGTCCGCTTTCAGATCCGCTCAAAGTGAATAACATTTCGTGGGCGCCATGGCCCCAAAACTGCCCAAAAAAGGCAATTAAGGGCTTGGGGTGGGAGGCAAGCAACATCCAAGGGCCCTTTGAGCTGAACATCCTCAGCCTTCAAACCACCAACACTGGGAGATCCCCCCTTTGCAGATCCCCGGCTAAAAGTTTTAACCACCACTAAAACAATGCAGTAAAAAGCTCAGGTGGTTAAATGGAAAGCCAAGAAAATCAAGACTGAGGTACATGGAAACTACGACTAACCACTCAAAAGCTAAGGAGCTAAGGAACCGGAGGGCCCTGAGCCACTCAGAAAAACCACCCCAAGCTCGCAGCCGAGCTAAATGGAACGGGCCCTCGTGCTGCTCCTTGGCTTTTGAGGGCAGGCGTCCACGTTTGCCCAAACCCAAAGCAAGAGACAAGCAAAGGACCCACACCACGGCCACAACGTGCGCAGAATATATCTCAGAACTACGGTTGCACCCCACTTTCTGCCGCACTCTCTCAGGGCCGTGCTTGGCCTGCGCGTGAAAGCGCTTCCAACCTACTTAGCCGAGGCCACGAGAAAAAGGGGGCACCCTTATTCTGTTGGTTGAGTTTGAAAAGGAACGCTTATCCCCCCCCCCAAAAAAAAAAAAGAAGAAAAGGCACCACTGGGCAACAGAGCCAAGAAAGCATGGAACAAATGGACTTCCCGCCGGCCTGCCTCCCAAGCCATGTGCGCCAAGCTCAAAGCTGCGCGCCTCGCCTCGCGCTACTCACCTCACGCGCGGAGCCGGAACCCTCGGACGCCGCAACGTCTGTAACTTGGTTGCTGTTGACTCCTCTGCAAAAAGTTTACCCTCTTGTGGGTTTGCTGGAAAACCCTTGATTTCCGAAAAAAGAAAAAGTTAAAGCTGAAAGATCCAACCCAATGGCAATCAAGATAAGAAAGGCCGAAGTGAAAGCAGGGGGAGGTGGGGGCGGGGGGAGGGTTACGTCTTGTGGCTTGAGTGGATCGCCCCAACTAGTCCGAAACTGGAGCGTGCCACTAAAGCGGTCGTCCCAAACAAGTGCAACGCCGGAAGTGTGCTTTCAGAAACCAAACCAGATATGGTCAAAGGGTCTTGGGGCTTTTGCACTTGTGAAATGTTTGCGGGTGTTTGCAGCCCAGGTCCCGAAGTGTCCGACCTCCAGTCAGCTGAGCTGGCCCTAAAAGGTCTATTCTTCCTTACTGAACTCATGCTGATGCAGAAACCTCTTGCACCAGGTGGCAAGTACATGGCACACTTTCCTTTGTGGGAGTAAGTTAGGAGGGATGAATGAGTAAACCAACACTCATTGCGCCCGCTACTTTCACCCGGCTCAGGCAGGATACTCTACAAATTGCCATGAAACTCGAACACCCACACATTTTCAGAGGAATCTCCCTTTTGAGAACCCCCTTTTGGGGGACCCTCTCCCTTTTGGGGACCCCTCTCCCTTTTGGAGGGCACTTTCCCTTCTGAAGATGGGTTGTTTCCGTTCATTTGTGAAAAAATCCCTGAGACCAGGGGAATCTCCCATTTTAGGACCCGGCAAATGGGGGCCCTTCCGTTCATTTCTTTTAAACAAAAAAACAAACTCCTGAGAAAAATCCATGGGATCCCCCCCGCGCCTGGCTGCTTGGCTGCGCCGCCGCCATGGGAGCCCGCGAAAATTCCGAGTTGCGGGAGGTGTCTTTGCTCGGAAGGCCATGGACATGACAAGGCTCTGGAGTCGTCCCTGCCAACTTTTGTCCATGAAAAAACAGGGGGTCCCAAGCGAGGTCATCCTTCAATTGGGGATTTGGTGGTGCCCATGCGAGTTTGCAGGGGGAAAATGCATGGGCCGTGGTCATGTGCAGAGTCTCAACCGAATTAAAGCTTAAATGGCTCAACATGGCCTAACCAGAGTTTGCTTCATCAGCGAATAGCCCATCGGTCCTGCCTGAAAACGGGGCCAGCGGGGACATGGCAGGCATCCAAATGGTGACGTTTGCAACTCCCAGATTCCCCCAGACAACTATCGGCAAGTTGGGTATAAATAAATATTTCTCTACTCTTATGTTTGATAATACATATACGTGTGCTTCATATGGCTGTGTTTCTTTACAGGGGCCGTTTTTCTCCCATTTGCAGATGCTCGTGTTTTGCATTCTTCATGAGTGAGCGAAGAAGTGTTCCCGGACCGGTGAGCGAAAAGCGAAGAAAACAAAGAACCATGACTTGCGCGTGTTACATGCTACATCTGGGGCAGAGACCCATCCCGAATTGGAAAGGTTAACCTTTTTGAGGGGTTCTTTGCGAGCACATTTTGAGAAGCGCGTCCAAACCCAACCTTTTGACCTGTTGTGTTTCCCTTATTGATCTATCACGTCTGCCTGTAGTCAGGGTTCTAGAAGGTTCACCTTTCATAGCCGGGTATCTCAGGGGCAACATTTAGCAACACACGGAGCCAAATGGTGATCAGTTTAGAACATGGACCACCCCTGACGACCATTCTACAGCGGCGGGCCAGGAGAAGCAGTTCTGTTTGCTGCACGGCCAAAGGCAGCGAGAACTTGCGCAACGCTAACGAGAGAGAAGACCTATACGGCCCAAGGCCCGCAAGCACTCGGCCAATGGCGAGAACACAGCTACGCAGGACCTCTCAAAAGCACGGCGCTCTCGGCGCTCTCGGTATTTGACGCCCAAGGATAAAAGCGCCGCGAGAGCGCCACCTCCGTTCTGCTGCGGAAACTGTGAAACCTCCGAAAAACCTTAAAACCCGCTGAACCCGTGGAAACAATGGAAACCATGGAGACCGCGGACGCATTGGTAGTGCGCTTTGAGAAACTATCAGCACCCCGCGGTCCACGTTGAAAAATGATTAGAATATTGTGCTGCGAAACCATCAGGATCCCGCATTGCAAATCGACACGCTTCCCACACACTTGCTTCTGTTTGCCCAAGCCGCCTGGAAAAATGAACACATTTCTAGTAATTCGTGATAGATTCCCTTTGAAACCAACAAAGAAAATAACAAGTATATGTTCGCTTCAGACAATGGCAGCTGGGGAAGGCTTTCACTGGCGAGTCCTCATTTGGGGTGGTGAAAACCAAACCCTTCCCCGGTCTCAGCGAATGTTTCGGCCGAACGATGCGAGCGGCGCCGGTCACCTTGCGCCCCGATTGGGCGGCGCGGGCCGGGTCAACAGGGCCTGCCGTTCCTTAAGAACGGGGCAGGCGCCGAGTGCAGGCGCGGTGCGCCTTTGCGGTGTAATTTCACTCTACTTGGCCTACACCTGGGTACACAAAAGATATGATACTTTATGACTCTGTGTCATATTTGTTGGCCTACTCTAAATTTAGTGTAGTCTACTCTATTTAGTCTACTCTAGACTAGGGGATTAACAACCCCAATTCCATCCATATCGTCCAACACCGTAACCCCCGCTTCCATGCCCCACGTGAGACCGTCGGGCCACTCGCGCGGAGCGGACTTTCAAAGCCATATCCCCGTTCAACAGGCCCAGGGGTCACTGGAATCCCATTTTTTAATGGTTGATCGGTTTACTGGTGGTTCCAACAAAACTACGCCACGTTTGGAGGTCCCAACAAGGGCACCCAGTTTCCAAATCAACATCCCATGAGGGACATTTGGCCCCACAAAGAAACAAATGAACATGGACGCCAAAAAGAGATCTCCAAAAAGAGATGCCTCTACCAATCATGATGTTGGGCGTTCCATGCTCAACTGCAGGTATGTCAATGAGTCAAGTCTAGGATGCGCGAAAAGCTCCAAGCGCAAATTATTTGAAGCAGTTTTCTCCTTGTCTGGGCGGGGTGGCTTGGTAAAATGCCTCTTCAACTCCGCCTCCGCCGCTATCCAATCCTTTCAGGATTTCCTCTGAGGAGCCTTCCGGCGGCCCCTCAGAAGTTCCATCTCGTCTCTGCCTCGGTTGCGACCCTTCGGGCAGTTCGCGAGAACTGCACGGAGAACGGGGGAGAAGGGGGGGGCCATGCTGTGACGCAAGTCTGCCAGACTCAACTAAGGAAAGCCAGGCAAAGGGGTGAATGAAAGAGAGCGGGACGCCCGGTGGCCCCTGGTTTTACCGTGGTTGTGAGCTGCTCTTGTAATGTAACCACCTAACTCCAGGCGCCCGTTCCTGCTCTCTAAGGCACCCAGTCTACAAATCGGTGAGGCAGGCAATGGACGCAATGCGCGCAATGCGCGCAATGCACCCCCCCACCCACTACACATGGGCAGCGCCGGAAATCCGGCTGGGGTGGCCAAAAAGAGCCCAAGCTGTTTGCCACTAAAATTGCCTTCCCAAAAAGGAAGAAGTCCAGGACTCAGGAAGTGAGGAAATCTGGACATTGATCTGTTTGCCACCCAGCCTCAACTTCTTTCAAGGGCACAAAAACAACCCATCCATTGTCATCGAGTGGATTGGCCAACAAGAAGCATGCCACAAAATGGAGCCCAACAACAGTCAACCAGTTCTTCGTGGGTGCGGTTGCTGGCCACTCCACTCTACCACTATCAAACTAGTGCCAAGTGAAAGGGAAGCCGGCCCAGTTTCAAACGTCGACCCTCAAAAACCCTCAAAACAACCTGCGCCGAAAACATATGGAGGTTCTAACTTTTGATCACCCAAAGAAACCTTAGGGGGAAATCCTCCATTTGCTTAAGTCCCCCGGAATATATATATATATATGTATATATCCAACTGTGATAGATTCCCTTCAAAACCAACCGGTGAAAATCAAGACAAATATTCATGTCAGCCAATGGAAGAAACCGCCCGGCGCGGTTTCTAGGCGCACGCGTTCATTTTTTGGTCTCGGCGATCTCCAGCTTCCGCCCGCCCGCGGATCTCCATTTGGCGCCGCCGCCGCGCAGGCGCCGCGCGCGGCGCAGCAGGGGCGCCACGTGGCCGGGGAAGCGCCAGCGGCCTTTG
>CAUJNA010001557.1:2007907-2017907 GCA_963377175.1 Effrenium voratum
GCGGCATAGCTGGTGATACTGAAGGCTTGTGGAGCCCAGACGGCTGTAGCAAATGGTTTATGGGTCCCATACTCATAACGACGCTGAAACGCGAATCCTAACAAGGCATCCAAATCACGGAACCCTTCCGCCGTCCTTCCGCGCCCTTCCTCCGGCGTTCCGCGAATTGAGCCCCACATCAATCTCCACGCATTTTAGGCCCGGGCCTAAAAACGATTTGTCCGGCCCTAAAAACGATTTGTTCGGGCCGAACAAATCGTTTTTGCTCCCGGGCACTAAAACGATTTGTTTGGCCCGAACAAATCGTTTTAGTGCCCGGGAGCTAAAACGATTTGTTCGGCCCGAACAAATCGTTTAGGCCCGGGAGCAAAAACGATATGTTTAGCCCGAACAAATCGTTTTAGTGCCCGGGAGCGAACAAATCGTTTTAGTGCGGCCCGAACAAATCGTTTTACTGCCCGGGAGCTAAACGAGTTGTTCGGCCCGAACAAACCCGGGAGCGAAAAACGATTTGTTTAGCCCGAACAAATCGTTTTTACGCCCGGGGAGCAATAACGATTTGTTTGGCCCGAACAAATCGTTTTGAGGTTCGGGGAGCAAAAACGATTTGTTTGGCCCGAGCAAATCGTTTTACGCTCAGGAGCAAAAACCATTTGGCTTCAACTGACAAGTAAATGTCGGCCCAACCGGCCATTTCAGAAGAAGCCCGCGTGGTGACTTGGTAAAGCACTCTGACTTACCCCCAAGCGAAGTGAAATGAAAGGTCTCAATTCCTCGGCACCGTCTTGCGGGGTGACGGCCAGTGAAAATCGTTTTGTTTTGTGGCCGGGGTGCAGAAACGATTTTGTTTGCCCGAAGAAATTGATTCTTGGCCGAAAACAATTGTTGGGCCCAAGCAAGGGCTGGGGAGCAAGAGATTTGATTTCTACACCTTTTGACGCTCCAAAAATGTTCCCCTTCCGCGCCCTTCCGCTGTGCAAATTTCGTAGTCAACTTCCGCCGGCCCTTCCGCAAGCTTCCGCGGCCTGCGGAAAACCTTCCGCGCGGATTGATTTCAGCGCTCCCTTACATAAATTGCTTTGAGCATTTTTGATCGCTGCTCACCTGTGCCCCCAAGGCACGACAAGCATGCGCGTAAGAAACGAGGCTCACCCGAAAGTTACCATAGCACTCATAGCACCACGGCTTTGCCCCTCCATTTTTTCGGGCAACAGGTAAACTACCGGAAGGCAATGCCAATGGAGATTGCCGGAGCGTGCTAACATGGCAATTTACCTTATGGCGAATATGTCCTGCAACTCAAAGGGTGGGATCCTTTAAAAGGACGCACTGCTGCGCGCTAATGCCAACCTGACGCTCGGTTCAGACACTACGGCCCAACGCGGGCCGAGGCGCCAGAAGCGGCACAAGCCAGCCAAGAGCTCCTGCACACGGAGCTAAGTCGGGGGTTTCCTGCGGGGCGTCTCTTCTAAACATGACCCCAAAAAAGAGGTTGATGGTCCTTTTGGTTCTCCGGAAAAGCCGGAAAAAACAAACATGGCCTCAAAAGACACCCGCGCACACGCAAACGCACACGCGCACACGCGCACACACACACACAGGGGTGTGTGTGTGTGTCTCAAAATACAGGGCTTGAATGGGTGGATGTAGGTGGGGCCAACCCCAGGTGCCATCCGACCATCACAGTAGGCGCGGTCAAAACATGCCTTTGGGGCTCACAATGGGCACGGGAGCGCACGTTTGGTGAGTCTACACAGGTCAGAGGCCAAGATTGTGACCGAAGTCATCACCGTACTGTTCGGGAACGGGCTTTCGAGGTTCCAGGCCTTGCCGGCCATATGAGTAGAGCTCCATCCAAAAGCCATGTATGGGATTGCCTGCCAAACCCCCCAAACCTTCCCCCCCCCCCCTTCCGCGTGGAAAAAGAGAAGGACCAGAGACAGGCAGCTGTGAATAAGAACTGGGGGCGCACAGCGAGGGCGGAGGTCTTGGGGGAAAAAACAACACCAAAACCAAATGCAGTCCAAGGGGAGCTTGGATTTAGAGGCGGCTGAATGACAGCATCGCCAGCCCGACCATGGAGTGTCATGACCCAAACGCAGGCCAGGTCCTGAAAACGATCTAGCCACAAATGCGCACGAGAGTGTAGGGCGTGCTGCTGCCGAGGGAAGGAGCGGGGATCGTCGATCCCTTGGGGAGGGCGGGGCAGGTTCAGCATAGAATTCCGAACGGATTTGTGAAATTCCTGAATACCTTCCAAACCACCAAAAGAGGCCCATCCATATTGAAACAAAAAGCCACAAAAAAGCGCCAGGCCCCGTCCAACAGTGCCTCCTCCTCCCCCCCCCAAACCAAAAAACGGTAGAAACAGCACACAGTGTTCCTCCGCCCCCCCCCCCCCGAAACCCTCCAAAAAAGGAAAAAAAGGGCACCCGCGCTCCCCTGGGCTGTGCGAACCCTTTGCCTCCGGCTCCAGCAACGGCTGCCAGGGCGCGCCGCTTCTCACCACGGCCCAGCGGGCGAAGTAGGCGCGCCCCAAGCGCCGGGGCACCGCGCCTCGGCGCAGTACGCGAAAGCGAAGCGCGCAGGGTGGAGGACCCGTCTGCTTCTTGTTGTTGTTGTTTTTTCTCGGTTTGGCTGAAAGGGAAACCAAAAAGCAAACGCGTGTGTTTTACCGTTTTTGGCGGTTGTTTTGGAGTTGGTGCAAGTTTCAGGACGGTGGTTTGGAGGTAAGCCAGAAGTAAAACCGATTTGACATGGTTGGTTCCGATTCCCATTTTGAGACACAAGTGGCGAATGATCAGAGAAGGCCCCCATTCGTTCGCGGGAAACCCAGTTGCTCCAAGGACCCACAAAAGGTTAACCCTTTCAGGAAAAGGGAAACAAAAGGTCATGTCAGGTCGATTCGCTTTGGGCTTGGTGAGTTTAATTGGATATCTGTATCTGTATACGTATGCATATATATATATACATATTTGCTTCAGGTTGGCCCCAAACAAACCAATTGTGGGTGTCCCTTTGGCTTCCCCTTAAAAACCAACGCCCGAAAAGGACAAGAACAACCAAAGAAACAATAGCCACTGGCTGATTTTTTTCCCTGCACTTCACCCCCTCCAAAAGAAAACAGCAACAGTGACTGAAAAAGCGATCGCAACTTGGCTATGTAGGTCTCCCCCAAAAAAAGAAGTTATATATATATATATATAAATTGTTTAAGGCTGGCCCAAACCGCATTGGCTTCCCCCCCAAAGGGCAAGAAAACGGGAAACAATCGCCACCGTCCCCAAAGATGTCAAGAAGCTCACAGATCCAACCAAAAAACCACGCCGGGGCGCCATGCCAGTCGCTGGCCGCGAAGATGCGGACCTTCGGGGAGGCCCCTTTTCGAAAACGGGCGTGCGAGCGGGCAGTGGTCAGTGGGGCGGAAGTAGGAAAAGAATTGGAACCCCATTTTTAGGGCGGCTTTTTTGGGGAACAAACGCCGCCCAGGTTGATTCCTTGTCCATTCTTTTTCAACGATCCTTCTTTAAACAAAAACGATTCCGGAGGTTTTCTAGAAAGAAGGATCCCTGGAAAGAACGGAATTGAAAGGTTGGGCAATTGCAAGTTGTTGCTGTACGGGGTGCTTTCGGGAGCCAGGAAACAAAAATGGATAGACAAGGGTGGGGGTTCCGCTGAAAACAGAAGTGTAGGCCACCATTGCGCGAAATTCGCTGAAACAACCAAACAACGGCCCCCTTTGAAGGGCAACCGAAAGGTTGTTGTTTAAAACCACAGGTATTTCAACCATGGATTAAGCAAAAGATTGGTCTAACCCTGGTTACCTTGATTATCCGTTAGGTCAACTGGTTCCCTTGTAACTATGGGCCTGCTAAGGTGGGCTGCGCGGCTGCAACCCAACCACCGCACCGCGACCCCCACCCGAACCCCGACCCCCGACCCGAGGCACGCCTGGCTCCCGCCCTCCACGCCCTCCAGCGGCGCAGTCCAAATCGCGTCCTCGGCGAGAAGGCGCAGAGGGGGGTGGTCCGCCACCCAGATCAGGTCCAAACGGCTGTACCTCAAGGACCCTCCCAGCGATTCCATGGGTTTGTGCACAGACCCCTGTAGAAAGACGACTTTCCTCTTGGAATTGGCCTTTTTGCACTTCCACTGTTCGTTGGTGGGAGGGGAGACGTCTCCCCGGTCACAAAAGCACTGACACTACCAAGACTCAAGAGGAAACTCATGTTAGGTGTACATGTGCGCAAGAGGTGATGTTCAACGCCACCAGGGGGCATATGCACATATATGAGTATTAATGTCTGTCTATCTATCTATCTATTTATCTATCCATCTATCCATCCATCTATCCATCTATCTATCTATCTATCTGTCTCTGTCTGTCTGTCTGTCTGTCTGTCTGTCTGTCTGTCTGTCTGTCTGTCTGTCTGTCTGTCTGTCTGTCTGTCTGTCTGTCTGTCTGTCTGTCTGTCTGTCTGTCTGTCTGTCTGTCTGTCTGTCTGTCTGTCTGTCTGTCTGTCTGTCTGTCTGTCTGTCTGTCTGTCTGTCTGTCTGTCTGTCTGTCTGTCTGTCTGTCTGTCTGTCTGTCTGTCTGTCTGTCTGTCTGTCTACCCACCTGTCCATACAAAGGCGGTCCTTGAATGCGACCCGAGTGACACCAGCCATCGGAACTTCCGACCCCGGCGCTGCTCGTAGGCCTCGCGAATTGCGTGAGAGGAGGTTTGGGATGTGGATGTGTTTTTTTGAACGCCTAGTTGCTTCAACTGTTACTGGTCGGGATTGCCAAGGGCCTTTGGATTCAAAGCCCTGGTTCTTGAGGGCCCCCTAAACTGCTCGTACAAAAATGACCTTCCGCCTTTTGGAATGAACCATAAGAAAAAGCCCGCAACCAGGAAACCATCTCGGGAATGGTTTCTCTCGGGGTCATTCCATTTCGCATTCCCTGCCTATTGAACCAGCAAGAAAAGGTAGCTCTTCTTTTTTCGAACAGACCCGGTTGTTTGGTGGTGTCAACGGAAACCCCCAGGTTGAAACCAGCTTCGTTCTTTTTTTGGGGGGGGGAGTTAGAAAAAACTGAGCCAACTTTGGGGAAAACCAGCCAGTAGTTCCCCCCCCCCCACAAAACAAAAAAAGAGCCCATTCTTTGCCCCCCCCCCCTCTCAAAAAAGAAAAAAACGGGGGAAAGGTCGGGACAAAAGCCAAAAAAAAAATCCCGGGAAAACCCGGCCAGTAATTACTTAGTCCCCCCCTCCCCCCCCACAAAACCCAAAAAAAAAAAGCCCCGCCCCGCCTCGGTGAGGCCCAGCGCCAGCTGCAGCTTCCGCAGGCTGTGCAGCTGCCCGGCCGCCTTGGAGCGCCGCAGCGGCGCCGCGGCGCCGCCGCCCAGGGTCTCCTCGGGCGCCGCGGCTCGTCCGCGTCAAAGCGAGCGGGCGCGAGCAGCGATGGATCCATGCGGGTCGTGGCTTTTCTCTTCTCCTTTTTTTGGAGGTACCCCTCTTTGGTAAAAAAAGGGGAAGACCAGGCGGGAAACCGCAATTTTGCGGAGTCCCCTAAAAAAGACACACCCATATGCGACCTTGAGAGGTAGAATCAAGAGAGTAATGGGATCCAACCTTTCAATTTGTTGTCTTTTGAAGCTTACCCTTTTCAGGTTTAGAAAAACGGACCCGTTCCATTTGCCAGCAATGGGTTAAGGCACGCTTCAGATTGCCTCTGTTTGGAAGGACCACTTGGGGTTCGTGTGCTCCACTGCCCTGCGAGGTGAAACACGGCTAGAAACTCCTTGGGTCGGTTTGGAGAGTCGGTCTTCATCCGCACCCCTCACAGACCCTGACATCCCGAACTTTCGTACAACCCCCTCCCGCGCGCTGGTTTCCTCCAAGGCCGTAAGGTGTTCGTGGGGTCTTGCTGGGAAAACCCGGGGGCGTAGCTGGCAGCTTCCCTTCCCGGGCACTCCCTTCCATCCTCTTCAGGGCCCCTTTCCAAACAAACACACACACACACACACAAAAAAAAGAGAAAAACGGAGAACGGCGAGTTGTTCAAAACAATGGTTGAAAGGAATGGACAAGAAACCAACCCAAGGACCCCAGACGTGCGCCTCCTTTATTTCCTCCCCCCTTATGCCATGCTTCCCCCCCCCCCCAAGCACAAAAAAGCACGCTCGAACATAGGTGAAGCCATAAGTTGTCGCCATTTCTCGCCACGAACCGAGGCGCATAGAGGTGCAGCGCCGGCGCCCGGATGCGGCGCCGCAGCTCCTCGACATCGAGGTCTTGGAGCATCCGCCCGATGTCTTTGCAGGGGTCCCTCGTTGGGTGGCTGGTCTCTTATCGAGGCTCGGTACCCTGCTTGGGTCCTTGTGGGGTGGCTGGTCCCTTGTCGAGGACCCTGAAGGAGTCCTTGTTGGGTGGCTGGTCTCTTTTGAGGTTCGGTGCCCTGCTTGGGTTGCTTTTCTAAAGTTGTAAACCAAGTAGATTGGGGGTTCCCGAGATGGCGCGCCTCTCTTCTTTCTGCTTGCGGCTCGGTACCCTTGTTGCGGGTGCCCCACCCCAAAAAAAAGAAAGGACACCAAGTGGCAAAGTACTGGATTGGAGAGACAAACCCATATCTCTCCCTTTAACATCACCCCAAGATGAAACTGAATCCGAAAGGCCAAAAAAAGGTCATGCTCAAACGGGCAGAAGAAAATCCAGGGCCTGGCGCCCATGAAACAGCCCACGACAGTCTACCAGGTTGATGTATCTGGGTCAGAGATGCTTGATCGCTGCATCTGCCCAAGGTTCTTCATCCCATGGTTTCCACCCCCAAGCCAAAGCTACTGGGAAGGGGAACAACGGAGTATCCGGGCGCGTCTTTCCTCAGGCTCCTTTTGTTTGGGTTCCAAAGGGATACCAACACCAGGTGGTTTTGGATATCCCGCGGTTCTACGGTGCACAAAAAAAAAGGCGCGTCGTCACTCTTTTTCCGGTTCCACGCCGCGCGCTGCAGCGAGGGCGAAGCCGGCCCGCCAGCTTCCATGCCAGGCCGGGGTTCGGGAGTCAGGCCATCACCACCCCTTGCCACGGATGATCCGAGATGTCCTCCCAGGGCTTGGTTGGGAGGGGAGCAAGAATCCAAACTTTAGCAGTTAAATTGGGATTTCAACCACTAAACCACCATAAGCAAAAATGGTTCAAATGTGTCCCAACAACAACCATGAGGGTTGCGAGGAAGGCCGCTTCAACTCAGAGCTCTGATCCTTTCCTTTAGAAACCCTGTAGGAGATGTGTCAAACCCCGTGTTTCCCAAGAGTCTGAAAGTCCCAACCTGCAGCTGGGAAGCACCAAGTGAACCATGGTGCAAAAAAGCTGCTTCTCTCAACAACTTCCTTTCGGCCGACTTAGAATGACAAGGGGCGCAAATGAGGGGCTGGCTATTCGACGGCTCTCTTTAAGCAATGGATCATTTGTCCGACTTCGCAGCCTGCAGGACACCACAACTACTAGGGCAACCACTGCCACCCAGCATGCGGATTAACCAAAACCCAGCATGCGGATTAACCATTACCCAGTTGAGAGTTGAGTTAATTTGGGCCTGGTCGGTTAAACCATTTGTTCCCAAATCAGGGTACCCAGTTTTTTGGGCGGCTCCTCGATCACAAGCCAAAGCAGAAACCGCCAAAATGGAAAATCCGGGAGAGTTAAACAACCTTTTCCACAGCCCTTCTTGGCTCCACCTTTTGAGTCGCACCCGGTTTTAGATGTTCCCGGTCTTTCGATTTGAGGATCGCCTGGGTTTGAAAGGAGGCACTTTGGGCTAAATAGAGATCACACCACCAATTTGAACTATTTTTTTTTCAACCCGACTCTTTTCGGCTCTCTTTTGAGGCCTAGGCTTCAAATGTCTCATCCCCCACCCCCCACCCCCCCACCCCCCCCACCCCCCACCCCCCACCCCCCGTGTTTCCCCTGTTTCGTCCTCCCGGCGGCCGCGGCAGCCGCCGTCACCGGTCCAGGGCTTCGCCGCCTCGCAGGCCCGACCTCGCGCTTGCTTTCTGCTCCCCGGCCAAAAGTGAAAAACTGTCAGTGGGTTTAATACGGATAAAAGTCATAACACTAGTGGTTTAGCTAGTAGTTTAGCTTCATTCTAGTGGTTTAGATTTTTTGACGGAAAACCTATTTGTTGGCAAAAAGTGATAAAGTCCTAACATCCATTAAACCCAACATCCTGCTGCAAGTTTAACTTTTAGTGGATGTTAGTTGGCAAAAAGTTACTCAGTCCCAACATCCCCTGGCAAAATGCACCAAAGCAGTTTCTGGTTTCCACAGTGGTGTGGTGGAAACGGGAAAAAGGGAAAACCTTTGGAGTTCTTCCCTGAACAGTTGGTGTGGCCCAACAGTTGGTGTTCCCAACAGTTTTTAGTGGATGTTGGTGTTTAATACGGAAAACCCGTAAACCACTAAAAACGATAGTTAGTTCGTTGGCAAAAAGTTAAGTCCCAACCTCCCCTGGCAGAATTTGCACCGAAGCGACCCGCGAAGCCGCAGCCGTCGGAGCGCCAGCCGAAGACGTGGTCCAGCGAGAAGCTCCTCGGGCGCCCAGGCGGTCGGGCCGAGCCAGAGCCAGGAGATGCCCCCGCAAAAAATAATAATATTATTAATAATAACAATGATAATAACAAAGCAAACAAACAAAGTCTCAAAACAAATGGTTGTTTGCTTCTTCTTCTTTCTTTCTTTCTTCTTTTTTTTTGGGGGGGGCGCTCGCAAATTGGCCCGGGTCCTCGGATCCGCTATAAAAAGTGACGGACATTTTAGAGGGTGAAAGGGAAATCAAATCACTGAACACCAACAAAAAACATCTAGGAATACCTTCCAATTCCGTTCTTTGCAGGGATCCTTCTTTCTCGACAGCCTCCGCAAACCCAAGGAAACGGCAGGTTTTTGAAAAGAATCATGGTTGAAAAGAATGGAAAAGGAACCCACCTGTAGAAAAAATTGCCGGGTTCCTTTTGTAAAGAGAGACACGCCCGAATGACTTCAGTCCCCAAACTGGAAGCTGAGCCCGGCTTACCCCCAGCTTGTCTACGTCCTCCAGTAAAGAGGTTAGAATAAGGGTGCCCGTTTTTCTGTAGTCTATTTTAGTAGAGGGACCCTCCCAACCAAAAAGTTGGTGAAAAAGGGCACCTAGCTGGGAGACCTAGTTGTCATAGTCTGCCTGCTCGGCCGGGGTCAGGGCGAAACTCAACAACTCGTCAAGTGAAGCTCTTCGAATTCGGGAAACCTGGTCTCAGGCTGGTTTAGAAAGGTGTTGAACTGAAACAAACAGGAATTCATGTCCAAAGTGCGCCCCCATAACCTTCAAATGCTGTGACTTTACTGCGGGTTGCGGAGCATGTCAAAGCCGAACTTGGTAATGATTGTAAGCGTCGGCTGCTAGTGATCATGTGGCCTCATATGTTGATGACCGGTTGGGGTCATGGCTAAACTCACGCAACCAACAATGTCTGAACACTTTAACTACCACTAAAATGCTCTCCCCCTTAAAAAAAAAATAACAATAATAAACAAGTTGGACGCCTCCATTCTCAACCAGGGTTTGCTTGCTTCCAGACATGTTGCTTGCCCAGCCCCCCCCCCAAAAAAAAAAAAACGCAAAAAAACATATGTAGTCCAGACTACACCATAGAGTGGTTGTTCCCCATAAACTGCCAGGTCGTGGCAAAAACGTTCAGTTTCTGACTTTGACCACCCCGAGAACCGTCATACCGAGCCCAAGGGACCCCCCCTGGGCGAAAGGGCCAAGCTAAGCTTTTCGTAGCCTAGGTCATAGCTTACAAGTGGAGTTGGCCTACGTTTTGTAGTAGAGAGGTTAAAATGAGGGGTACCAACTTTTTGCAGTCTGTTTTAGTAGGGGGACCGAATCTCCCCCAAAGAAGTTGGTAAAAGCGCACTACTGGGGGACCTAGTGGCTCTATTGCAAGCAGGCTATGACCTAGGATGCGAACCACTTAGCC
>CAUJNA010001557.1:2022907-2060407 GCA_963377175.1 Effrenium voratum
AAGTTGGAACAGGGGGAAGCCAAAAGGTCAAAAGGTCAATTCGACTTGGGCAACAGAAGGCATTTCTCTAAGGGTAGCTTCCCCATTCTTTCCAGGGATCCTTCTTTCTAGAAAACCACCAAAAACCCTGGGAAAACAGCTGGTTTTTGAAAAGAACGATGGTTGAAAAGAATGGGGAATCAACCCCTAGAATTTCTTTGGGGGGGTGGGGAGGAATTCCCGCAACCCAAATGGCCTTCTTTCAAAAGTCGTTGGGCTCCTTCGTAGCGAAAATGCACAGGCCCGAGTCCACGAGGGCGCGGCATGGCAGAGACATCCCTCCTCGGAGACATCAGGCCCATGGAATCGCCACTGATACTGTGAATGGTTGCGAAATCCAGAAATCGCACCTCAGAAACGCAATCCTAATTCTCGTGGAAATACCAACAAACGATAGTGTCCCATTTCAAAGCTGCGCAGGAGGTCATCCATCCACTGTATGTGTATCACATGGAAGCTTCAGTCCAAGTTGGGGCTTGTTGAACTCTCATTTTGCCCCTTACCTGCAAATTCTGCAATATGTCTGAGCCTGAAATAAGACATGGTGGAAGTAAGACATGGTGGGCTCATGTTGCCCCCGGATCAGTGAGCTCACCGCTAAATAGGCAGATATACAAACTGCATATCAGGATGCAGGCTATTTTCGTCCAAGTGGCACACGTTCCATGGCAACGTGGGGAAAAAAAGAGTAAGTTCAAAACCGAAACCAGATGTTGGATCCCGGCTAAGTTAAACTTTAGGTGCAAAGTACTTCCAGAGATCCCAGCCATCCTTGCTTGCGCCCAGAGAAAAATAAGTCCTGTTCCTCCAAGTCGCCCACAAAAGAAAAAGACTCAGACACACATATATATATATATATGTATATATATATATATACGCGCACACACACAAATCCCAGGAAAAGCCTGCCCACTTTGCATACGAGCCGCTGTTCCCCACCACTGCGGCGTAGTTGATCCGCGCTTTAGCCGCCTCCGCCTCCTTTGAAGTGGTTGGGGTCCTTTTGGCTTCTCACCTAGGTCCTCCAGTAGAAAGGATAAATAAGTTGGTACCACCTTTTTTCTGTAGTCTATTTTTGTAGGGGAACCCTCCCCCCAAAAAGGGTAAAGGGTACAAGGGCACTACTGGGGGACCTAGTTTTGGTTTCTCACCAGTTGCCTTCTGCAAAGAGGGTGTGATGTCCTGCTGTTTCTTCGAACATACGAAATCCATTTCGCATCACCTAAGAAACCCTGGAATGATGGCTCCCCCGTAAATCCCAACAAACGTTTTGGTTTCACCCATGGGCTCCAAAGTAGTGCGAGAAGCAGATTTCGTCCAGCCACCCTCTCTCCTTGAAACTAATGTTAACCCCGGATTAATAAACCCCTGGTTGATGTTGATCGGGGGGTGTCCCCTTTTAGTGGTTCGATTCAGACCACTTTTGGAGGGAACACCCGGACACCCCGCTAATAATAAGCAAGGGTTTACCAATCCTGGGTCAACATTACCGAGGAAGGGTCCCAATTTTTGAGCACCCCGCGTCACTCGGCACGTCGAAGAGCCGCTGCGCGGCGTCCCAGATGCGGCCGCAGGCAAAGGCGCGGAACAAGATGCCGAGGACCAGGACGAAGCCTTCCCAGCGCGCGCTGGTCCGACTCTCGTCCTCGGCTTCTGGCGAAAAGGGGGGGACGAGAAAAAAAAAACGCGGACTTGCTGGTGCAGTCTGGTTTGTTTTTGTGTTGTTTGTTGTTTTTTTGAGGGTACTCTTATGTAGTCTTGTTTGGTGGTTGTAAAGGGAACCAACGCGAAAACCACCTTCCTCTTTTTTGGAGGGGGTCTCCACACACCGTCAGGAATCCTTCGAGGGGTGTTGGGAATGAACCGGCCAGGGGTACCCTGCAAGGAAAACCCCTAGCCCATCAAACCAGGCAGGTGACCTTCGATCCCATGCAAATACAGTGTCATTATCATTTTGTGCAAGGCTCCCCTTCCGGCAGTAATGCTATCTTCCGTGTGGATTTCTGGTACGAAACATGCCGTCCAAATAGGGTTGTTTCAATGCATAAAACTGCGCATACCACTCCCAAGAAACTGCCTCCACTTCTGTCAACTTTATTCTTAGCAGGTGTGTGTTGTGGGGGGGGAGTGTCCTCGGGGTCCGGGGGAAACCCGAAAATTATCTTCTTTGGTTTCCCTTTTGAAAACGGGCGCCTTGTAAACGGGGACCGCCTTTCAAACAGGCAACCATGAAATCGGGGGCTCGATCGATTGCGCCAGTAAATGATGAAGAGATACAGATAGGAGGTAGATATCAGAACCTTTCTAATATTGGCTATCCTATCTCTTGGAATTCACAGAGGCAATCATAAAGCAGTTAATAATTCTGAATCACGTTCCTTTCGTAAAAGCCTTTTTATTGCTGAGGTTATTTCTTTTACAAATCCATTCATCTATCATTCATTATTTACTGTAATCTCATGAATCATATTTTTACTAATCAACTTTCATAAGTTTATTTAAAATCCAAAAAAGTCAGGATATAGAGAAGAGAATTAGAAAGAGAACCATCTTTTCATGCATTGTATCTTTTCATTAACTTTTGTTTATTTGCATATCTTGAAGGGATTTATCTTTGTTCACATCCTCGCCCATCAAATAATATTGGAAACAGCGAGGATACAAAGATAAGAAAAGGTGGACCATAAGATAAAGTCCTTGAACACAGAGCGGCTATTCCTTCATCATGGACGGACCCAATGGGCGGTTTGGAGACAGAAAGCGATACGGCTGTGTACCCAAAATGGGTTGCACTGGCACGTGGAAACACAATTTTGACCCAGGACGAGCCGTAGCAAGAAGAGGCGCAAGGTCAGTGACAACTCTGTGACCACTGGGGCCCGCAAGGGTCAAAGCATTCACAATGGACCATCCTTCGGCCGCCTTCTCCATTCCCAGGCTAGTGCTCTCCCCGGATTAAATTCTAGTTTATTTTATAGGGGGGGTGGCGGGAAATCAGACCACTTATGGAATTTGGAGGGGCTTCCACCCCCCCCGCCCCCACCCCCGGAAAAATAGGCCAGGCTCTACGATCCGGACAGGCCGAGCTTCCAAGCTGGCCGTGTACTCCATCAGCGGCCCCTTGGGGAAGCTCCACACCTCGGATCTTCAGATTTCATGAAATGGACGCAGCAGCACCCAAAACCCATTGGTTCTACTGGCTATGGCGGCTTGGGCTTTACCAGAAACTGAACTAAACCAGATAGTAGAACCACCTACTAAAATGGCCGCTGCTCACAGGGGCTCTCGAAATGAACACCTCTACAATGGATGGGGTCCAAATAAACGTTTTGTGTCCGTTGCAAAACAGCCCCACAAAGGGGTATATACCCTGCAAACAAGACACACATGCACACATCAAACACCTTGTGCATCCGGATGTGAACCCTGAGTATGTTGGTTCATTGAACCCTCGACTATGGTTTAATTGTGGGAAACTAGGCCCAAAAGGGCCTAAAATTAGCCGAGTTCAGGATTTGAGTCAGACCTACACACCCATATATGAGTTCATGCTTTTTTAAGCCCTTTTCTTGAGGTTGCCTTAAAGAAACCCCAAAGGAAAACACAACCCTCTGACTAGAAATCCTGAGGGCCCCCTGGTTGTTAATCATTTTTTGATTTACCCACCAAGGACGGTGCCTGTTTCATGGACGTGGGCCAGGATCTCTCTCTGCATTGCTTGGGGGTGGTGGGGTCATCCGCGCATTCCATCTTGGAGTCATTCGCGCATTCAATCCCGTTCAATCCCGCAGGGTCATCTGCGCACGCAATCTTGGAGCCATTCGCGCATTCAATCCCGGAAGTGCCCACCACAGCAGAGGGTTTGGGGGCTGGGGTTTGGGTTTGGGGTTGGCTTACATCACTTTAGGTTTTTGGGTTTGGGGTTTAGGCTTTTGGGTTTGGCTCGCATCACTTTAGGTTTTAGGTTACTGTAGGGTTTAGGCTTTTGGGTTTGGCTTTAGGATTTAGGCTTTTGGGCTTGGCTCGCATCACTTTAGGTTTTAGGTTACTGTAGGCTTTAGGGTTGTGGATTTGGGTTTAGGGTTTAGGCTCTTGGGTTTGGCTTGCATCACTTTAGGTTTTAGGTTACCGCACGTTTTAGGGTTCTGGGTTTGGTTTTAAGGTTTAGGCTTTTGGGTTTGGCTCACATCACTCTAGGTTTTGGGTTTTGGCTTTAGGCTTTTGGGTTTGGCTTTAGGATTTAGGCTTTTGGGCTTGGCTCGCATCACTTTAGGTTTTAGGTTACTGTAGGGTTTAGGCTTTTGGGTTTGGTTTTAGGATTTAGGCTTTTGGGCTTGGCTCGCATCACTTTAGGTTTTAGGTTACTGTAGGCTTTAGGGTTGTGGATTTGGGCTTAGGGTTTAGGCTCTTGGGTTTGGCTTGCATCACTTTAGGTTTTAGGTTACTGTACGTTTTAGGGTTCTGGGTTTGGGTTTAAGGTTTAGGCTTTTGGGTTTGGCTCACATCACTCTAGGGTTTAGGTTACTGTAGGTTTTAGGCTTTTGGGTTTGGCTTTAGGATTTAGGCTTTTGGTCTTGGCTCGTATCACTGTAAGTTTTGGGTTTTGGGTTTAGGCTTTTGGGTTTGGCTTTAGGATTTAAGCTTTTGGCCTTGGCTCGCATCACTTTAGGTTTTAGGTTACTGTAGGGTTTAGGCTTTTGGGTTTGGTTTTAGGATTTAGGCTCTTGGGCTTGGCTCGCATCACTGTAGGTTTTAGGTTACTGTAGGCTTTAGGGTTGTGGATTTGGGTTTAGGGTTTAGGCTCTTGGGTTTGGCTTGCATCACTTTAGGTTTTAGGTTACTGTACGTTTTAGGGTTCTGGGTTTGGTTTTAAGGTTTAGGCTTTTGGGTTTGGCTCACATCACTCTAGGTTTTGGGTTTTGGGTTTAGGCTTTTGGGTTTGGCTTTAGGATTTAGGCTTTTGGGCTTGGCTCGCATCACTTTAGGTTTTAGGTTACTGTAGGGTTTAGGCTTTTGGGTTTGGTTTTAGGATTTAGGCTTTTGGGCTTGGCTCGCATCACTTTAGGTTTTAGGTTACTGTAGGCTTTAGGGTTGTGGATTTGGGCTTAGGGTTTAGGCTCTTGGGTTTGGCTTGCATCACTTTAGGTTTTAGGTTACTGTACGTTTTAGGGTTCTGGGTTTGGGTTTAAGGTTTAGGCTTTTGGGTTTGGCTCACATCACTCTAGGTTTTAGGTTACTGTAGGTTTTAGGCTTTTGGGTTTGGCTTTAGGATTTAGGCTTTTGGTCTTGGCTCGTATCACTGTAGGTTTTAGGGTTCTGGATTTGGGCTTAGGGTTTAGGCTCTTGGGTTTGGCTTGCATCACTTTAGGTTTTAGGTTACTGTAGGTTTTAGGCTTTTGGGTTTGGCTTTAGGATTTAGGCTTTTGGTCTTGGCTCGTATCACTGTAGGTTTTAGGGTTCTGGATTTGGGCTTAGGGTTTAGGCTCTTGGGTTTGGCTTGCATCACTTTAGGTTTTAGGTTACTGTAGGTTTTAGGCTTTTGGGTTTGGCTTTAGGATTTAGGCTTTTGGCCTTGGCTCGTATCACTGTAGGTGTTAGGGTTCTGGATTTGGGCTTAGGGTTTAGGCTCTTGGGTTTGGCTTGCATCACTTTAGGTTTTAGGTTACTGTAGGTTTTAGGCTTTTGGGTTTGGCTTTAGGATTTAGGCTTTTGGCCTTGGCTCGCATCTCGAGAAGGGTTTCTTGCAAACATCACACCAACCAGAGGAAAATCAAACACATGAGACTGAGAAATGATGCTTAAGTCACGCACAGAAGGAGACTCAAGACCCCTGACGAAATGCCTTCTTCAAATCTACTTGTCTACACTGAAGAATCCTTGGACACTCGCTCAGCACAACTCAAGGTAGGAAGCCCTTGAGCAGAGCTGCCTAGTGCTTGCCAGTAGCTCCAATCAAACGTGCGTTCCATGGGCAACACTCCCGCGTAGGATGCTTTACAAGGGTTGTCTAAAAGCCCTATTACAAGATTGACGCTCGTCCCTACCAGCCCCAAGTAAAACGGAGACATGTCAATTTGACCCGCTCCAATTTTTCAAGCAAGGCTTACCTGCAGAAAGACCGCCAAACGTCTCTGCTTGTCAGAGGCCAGATCCCAAAGCTCCAGTGGACACAGAAACAACGCCGCCCCCTTGTTGGGGTCGTCTCCAAAACAGGCTTTGAAACCCCAAAGCAGCCCTCGAAATAGCAACAAATCAACCTGCAGTGCATTTTGCTCTAACGACCTCCAGCTACTTCCAGAACCAGGCCATGCCAGCAAATCCAACAGCAGCAGTCTCCAATGACCGACCTACAAACGTCGCAGCTCGACCACTTTTCCTGGGCATGGCTGAGTCTTAGGTTTGGCCACTTTGTGACTCTCGCCACTTTACTGCGACTTGTAGGCCGCCGCGTATGCCTGCAAGCGGTTCATACACGTCTGCATGGCCTCGGCCCATGTTAAGCGACTCGAGGTGTCGATGCCGCGCGGTAACGCCTGCAGGGCCAATGTCTAAAACCCAAAGCTGTCGTACTTTCAAGCATGTTTGATATTCCTGTTTCCCTTGTTGTTTTTTTTCAACTCCCCCCCGCCCCACCCCAAACTAAATGCTAACATCGCCAAACAGAGAGGGAGTTTGAAGACAGGACCCTAGTAGCAGCCCGCGCATTCTTGGCCTGCCTCCCGCACCACGCTGTCTGGCAGGAACCCAAAGCGTGCTTGCACGGTCTTGATCTGCCGGCATCTCTTGCAGTGCCACGCAGACTCCGTGCTGACCTCGAGCCACTCATCCCAATCTGCGCCGTCCATGGCTTTCTAGACTTGCGCCACTTGCTGCGGCAAAAGTTTTGAGTCGCAGTCCAAGCCACGCATGAGTTGGTAGCTGCTGCGCCACTCAAGGGCTCTAAGCGGCAACTTGTCAGCGCGCGTGCTTTTCGGCTCTTCTAGGCGCAACGTGATTGGACTGGTTTGAATTTCAATGTCCGTGCAAAACACAGCATCCGGGCAAATTTCACGGAATCACTGTCTTGGCTGCATGCAGCCGGGTGCAAATAAGAAATGCATCCAAGCAAATTACATGGACTCACTGTCTTGGCCGACTTCATCTGTGTCATCTGGACAACTCAGTACACGGGGCTGTCGTGGCTGCCTTCATCTTCAGACTGTGACAGGAGCGCGTCATGAAACTCGTCTTCAGACATGAGCGTATCATCTTGGCGACCTGCAGACAGGAGAGCATCGTTCTGGCTTTGGGCAAGCTTCGTTAAGAGCTTTTGCACCTGCTCCATGGTGTCGCCCACTGCTCTGGCGCACTTGTTTGTAGCGCGCGCGGCAAACCGCGCGCAAAACAGCTCGCCCAGCTGCGCCCTAGAGCCAGCGAGATCTTGCCACGGCATGCCATTGCCGACGACGCGGTCCGTATCGGAGACGAGGTTCTCCAGCAGCGCCCACAACTCATGCGGATACAAATCGGCAAAATGCAGCGGGGCAAACAGGCGGACCCGCCGATGCAGGGCGGACTCATCGGCGCCATCATCCACCAGGGCGCGCAAGGCCAGCAGCCACCCGAGGGCGACGGCCATGTTGGCGGTGCCTGTTTCTTGACAAGGCATTGCCGCTGAGCCACTGTTTGCCTGAGCAGCAAAAAGCTACGACGCGGCGATGCATCTTCAGCACGCACTGTCCTCTTGACGGAGCAAGACTGAAGCTGCAGGGTGCGCTTCCTTACCAAGCGAACATCCACACAAGGACCCATGAAGTCACATACCGGATTTAGGGGGGGGTCTTTCCCCAAAAGCTTCCCCAAAACTTTTTATTGGGGCTGAGGTGGAAAGGGCCTTGCTTCTGGCACGCTCAAAGGTCAGGCTCTGCAAGCTGCTTGGCCAATCCATTCACAATGCCGGATTTAGGGGGGGGTCTTTCCCCAAAAGCTTCCCCAAAAGGTTCTCCAAAACTTTTGATTGGGGCTGAGGCTTCTGGCACGCTCAAAGGTCAGGCTCTGCAAGCTGCTTGGCCAATCCATTCACAATGCCGGATTTAGGGGGGGTCTTTCCCCAAAAGCTTCCCCAATTGGTTTCCCCAAACTTTTGATTGGGGCTGAGGCTTCTGGCACGCTCAAAGGTCAGGCTCTGTTATGCATCTGTTATGCTCGAGGACAGTGGCCTGGGTCTCATGAGCTCTCACGCAAAAGGTTGCGCAGGGCAGCGCGCGACACTTGTCGCCACTCAGCCAGTATGTCCTGGCAGGAAGCACAGCCACTTCGTGCAGGGGCATTGGACGACCATGGCTGAGGCCGTTTTCAGGACCCAGGCACTGAGCCAGTAGTTCGATTCCACGGTTGAATGGGATATTACCAGTAAAGCCGGCGAAGCCGGTGCGCGGAAGTTTCTAAAAATATAGCAACTATAGGAGTGGATTGCTTCTGTCTTCTTTTCTCTCCTTGTGTTCCTCTCTTCTCTCCTTGTTTTCCGCTCTTCTCTTCTCTTCTCTTCTCTGCTCTTCCCTTTTCACTCTGCTCTTCTCTCTTCTCTTCTTTCTGCTCTTCTCTTTTCTGTCTTCGCTCATCTCTTCTTTTCCCTTTCTTTTCTCTTCTCTTTTCTCTCTTCGCTTATCTCTTCGTTTCCCCCCGTACTTGTTAGTATTCCATGCATTTCTGCTTGCTCCGTGTGCACGAGGCTAGCAGAGCACGCAGAAATGTGGTTGAGCTCTTCTATTCCCCCGTGTCCCACCAGGTAAATGACCCCCCTTAATTTTTAGTATTCCATGCATTTCTGCTTGCTCCGTGTGCACGAGGCTAGCAGAGCAGGCAGAAATGTTGTTGAATTCTTCTCTTCCCTCGTGTCCCACCAGGTAAATGGCCCCCCGTAGTTGTTAGTATTCCATGCATTTCTGCTTGCTCCGTGTGCACGAGGCTAGCAGAGCACGCAGAAATGTGGTTGAGCTCTTCTATTCCCCCGTGTTCCGTTAGGTAAATGGCCCCCCTTAATTTTTAGTATTCCATGCATTTCTGCTTGCTCCGTGTGCACGAGGCTAGCAGAGCAGGCAGACATGTGGCTGAGCTCTTTAGCATTCCATATCTTTTGTATTTTTGTTACTCTTAGCGGTAATATTCGACGTCGAGCATGTCTTTCATGCCGAAGCTGACGGCAGGGTCATCCGCTTTTTTCGCGCTTCCAACGGGCAAAAACTCCTTCAGTCATGGACGTCAAATTTTGTCCCGGCAGAACGTTTGTTCTCCAGGCACGCAGAGCACAAAGACTGGTACTTGGGCCTTTGGTTGCGACCATGCATGTGGACATGAGTCATTGGTCCCGAGTGGTCCGTGCCATCGCCCGCTAGCTCTGCTGAGCACGAGGTTGGCCAGGCAAACGATGACTCAGCGCTTCTTTTCGAAGGCCTTGCTGCGCCAAGCGAACTGGCAGCCGCCTCTATTGGCACGCGGCAATTTTCAGTGCGGCTGCTGCGGCTGTCCATGCGTTTCTCAAAAACAGACCCTGAGGAAGGCCGCCAGGTGACCGCTTGCATGTGCGATGGCTCTCCAGCAAGAAGGTTCTTCCACACACTGGCTCCATACCACTTGCTCAGAAAGACTGCCAGTGGAGCCGGGACTTTTGCCCAGGGGACATCCTTCCACCAATCCAATGCTGCCGCAGCATTCACCGCCGAAAAAGCCTGGAACGGATACAGGAGTACTGCAATGTGGCCACTCAGTCTGTATACCAGCTTATACTGGTCCTCCGGCATCGAAATGATGCTATACATCGCTTCCGCAAGCGTCTTCAAATGTTTATCAGTACCAGCAATCATAGCCTTCAGCTCATCGTCATCCAAGAAAGCACAGCTTTTGCCACTAACAGAGGAATAAACCAGCCGACGATTAACTTGATAGACAAGCTGCCGCACTACCTTGCTTGAGTGCCCTTTCGTCTGCGCCCACAGAGCTTCATCAGCGCCTCGCCGGCATGACCTGAAAAAAATGAACCACAGAAGTTCCTCATGCAGCCTGCAGGGACCTAAACGACTTCTGATGAGAAAGATGAAGTGCCTTGCAACGAAACGAAAACTATAGTACAGGACAGTAATATAGAAAAAAATAAGGAATTAATCACTTAAAAGACGCAAATCTGGGGTTCGGCCAGTCTGTATCATATAGAACAAACAGGCTGTCGCAAGAGGAGCTCTTGGAGGGCATTTTGGCCCGGATCACATAGAAGATGCGCCAAGAAAAAAATACAAACATCATGTTACCGTCCTGGACATAAGCAAACCAGACAGTGCCACAACCAGCCCTGATATGAGATTGCCACAATCATGGATACTCAAATCGTTCCGAGATGCTCCAACAAGTCTGCGAGCTCTTTGTCCTCCTTCTGCTTTATCAACGCATCAAAGCCTTGCAGTAGGGGCTTGCGTTGCGGCTGCAGACCCGGCTCCAAAGCCAGGTCACCCTCGTCACACACCGAGTGACCAAGAACCCACAACGCAGAAAGCCGAACTCCATAGCTGAGGCCCTCGGAGAATGTCATGGCGTTAGGATCCCGAAGCAGAAAGGACACAGACGTCATTCTGATGGGCAACGCAGAATTCATGTACTGCCCCGGCACCACAAAGCGTAGATATCCACCGCTTCCATCCCCACGGATGCGCTGGTTGGAGACGAGGCCAGTGTTGACCGTGTCTGCTGCAGGAGTTCGAGGAGATTTCTCGGTCAGCATTCTGCGTGGCAGCTTGACGGTGAAGACCATGCCCTCAACGGGCTCCAGGATGCACGACCCCCAGCGATAAGCGGCCCAAGGGGCGAGAGCAAACGTCCAAGCGCCGCATATGCCATGACTGTAAATGGAAGGCGCCAGTCCCTCTTCCAAAATTTTGTTCAGCAGGGCCGGCCGCGATGAATGATACAGCACAATTTCAGAATCCTCCGCGGCCGATCCATCTTGATAACATCCCGGCTCGGAGGATTCCAAAGGGAACACTGCAGCTGTGCCATAGGACGCGTCACGCCACTCAGTGGACGAGGACTCTATCCATTCGAAAATGGCATCGCCTGCAAGACCGGCCGGCTTCTGCTCTGGACAGACATAGTTGTACACCAGCGCCTGCTTTCCAGCCTTCCAGTCCACGCAATACAAGGGCTGCTTCGCCTTGTTGCCTAACTGTCTATTCAAAGCAGACTTTGTTGACTCCAGAGACCTATCCACCTCATCCTGTGTGGGACACCAATCCCGGACGGGCGCTGGAGCTTGTGGGGCATACGTGCCTAACGCCTGAAAGCTCATGCCCAGCCCGCGTCCATACTCTTCCGCACTGGCGCTGCTGGCACTAGAGCCCGCAGCCTCCCCTTCACGGACAAATCCAAACAGGACTGGTTTGCTTCGGAAAAGCGCCGCAATATCCGGGATGGCTTCCGGCGTGATGCCAGATTGATCATCGAAAGCAGCCATGGCGAAGAGTGACTCGTTCTGTGTGATAAGAAGCACTGCCGACAAAAAATGGCTGCAAAGCTTCCACAGTTTCCAATCGTTAATCTCGATGGAAAATCAGAACGAACTCTCTCTCTCTCTCTCTTTTTTTTTTTCTCTCTCTCTCTCTCTCTCTCTCTCTCTCTCTCTCTCTCTCGTGGGAAGCGGTTTGGTTGAACGTGCTTGACCCTACCCTGCTCAGGGATATGGCCTGTTTTATGCTTGAGGAACCCCGTTCATTCTTTGAGTCCTCTGTCTTAGTGTCCCAAGCATGTCTGGCACATCGTTTTTAAGACTGCGTTTTGACATAGAGCGACGCATTGGGGCTGCTCACAATAAACAAGACAGTCCTGCACCGTCACCACAACGCCGGCATTGCATGTTGCCTGCCAGTGAAATTGCAGACACACTGTTAGTTAGGGCGCGCTGCAAGCGACCCTGGACGCGCCTCTACGTCGATGATTGCGCACGCACCAGGATGAGCTTCTCCAGGACCACCAACCAGTGCCTGCGTTAACATGTCCAAGCTTGAAAAGACCAGCGAGCGCCGGCTAACCCACGCATGTTCAAAACCGTGCTAGCCTACGACTGCGAACACGATGAGTGTCTTCGTCATGATCCACAAAACACCAGTCCCTACGCACTCGCCAGCCTGAATTCGTGCCCACGGCAGGCCCAGCACGCAGAAGCTACAGGATAGCATTGCGGAGCGAAGCGCAGAAGGCATCTGACCGGCTGCCAACACTCGCGCGTGTGCGCCACTCCAGTGGTTCCACAAAGTGCCCGCACACGTAGCCAAAGCGCTGCAGTCGAAACGTATCTGGTCCCTGCAGCGCCCATTGAGCACAGCGCAAATCTGTCGCAAAAAGTTCTCACAGCAACGCAGCGCCACCCCGAACCACGGCCGCAGCAGCCTGTCCGGTTCGTAGGGAAGGCCTGACAGCCGCAGCAAAATGACCAGGGCCAATGCCATGGCTGCCTGGGCTAGCACAAGCTCACGTGGCGGCCCAGCCATGGCCGCCGCAGTAATCTTCGGGCAGCAAATGCTCACGAAATGTGGTTGAGCTCTTCTATTCCCCCGTGTCCCACCAGGTAAATGGCCCCCCTTAATTTTTAGTATTCCATGCATTTCTGCTTGCTCCGTGTGCACGAGGCTAGCAGAGCAGGCAGAAATGTTGTTGAATTCTTCTCTTCCCCCGTGTCCCACCAGGTAAGTGGCCCCCCGTAATTGTGAGTATTCCATGCATTTCTGCTTGCTCCGTGTGCACGAGGCTAGCAGAGCACGCAGAAATGTGGTTGAGCTCTTCTATTCCCCCTAAACCCGAAAGGTCACGCGACGAGCAAGGATGCAGCTCGCCATTTCCTATTCTGCTCAGCTACAGCATCTTGTCATAGAAAAAATAGCTCACATCACATCAAGCACACTGCTGGCAAGCGCCACGGCTTTTGACACTCGTGCAAGCCATTGAGAACTTCGATCCAACTGAACACATGGAACCTGTTGCGGCACGTCTTTGCCTTGCTTTGCAAAAGGTGCGCTCCTGGCCTTGTCATCGACCATACGCTTGCCGCAGAGCTTGCAAACGCTCTTTCTGCCCCATGCCCTTCCAAGGTGAGTGCTCCACTGCCGCATCGGAACGCTCCACAGGTGCCTGAGCATCGACAGCTCAACCAGACTGAATAGGCCTGAGACACGTTTTAATGTTGGACCTCGCTTGATAGTTTTCAAGATATCTGAGAAGCCTAAAAAACTCGAGCTGGCACCGTTTGCAGGGAGTGCTGCTTGGGAATAAGGCATCCATCTTCAGGCCAATGCCAACACATCAGATACGGCATCCATTGTGGGAACACTGCAAACACACGAAACAAAGCATCCAACTTACCTGACAGTTCAAAGAGGGGTGGCAGCCCTACGCAGTAACAAGGTCCAGCACTACCCTACTTGCCCGAAAGAAAAGGGGGCCTTGCGACAGGCAGCTAGATCGACGTCTGCCTGAGAGCGAGTAGGCGCCCCTTCCGATTCATGCCCTTCCTCCGCCGCCCCTGCGCAAGCCTCTGCTGCGCTAGCCGCCGCCCCCGCAGACCTAGAAGTGGCCTGCGCGCGCGCAAAATCACAACAGGCATCTGAGGCCCTTCGCCCAAAATACGCAAAAGTGTGTGGAAGTGCACTCTGAGACCGCGCCTGGCCAGCTTGCACAGTTTGCACGTCTTGCAAAAGCTGACGCAGCTTAGCAGCTGGGGCAGTTTTCAGGATGCCATGCAAGTCCCCGAGGTGCCACTCGCGGAGCTCGCTAGGCCAAAGCTCGTTGTCAACGAAAGCACTCAAGAAGGCCATCAGGCCATGCTTCTCCAGCAGGCGCCGCAGCGCGCGATGATTAGGGTCCTCGCTTGACCACACGGGCTCGGTCATTTGAAAATAAAAAACCCAACAATAGTGTTTGCCCCGGTGGCCGCACGCCAATGTTAGACACCCTTGACGGACTGAAACACGTTGACTGCGCTGGACTTGCCGGGGAGGCGTCCAATCATGGAACTGGCAACGACAAACTTAAACAGACAGATTCGCATATTGACTGCACACTGCTGCACAAAGTCCTCTGCTGCAGCCGCAAGAGTGCTCAGCTTACCAGAAGTTGCAGTGGACTCGGGCCGGGCTTTCGTTTGGCTCGGGACCACGCTGCAGCTGGCCGACCTCTTCTTCCCGCGGCCAGCCCTGTGCGGCTCCGACCATGGAACCTGCTGACCGATGATCCCTGCGTCCATTATCGCCGCGTAAGAGTGGAGACATGTGCCGTTCACAGCGAAGCAGTGGCAGTTCAAACACACAGCGTGATGATGCGAAGCAGGTGGCAGATCAATTGCCCGGTCCGGAGTAAGGCGCCACCGCCGTGTGGCCTCTGGCCCCAGCAGCACCAGCACCCACCGCGCGACCTCGTCGCAAAGCGCAGCCAGATCACCTGCGCCAGTAGGCAGCACTCCTTCCAGCAACAAAGAGCGCACATTGACCATCGCCTCTGCAGTGGCCTTCGTCTTGAGTTTCTCAATGGCATCTTCTGAGTACTCTTGCCGGAATATGTACGAAACAGTGCCATCCTCCCCCGCACTCTTCCGGAAAAACTCCGGGAGCGCGAGCGCCCTCTTGGCCTCCTGCTGTAAATACTTAGACCAATGACATGATGGGATATCATACAATGGCTCCGTCTTCAACTTCGCCTGGGCCGCTCGGCTCTTGCAAAGCCGCTGCAAAGCAGAGACAACATCTCCAGCGGGTATCCTGGTGTGCGTCAGGCTAGGCCGCAGCCGACTGCCATGCCACCGTTCTTGAGCTTGAGTGCCCGAGTAACTTCCTGGCACCGCCAAAGCGCCACACCACCCAGCAGCCCACTTGTCTTCGCTATCCTTGTGCATGTAAAAGCGCTGAAAGCTCTCTTTGCATGCACCTTCTCCGCGCTCGTCCATCCACTGGTAGATGCGATCCCACATTTCACTGAAAGCGGGCCTGGGTAAGTGGCGGGAAGCCAACACAGCCTTCTGAACCAGTGGCAAAAGGCCCTTGTCCCGTAAGTTCTTCTCTGCCGTCTTCCATGCTCCAGTCCGCCAGACCACTGACCGCTCGTCTTGAGCCTGCCACAGTTTGCGAAAACTGCGGTTTGGGATTAGCCAGCTTGACAAAAAACGTAGCCACAAAGCACGTCGTTTCAAGGTCGCAAAGGGCCTTGCCCCCCTGAATAATATGAACGAACCCCTCGTGCATTTGTCACGGCCCCTTCCCCAAGCCGCAAAAAAAAACCAACGAATCAAATTTCAAGCCAAATTGCCAGGCAAGCCCTTTTGGTATGAGTCAGCTCTCTCCACTACAAAGCCCCGCTGTGTCCTACTAGAATCCAAACTGAGACAGAGCCACATTATATAGAGGGGCAGGCCAGGAAAGTAAAAAATGGACTCTTTTTTAGACCTTGTTGACCTTGTCGGGGGGGGGGGGGAAATACGGGGTGAACATTATCAGGACCACGGCTCCAGCCCAGCCTGTGAAGCATGCACCTTTGGACGCACAGCGCCCACAAAGTGCGCCCAGTCCAAAGCCAAGAGCGCGTGAGGCAGCACTGATTGGTGCATCGCTGCTGCCGCCGCACTCAAATCCACATGAAATTGGCCAACGCGCTCCAGAGCATCATCCACGCCGCAGCAAATTTTCATCGCCTTGGCAAACGCATCAATAACTCGCGTATATGATATCTGCGACTCCGTCTTTGCGATGGCGAAAATAACTTCGTGAAAGCTGGTGGCCCAGTTGTCCTCTCCGCGGTCGCATTTGTCTGCAGACCAAGATTTCGCCAGAAACCCTAAGCATATCAAAATGTGGCCCTCGAACACCACTCGAAAGACTCCGTCGCCAGAGATTCTCAAAAATGTCTTGTTGCACATTCGAGACCACCACAGGCCTCAGCAAGAAAGAAACGCCGATCCGCGCGCCAACCGGTCAACCCGAACTCACAAACCAGAATATATATATATATATATAAATATATATATATAAATATATATATATATATATATTTATACATGATTTGTACACAGTCTACACACAAATGGCAGAAGACGAGGCACGCAGAAGCCGCGGCGAAGTGTATGATATCGTCAACTCGGTGTCAAGACTTCAACTAGACACAGGTCATGCTCGTCCGTGCCGCCGTGCTCTTCCAGCTTCGGAGACGTATCAGCCAGAAGCTCCCAGTCTTCAAGGTTCCAAGAGCCTTGCGATAGCCATTTAGCACCGGCTCTGACCTGGCGCAAGGCCATACGCGGCCACCCGCCCCTCTAGTCTAGTGTACTACTGTATCCATCTCCAGCGATGAGCCTGACAAGGTACTACCGTTGAACACTTTCCAAACTTACCAAATGGAGATAACATCACAAATAACCTTGCACCCTCTCAAACAAACCAATCAATGCCTTGAGTAACAAAAAAAACACCAGCCCGACTCGTCTGAAACTTGCTGCGCTTGCTAATTTGGTGAAAGCCAAACAATCCTGACTCCACGAACGGCCTTTCAGCCTTGAGGGCAAAAAACAACGCGGAAATGAGCAGCAGTTCTGGTTTCTCTGCTGCGACCCAATGGCCGCAACGTTGGTCTTGAACCCGCACAGATCGATGCACCGGTCTGCATGAGCAACCACATATGTGAGGCAATCAGATAGCACAAGATCGAACAAAGCCAGGGAGAAGAGCCGACACCAACTGCGCGCAGCCCGAACTACTGATGGATCGACGCGCGCCTCTTTGTCGCGCTTTCGAATGTTCTTGACAAAGTTCACAACTGCGTCTTCTGCTGGGGTTTTGGGCTGAGTCCGCTTTTTGGCAATCTCCTGCAAACAAGCGGCGGCGGACAAACTGCAACTGTAACAGCTTTACTTCTTACCCAGCTGATGTTAGGCTGTCACAACCAAACACACTCCCAAACCGCTGCAAACGGCTTTGAGCAACACAATAAAAAAACATGGGTGCGGTTGGCCTGGAGAAGCTGCTCAATGCGGAAACTCTGCTTTGCCAAGAGATACTCGGGGATCAATTTCTTCGTGGGTACAGTCAGCCCATGCGCTTCTTTCTGCGAGCGCGTCCTCGGCAATAATTCACACTGAGGATGGCGAACCAACTAGCTGAAACGATAAACATATGCAAGGAAGGCGACCTCCCGAAAGTGCAGCTGCAGTAACTGGCGATGGGAACACACGAAACTGCATTCATGTTAAAATTATCCCGGCAAGAGACCCCAAATAATTAGTATTGGGTTCAATTTGACGACGGGTGGCCCGGAAGCGTCGAAAGACGTTAAATAGACCCTGACACCTCGCCCACTGCAGATGAGAAGCAAGCGTAAATCTACACATCAGTGTCCCTTCGTAGCTTCTGCAAGTTCTGATGAGCAAGCTTGGCATCGCGCTTCGAACAACCTATCCTGTCAACTTCTCTTGTGCGCAACGCTGTGCTTTGACTACTTTGCGTAAAAAAAAAAAAAGCGATTTTCAAGCCAGAGCCGCAGCTGCAGGAATGGACTTCGAGCACTATTTTTGTACTTTAAACTTGCGACGTTGCAGCCGGAGCTCTCTGAAAGCTCTTCGCGCACTATTTTTGTACTTAAAACTTGTGATTTTGTAGCCGGAGCTGCGGGAGTGCGCTTCGCCTTTGGCGCGAGGCTTCATCAAAAACACAGCGCGAACCTCGCACGCACCAGCGCGTACCCACGTCCCTGCCAGCAAAAAATGCATTTTTCAAAACAAAAGCGTTTGGCACGAGGCTTCCTCAAAAAACATAGCGCGAACCTTCCAACTGTTTCCTGCCAGCAAAAAAATGCGAACGGCACCATAACGGGACGCACGCGTCAGCCCGCGCCTCCATTTCGCGCGAGTCAGTCGCGGCGAAGACAACTTTCTGCGCACAGGGCCAGCGATTTGAGCGCGAACCTCGATCTAAGCCGGCCTTAACTCTTACCGTCAGAACCCCTGCGTGTAAACAACATCTGCGGAAAAAACAAGATGCACGCCAGTGCTGCCAAAACTCTTGCTGAAATCTGTATGACAAGATGTGGGCGTGGCCCTGATGGAAAGCGATCTCTGAGATGGGAAATACGATGCCCAGCCGCACCACGTGCACTTACTGCACGTCATACACCAAAACTTCCAGTCCATCGTCCCACTAGATCGCTTCCTCTTGCTCGTGGACACACGCACGTATTGCTCCTCTGTACAAGCAAACGCGGAGATCTTGCTGACCACCTGCTTTTCCGTCCACGGGTCGCCGTCGTGCGCGACCGTGGACTTCACCGTGTAGATGTCTTTTTTGGACTTCACCGTGGACTTCACCGTGGACTTCACCGTCGCAGCGGCTGCGGATGGCCGCTTGAAGGCGGCAGGTCGCTTCATGATGGAGGATCCATGGACAGAGCTATCGCCGAGCTGCGCCCATCACATCTCAGTCGGTTTATTAACCCTGGGTCAACATTAAAGGCATCAGGCAGAATAATTTCCTTCTGGAACCTGTAAAGTCGATGGAGGGGACATCTGGCACCACTGACTGACCACACCGAATCCCATTAGAACACACATGTTCAAGTGTGAAGATTTCCTTCAGATATGGTCCACAGGGCAGCAAGTTATTGGCTTGATTTGAGCCACGGACATGTTGTTTCTCCTCAAAACGACATTTGAACATTGGGTGGACCTCTGGCTAACCGCCGACAAAGAACACGTTCCAAGAAGCATGCACACTTATCACGACACATGTGACCACACATCGAGTCCATTATCATGCCTGTGAGCCCAAAAAACAATGAATGCACAAACGACCCCAGGATTGAATGCACAGACGACACCAGGATTGAATGCACAGACGACCCCGTGACCTTGCTTGGGTGGGGTGATGGTGATGGATTTCCGAAAGGTTGATCCTTGCCTTCACGAAAAACCCAAGGGCAATCTTAGGGAAACCCCACGAGAAGCAGGGTTGGGGTTTCACCCTCCGCAGAAGCGTGCTATGAAACACCCGTTGAACATCGTCTAGACATCCTCCTCTGGCCAGGATCGGCTGTCTCACTTCCGCGGATTGGCCAAAGAAAGTCTGACCTTCCCACTTCCCACACCCAAAAAAAGGCGACGATCAAGTCCACAACCTCCAGGAGTGAGTCCTTGAGTTGTCGGAAAAACCCACCTCGAGCTCCCGGCTTTCGGCCCGGGGTCCGTCCCCTCCGCCCCTTCGCCGAAGGGGCCTCCTGGAAGCAGCACACCACCAGGCCACTGTCAGCTGAGAGCTGCTTCTGCGCCAACAAGCGCTGGAGCCTTCGTTCGACGCGAGACGACCCCACCGCCCAGTTTCGACTCCGCACGCTGCGCCCTCAAAAAGGCTTGGATTGGGATTTTGGAGGCCACATGGTAGCGTTCAAAGACCTCCCTCTGCCCTTGGTGCGCGAATCGCTCCAACCTGCGAAAAGCGCGCCGCTGCCTCGCTGCCTCGCTTTGCACTCGCCCAATCCTACCCTTGCCCAATCGACTCGGATCGCGCGGCTGCTGGTCGTGGAAGCTGCGCCACTTCTTGGCCCGGTGGAAGATCAACTCCGAGGCAAAGGGCACGCCCCAGACGTTCCAAGTCGTGATGCCCAGCAGGCCGGGCTTCGCCGGAGCGGAAGCCATGGCCCAAGAACCAGGGGCGGAGAATGATCCGGTGTGCGTGCTTTTCTTTTCTTTTCTGTTTTTTTTTTTGGAGGGGGGTTAACTGTACACTGTTGTTAAAGCGTAAGTTGTGCGTATTTCTTGGCTGACTCTTGTTGCTTGTGCTTTTCTCTTCCCCCGTGTTTTTTCCGTCCTTCCGGCGTTTTCCCTGCCGTCATGTGCACCTCTGGAAGAAAAACCTGGTTGCCTTTTCGGCCCCCGGTGCCCTCCGCAACCTCCCCTCGGCACGCAAGCTTGCCGCTGCTCACCCCATAGGTTTTTGATTTTTTTCTCCTCGAATGCCTTTTCAGCCGGAGCCAGAGCAGGAGCAAAGGGCAACGACTCATTACCGTGGCTTTTGGCTCTGAAGCTCCGCGATAGGTCGGGACAGCGGGAATGAACCCAAGGGTGCCCGAACAAAGGAAACCGCCAGTTGGATGGCTTCTCTTGAAGTCATTCCATTTCTGCAGGCCACGGCCTGTCGCACCGGCAAGAGAAGGGAATTCTGATGTTGGGCCGTGTTAAGGGATTAGTTTTGGTCACCAACTTCGACACCAAGCACACCTGCGCCCAAGGCGGACCTGACAGTAGCGAGAGGCAAGGGAAAGGTCCCAGGGCTTTTCCTTTTGGATCGAAAGCTCGGTGTACCGCAACAAGTGTGATCTGCCAGTAAAGTCGACCTCTCTGTTGTTCCCGGGGTGCCTGACAAATCTTAAGCGAGGCTGATTTACAAGCAAGCTGTAGAAATATGTAGAAATACCTGGATGAATTACGACCACTCGCCTTGCTGAGAAAGAAAAATGGGACCAGAAAAAAAAAGGGATCTCCATCACAAGCGCAATTTGTCGCGAACCCTCGGTCCAACCCCGTAGCTTGCCGGCCTCCAGTCTGACCTTTGCAAGCCGACACCAAAGCGGGATTCCCATCCGATGACTAGTTGAGCTTGTTTGTCGCTAAGATAATTCTCCTGGTGAACACCTACACCCAAAACCACATCTTCCGACCAACCTGCCAGACTTCGGGACCCCCCTCCATTGGTTTGTTCAGGAACCTGAAAGGGACCCCTGGTTTGGACAAGTTTCATATGGACCCTTCAGGTCCCATCTTTGCTTTTGGGAGGGAAGCAGGTGATACCAAAAGTCAGAAGTGAACTCCAAAAGCAAAGATCCGAAACCTATTTAAACCAAGCATCAGACCTCAAAAGCCCAAAAGCAAAGATCCAAAACCTATACACACCTAGCATCTAACTTCAACCAAAAACGCCAAAAGCAAAGATCCAAGCCAAGACAGAATTGCACCCGTCTTTTCCGCGTGAAGCGTTCCACCCACCCCAGAGACCCGGGGCCGTGGCGGCCCCGGCGGGTGGCGGCCCGCCGGCCCGCCTCTCCTCCGCGGGGTCGTCCCGGACCCAGCGAAAGGCCGCCAGCGCGAAGAAGCGCCGCAGCTGCGCCTTCGCGGCGCGGCCTGGCGAGGGGGGGGGGTGGCTTTAGGACTTGGATCCCTTAGGGGGTCTTTTGGAAAATCCATGGATTTCCCCGGTAGATTGAGCCACCAGGTAAACCAGGAATCGCCCTGCTTAAGCAAACCAGCCAACAAGGACACCTACGGATCCCCGGAAATCGAATTTGCTTGGTGGTTTAGAAGCAACAACCAGAAGGAACACCGCAATTTCAGGATTTGGACGCCCCAGAATTGTGGTGTCAACTTTGGCTTTCCTTTAGAACCAAAAAAAGAAAAGGAGAGGAGACGTCCACATGTTCGAAAGGGCAGCCAAATGCCCCCCGAAGGGCTATTTGGAACGGGTCGTCTTTGGCAAGCGGAAGCCAAAAGGAAACCACCCGGTTAGGTTTGTGGTGAGCTTCACCCTGAAGCGGCTTCCCAGGGCCCACCCAAAAAAGAAAACGAACACTGGAAACGCAAACCACGGGAGATCTGACTTAGAAACCTCCAGATTGCTTCATGCAACGCTGCATCACTTAAACACTGGGTAGCTGTTGGGTTCCATTGCGTGGGTTAATTTTGGGGAGGGAGGGGGAGGGAGCCCCTTATTAAGCCCTAAAAACAGCCCTGAATAAAGCCTTATTTGGGGCTTATTTGGGCTCCCTCCCCCCCCCCTCCCTCCCCCCCAGCCCCATGATTCATGCTTTCTTCGGGAGGCCCAGTCCAGTGCACCTCAAACAGGACCCACCCCCCCTTCCGCTGTGCCATGAATCTGTTGTTGACCCCGGATTCATCAACCCCGGGTTTATTTATTTATATATGGGGGTGTCCCTGGTTTTGGTGGGGAGTCAGATCACTTTTGGAGGGGAACACACCCCTATTAATAAAGTGGGGCAGTGGGGGTTTTTGATCCAAGGTCAACATTACTTTACTTTCACCCGAGTGTAGTAGTTTGGAGATTTACTATTTACATGTGAGCTTGGGATCAATTCGGAGCACCGTACGAATCAGGGGTGGCTCCGTTTTCAATCAAAGCATGATCCATTCTGGAATGTTTCTGACTCGTAGAGTCCAGATTCATCCGAAGTTACATCAGTGGCAACCCTCGTACATCAACGAAAATCAGAGACCAGCTTCAGAGACGCCCCTTACTCGCAAAACAATATTGGGGCATCCTTGGTACTGCTTAGGCAAAGGCACCCCTCGAAATTTTGGCAAAATCAGCTTAGAATGGTACCTGCATGGTACCAGTTATCATGGACCTCCGGTCCCTTATTAACCCCTTAACCAGCCCCATCTTTGGCTTCTCCTAGTCTTATCCAGGGATAGTCCCTCCCCATAATGTTGACCCCATATTAATCAACTCCAGTTTATTAATAGGGTGTTCCCCTCCTTCCCCACTAAACCCAGGGACCACCCCCCCCCCCCCCCGTTTAATCTCCCTAGGGGTGCATGAAGTTTCCGAACCCAAACCTCCAGCCACTCAAGTGGCGCCCTTGGGCCTCCGCCAGCCGAAGTCCCAGACTGCACCGCCACCACCACCGCCTCCAAGGGCCTCGTGACGTGCCGGGCGATGGAGGCCACCGTGCGCTCGCAGTAGCGCCACCTCTCGGGGCTTCGGGGCTTCGGTGGCGGCGCTCCCGCTGATGGCCCATGAGTTGTCCTTTCTTTGGAAAATAGATGGATTTCCCTGGTAGATGGTGCTTTTTTAGCTACTGTGGATGGACGAAATCCTGCACCACTTAAGAAACCCTGGATTGGTGATTCCCCTGCAAATGTCAATAAACAATGGTTTCTAATGGTCTCAAAGTGGTCCATCCACAGTAGGTCCTCCAGTAGAGAGGTTAGAATAAGGGTACCCTGTTTTCCGCAGTCCATTTTAGTAGGGGAACCCTCCCCCAAAAAAGTTCGGTAAAAGGGCACCTAGCTGGGGGACCTAGTTAAGCAAACCAACCAACAAGGAGACCTATGAGACTGGGCCCCAGGAGCTGGACCCATGTGGCGCCCCTCACACCCCCCCGCCTGCCCGCCAGCAGCACCGCCGCCCCCGCAGCGGCTTTGGCCGGAGGATGCTTTGGCCTCACCAGGGCCGCGCGCGTTAGGCGGTCGGAGGAGGCCTTGACCTCACCAACTGCCCTAAATCACATGGAAGGAACTTAGCTTCAGGGGTCCAAGCCCCAAAAGAAGAGTCCGATCCGAAGAATGGCTGGGGTTTGTTGGTGCCCATGTTCATCCATCCAAGCGGCGGACATCTTATGGTCAAAGGCGGGTACTGAGCTTGTGCTCCAGCACTTTGTTGCCACGCGCGACATGCCGCACGCAGGGCATGGGCGTTGCAAATGACAAGTCATGTACAAGGTTTGCACTTGGGCAAACAGGTCACAAAAAAGCAGGGCCCATCCAAATCGACATCTGAGTAGTGAGGATCCGCCCACACGGGCAAGCAGGTGAGGCGAGCAGGGGATCCGCGCCATGGGGACGAAGTCTTGGTTGTCGCGCTCGATGACAACCATTGATACCAGGGGAACCAACAGAGGATGGTTGGATGATTCTTTTCCCAGACCTGTTCATCAGCCGAAGCAAATCCACGAAGCAACGGTTACCTGGCTACCTGAAGACAGGTTCCGAACATCACTGACATTGCCAAGGCCCTTGACAGAGGGATTCTGTGTTTCCAATTTGTGAACCCCAGCCAGGTTGATCAGAGCTCTTGGAGAGTTAAGTACGTGATTTAACCCAGATAGAATGACTTGCCGCTGTTGGAAGTTGGCCATCCAGGTTTCCGTATATGTCAAGGCTCAGTCTCTATGCAGGAGGCTGCGGGCCCGAACCGCCAATGTTCCATCCAACCAACCGACCCTTCTGAGAATGCCAACTTGATGCTTCTGAGCATAGTTTCTTGGACTTCTGGCTTTATTTTGGGAAGGGGCAATGCGATCATGTATGGGTCCCAAAGATCCATCATTCTTCTACGAATCACATTTTGGGACTCCGCCCTTTGCAGGTGTGTCCATCCGAATTTGCAGGCGAGGTCTATAGGAGCAGGGGGGGGAGGCTATCCTAGTCAAACCTTAATCAGGGGCTTATCCCTGGCTTGTCCTTACTCCAGACATAGGCCTGAAGCCTTGCTTGGAGGTCCCAGGTCCAGAGTCCAGACCCCTCCATGACTGCCCTTTGCAGCGGACGTCACGTGACGTGCTCGAATGCTTTGGGAGGACGTCCCTTAGATTGGGATCCATGGAGGGAGCTCAAATTAGCCATGGTCTGTCTGACACCAAAAGGGAAGCCTGCGGCCCCCCGCACAAAAAAAAAAAAAAAAAAAACTGAGCCCTAGGAAAACTCACTTTTAACCAAACGGCCGCATTTTAAAACCACCAACCCCCGCCTCCCTGGCGGAAGCAACGGCGGCAAGGGCTGCTCCAGGACGCTGAAGAACACCGTCCGCCCTTGCGAGCCCAAGGCGGGGTCCTCGAGCCAGCGCTCGCGGGAAGCCGACGACGCGAGCGATTCGCTCGAAACCAAAAGCCCCAGCAACTGAAGATCGCCAAGTCCTGCCAACCAGATCCGAATCCCAAAGCCTTTCCAGCCTTCGGAGCTTTTCTCGTGGGGCTCAGTTTTGGGATCCGGATCTGCATCTTTCAACTCCCGGCACATCGGCGGACTCGGCCCCAAAGCCCCGCAGGACCCGACCAAATTTAAGCGGCGGAAGGGGCTCAGCCGGAAGAGTTGGAGCCTCCGGAGTGGAGTCCCACCGTTGGGTCAACCAGTTTCGGCGCGAGAGCTGGAGGTGGATTGCCTTGCCACAGAGGGGAAGCTGCCAAGCAGAGATCTCAAGCTGGTGAAAATCTGGCGTGGACAATGTTCCAGATGCAGTCCGCGGTGAGGGCTTCCCGACAGATGCATGTCAAAAAGAAACTGCTCCAGGCCGCATGACTATTCCTAGAAACCCCTAAGTGAGCCGTTTGCTCATGGCACATGCCGATCCACAGAAGACATAATGCGGAACACGAGGAGTACCTACCCAGGGACATGCGGTTGGACCCTTGGACAGTTGCCTCGGGACGTGCGGCTTGGATACCAATAGTTGCAACCGAAGCGGGAGACCACCCGCCGTCCCCCCGCCTCCCCCGCGGACGGTAGAGATCTCTTAGGCGAATGACTTGGTCTGGACCACAACTTCTGGGAAATGAATCGATGCTTCACACATGGAGGGAGCAAGCCGTTCAACTTTTTCGCACGAGGATTGAGCCATCCTGAGAACCTTTAAGTTTATCCTGGCCCCCTGGCCCTTTTTTCAAGGGAAATGGCCAGAAGGAGGCTTGCGTGGCTCGTACTGGTCTATCTGGATAGTTTTCATGGTAAAGTAACCTACTTGCCTACTTCTACAACCCAAACCCTCCGCCACAAAAATCAGGAGACCACCCTCAAGCTGATCCCCACATCCTCCCCACATGGGTTTGTCTCAACATAGAGGACTCTCGAAATTGGTGTTCTTCCATGTGTTTCCCTTTAGACCCGTTAAAAAAAGGACATCCTCCAATGTTGGATTCCTTTCAATATTGCATTATGAATATCTTCATGTGAGGAGCGCCGGAAATGATTTTTTCCTCCCCTAAAACAGCGCATCTTCATCCAAACTAAAAATCCAAGAGCACCTGACCGGACCACTCCGAGGTTTTATTTTTGCCCTTGCGAAATATCCAAGAGGACCTGGCCGGACTCTGAGGTTTCACGTCTTCGGCCCTCGGCGGTTTTCGGCGGCCTCGAAGTGCATGGCCCAGATGGGCCAGGGCGGCGCATCCTGGCCCGCGGCCAGCGCCTGGAAGCCTCAATGACTCAAGCAGGCCGCTTGGCGCGGGTTTTGGTTGGGGCAGCCTGGGGGCAGCTTGGAGGCGGTTTTTAGTGGACCACATTTATATGACCCTCCCACCAACGAACATGGAAGTGCACAAACTCCATTTCCAAGAGGAAAGTAGTCTTTCTACAGGGGTCTGTGCACTTCCAGGTTAGTCGGTGGGAGGGTAACTGTTTCGTGTGCAGGCCAGTTGTCACTCACTCACTCACTCACTGACTCACTCACTCACTCACTCACTCACTCACTCACTCACTCACTCACTCACTCACTCACTCACTCACTCACTCACTCACTCACTCACTCACTCACTCACTCACTCACTCACTCACTCACTCACTCACTCACTCACTCACTCACTCACTCACTCACTCACTCACTCACTCACTCACTCACTCACTCACTCACTCACTCACTCACTCACTCACTCACTCACTCACTCACTCACTCACTCACTCACTCACTCACTCACTCACTCACTCACTCACTCACTCACTCACTCACTCACTCACTCACTCACTCACTCACTCACTCACTCACTCACTCACTCACTCACTCGCTTACTCGCTTACTCGCTCACTCGCTCCCTCACTCGCTCGCTGGCTCACTCACTCACTTACTTGCTCACTCACTCACTCACTCACTCACTCAGTCACTCACTCACTCACTCACTCACTCGCTCGCTCGCTCACTCACTCACTCGCTCGCTCACTCACTCACTCACTCACTCACTCGCTCGCTTGATCGCTCGCTCCCTCTCTCTTCTCTCCGCTCTCCGCTCTCCTCTCTCGTGCTATCCTGCAGGCCCCCCAAGAAGGTTGTCTCTTGGCCCAGGAACTCAGACAAAACCAGTCACTCGACTACAAACCCGAGTGGTCCCACTCTCTTGGTCTTGTTTTTGCTTCGCTTTTGGGGGAGGCGTTTCCTTGTTCTTTCTTGCTCAGGAAAATAGTTCGAGCCAGAAACAATGATGGGAATCCCGCGGTCAGGCTCCACAGAGGGCATTCCGCTATATTGAAGGGAACTAGCCCAGTTAAAGTGGACCTCTGTTAATAAAACCCCCACTTGTTCTTAAGGGGCTCCCCTTTTTTAGTGGGGATGTTTTTCTTGCAGGGGAGCCCTCGGTTTTTAGAACTGGGGGGGGGCGTTGGCAAAATCAGGGGTCAACATACCAGGAATCCCCTTTCTGGGTGAATTACAACATTTCACCAACCTGAATTAAGGTGGTTGGGGGGGCGATTCCCCACATAAACCACAATTTGGGGTGAATTCGGTCGTGTGAGGTCGAATTCACAAATCACCATTCCCCACCTAGAATTCTACCGACCTACGACCTCACCCAGACCTTTCCTTCCGCCAGAGCCTCCCGGAAGGAGCTCAAACATGCCCGCCCCAGGCGACTCTAGGTCTAGATTAGATTCACCCAAGGGCGATGTTTAAAACTTCACACACAGGGTAAACATAGAGAGAAACCCGGCAGAAGGGCAAGTTGCGAGACAAGACCGGGATGGTGATGTCGGATAAGCGTTAGCCCACCACTCTTCCCCCCCCCCGACAAACCCGCCACAAATATGCCACAACTACTCCGCGGCGTATGTACCTCAGGAACCTCCTTATGTGGGCCCCTTCTTGTAGGAAACTGGATGGCGCTGGTACATGACGAGAATCCGGAGCAATCTACGATGAAACCGGAAATGGGCGAATCCCAAAATCAGGGACCCACCTCGGTGGCTTCCCTTCCCAGCAGAGTTGGGTGAACCACTATGGCCAACCACAGGCTCGCCCTAAACGCAAAAGCTTTCATGGGTGTAAGCTTTAATTGGGGAACCCCTGGTGGACATCTGTTGAGTTATTCCCCAAGAAAAAAGCCATAGCCGCATTGCTCTTTGCTCACTAACTTCGGGCTTGGTACTCTCAAAATCTAATGAGCCCACTTTTTGCGGCCCGCGGCCCGTGCATCCCTGGCACCACCCACACACCCTCGCCCCCCCACCCACCCCCACCCCCACCCCCACCCCAAGCCAAGGTGCCCACGTTGTGCTGCGCCAGCAACGCATAGCGCGGGGGCAGCAGCACGGTGCCATCCCCGCAGTCTGCGAAGGGGTCCTACCAGGGTCCTACCGTAGCACTTTTGTGAGTCCAACCCATTTTATACAAGTTCAGGGTCCAAAGCCCTATTTTGACAGAGTCTTGAGGGTCCTGATGGTTTTTGGGGAGGGCCTTGTGGCCTGCGTTGGAGGGGTCAGGCACTGTGGGTAACCGAGCGCGTGGCAGGGAGAGTAACAACTCTGTGACCTTTGGAGCCTAAAAAAAAGCCAAAGCACTCCCATCACATGGACTTATCCTTCGGCCTTCTCTATTCACAGGCTAATGTTGACCCCGGATAGATCAACCCTGGTTGATTCATAGAGTGTCCGCTGAATCAGACCACTTTTGGAGAGGATGAATAGGACGAGTTCTAGTTAGACCCGGGTTGGGTGGGGTCGGGGGGCCCAACACAATGAGAGGGGAAAGGAATGGTAGGCCCAAAAGTAGCTAGACTGGGTTTGTTCTTTTAGCATCCTTTTTTGGTTTCCCTTTGGTTTTTCTGTTGGTGTCCCTTGCTTTTTTTTGACTCGGGAATTCAAAGGCCTACATCGTTTGACTGGGTTTGTGGATACTTTTAAACTCAATTCAGTCGTCATTGTAGGAGTAAACTGCTAGTGCTCATTTAGCCCATTACATTCCCGTTATAGGTAACCCCGAAGGAAAGCAGGGCTTTTGCAATCCCATCCAGTTCTCCCATCCATTGCGAAGGAATCCAGTTCCCGGATTGACCCCTTCGGAGGGGAACAAGTCCCAACAGAAGGAACACAAGGAATTGATTGGACTGGGGGGCCTTTCTTCGGGGATCCGTGTTTTTTGCCACTGACCTGGTTTCCGAGCCATTTCCCTCTTAAAGGAGCCTCCAAAAGTGGCCATCGCTTTAAGGGCAAAAAGAAAAACAACACGACCAGCTGGATCAACTTTTGATCTGGGGAAGCCCAGCAGGCATCCGGATGCATTATACACATGAGCATTGCAACTTGTCTATTTGGAGGTGTCCATTTCCTTGTTCTGGTGTTGGAAAAGCCAGCCGTGTTTCAAGCGGTGACGCAAAATGGCAACATCTTTTCAGGAGCCTTGTCCAGCGTGGCTTTCTTGAGGCTCGGTGGCCGGAAGGCAAAGGGGAGGTGAGACCAAAGGAGCTGGCGGTTGGGCTTGCGTGTCTCTTTCGACTTGGTTGCTGCTGCAACGACCCCCCCCTGCAAAAAAGAAGCGTGTTTTCCCCCACTTGTTGGGGGGTTTAGTCGAAAAGTGTCAACTTTTTGGGGGGTTAGTGGAAAAAAGTTGTCAACTTTTTGGGGGGTTAGTGGAAAAAAGTTGTCAACTTTTTGGGGGGTTAGTACGGAAAACCCAACTTGATTTCCACCAACAAGTGGAAAAGTCCAAAGATCCGTTGAATAGCAGTACAGGCGAGGGCAACCGGTTTCAGGTTGGCGCTCTCCGATGCCCCCAACAGCAACCTCCTGTGCACACTTCCGGTCCAAACCACTGCGGAGCCTATCTGGGCAGAGGCACCAAAGCTTTCACAAACGTCTGGCTTTGGGCAAACCAACCCGCTCCGAAATCAACCCCCTCCCAACTACACTCCCACCAACATGGAAGTGTACACACAGGCCTCACACAGGCCCTACTTCCGGAAAAGCCTCACAAATCACCAACAGTCACCAGGCTGCAATGCCTCCTTCGCGAGTCGGCTCTCAATCACGCTTGGAACTTGTGCCGACTCAGAAGGGATTAAAAAGAAGAAGAAGAAGAAGAAGACAAACATGTCAGCGCCACACACGTGGAACACAAAAAAACCCATCGCTCCAAAAAATCGGTTCCATCGAGCCCATTGCTTCGGCTCCATCGATCCGGATCCCTTCGGATCTCCTCCCGGAAGGCGGCGATCCCTTCCAGGCTGCCGCTGCGCAGATACCTCGGGAGGTTTTGGGATGGCACCGGGGAAGCAGAAAAAAACAACTTGGGCGGTGAGTGCAAAAACAAAGGGGGCCCCAAAAAATGTAAAAAAATAAATAAATAAATAAATAAATAAATAGGGGATCTAATTCTGGGGAAGTTGGGAAACAAAACAAAAATGGGCACCATCCATTAAAGAGGCACACCCAAATGGCCACCCAGCCCCCCCCACTACCACTAAACAGGCCCAGCACTTGGCGCTGGTTGCCACCCCAATCACGTAACTGCCTGCTGAGATATGTGTGAAGCACGGAAGGCAGCTTAAGCTTTCCACAAAAAATGAACAGTGAATCACACAGCCCAGCACGCGCAATCAATGCGAACAATAATTACACTCCTGCGGCATCACATGAAACTGCGCAAATGACTAAAAGTATTAACTCCCAGACTGGACGTAGAGGAAGCCACAAGGACCTTCATGGATGGGCACGTTCGCGTTGAGCTGATACTTATCCAGATTCTTCTTGGAAAGGGCCATAGACTTTGTGTGGGCTACCCGCTCATTCCGACAACCATGAATGAAATACACTTGGTTGCTGCTGTTGACCCCCCTGCAAAAAAAAAGTGGTCAACGTTTTGGGGGTTTAGTACGGAAAGCCCAACTTGATTTCAACCAAGAAGTGAAAAAGTCTCTAAAGATCCGTTGCCCAACAGCAGTCAAGCACAAGGCCCGCTTTTTGGACGTGACCGGAGCCAGCAGCCGAGCCAGAGCTAAACCCAAGGAACATGCTGTCTTGAAGAACCCAAACGCTCTGCCGGAAACCTTCACCCAAACGCCAAACGCTGGCCCATCAACGGACAAACTAGGGACCGCTAGAACAGGGAAGGGGGAAAAAAGATTAGAATGAGCATGATTTTGAGCATCCCTGAAATAATGAAGGCCAGAAACTGGGCCCTTTCAGCTACCACTTGGGGGAAACTGGGCCCTTTCAGCTACCACTTGGGGGGGTGACATCGACAACGGGACTTGCTGTTGACCCCTCTGCAAAAAGTTCTTCACTTGTTGTGGGTCCAAGTCGGAAAATCCGACCCGTTTCAACCAAAAAGCTGTCCAGTCCAACATCCACCGCTTCGAATCCAAATCCAAACCACAAATCCAAACCACCAAGATTTTGGGTGGCCTGACATGCTCAACCAAAAGGGAGCCAAAACAAAAACACATAAAGGATGTGCGGTTTGGAATTTGCGCCAACCAAAAAGGAAGCCAAGGAAAAAAAGACCAAGAAAAGAAGCAGAAAACAGTAAAAGAAAAGAAAAAGAAAAAGACAAAAACAAAACAAAAAAACGGTCAATGGAATGCCCCCCGCCCCCCCGACTCCGAGCTGCATCGCCGCCAGCCAGGCCGCCGCCAGGTGGTGGCTGCACACCTTGGGCACGCAGAGGGCCATGGCGTGGCGGGTGTCGCCCAGCGAAGCGGCGCCCAGGATGATGCCGTTCATCTGCAGCACCCAGTACCTCTTCTAGGTCTTCCAGTAGAAAGGTTCGTCTATTTTAGTAAAAGAACCCTCCCCCCCCCCAAAAAAAAAAAGGTAAATGGGCACTACTGGACCTCACGTAGAAAGGAACCCCACAAATACCTACCTCTTTCAAAAGGAACCCTGAGACGTCACCCCACATGGCAAAACTCTTGGAAGCTTTCAGACTCTGCAGCACCCAGTACCTCTATAAACTCAAAAGGCTTGGTTCTTCAGCACGCGGGGGGCTGAAAAAGACCCAACCCCGCAGTACATCACTCAAAAGGGAGATTTAAAAAAAAAACATAGATGTCCATGATTCTCGGTCTGCTTGATTGATAGTCGGGGTAGAATCATAATGCATGATGACTTTGGCAGAGTTGGTTCTTCAGCACGAAGGGTGCTTAAAACGACCCTACCTGCTCTTCACAACAACGGCTTTGCTTAGGTCACCAGGGCCAAACTCTGGAAGCTTTCCAATGGACCAGAGGCGGTTTTGAAGCATGACCTCACAAAAAGGGTTCTTCAGCAAGAAGGGTGCTTCAAACGTTTTCACCGCTCACTTCAAAGCTGCTGCCCGGCCAGTAACCCATTCGCCCGTTAAAACGGGCGAGGGATGCCCAAGGCTGAAGAGCCCACTAAACCCACCTTTTCGGGCAGCAAAACAGGGCTCGCGAGACTCCGCATCCTACAAACTCTGAGGCCAGCTGATATAGTTTATGCTCAAACATCCGGTCCAGGGATGCCCTCCATCGCATTTGCATGTGACTGTGACAAAATATGTTTGTAGGTGGCAGCCAATTGCAGGTGTAAGTGTACTGCAAAAAGTTCACACCACACGAGTCATGAATTATGTTCCCTCTTGAATTCCAGGCGGAAAACAAAAGAATTCCCGGTGACTGGTCGGAGGCAACCCACCTCGGTGTTCAAGCCACTTGGAAAAAGGGGGGCTCAGAGTATGGACGCTCCAGGTGGCCCAGGTTGCCTGACGTGGGCGAGGATCCAAGTATGTTTACACCACTTGCCGCTAGTTTCTCCAAAGGAAGGTTCTAAGGGTAGCTTCCCCCTTCTTTCCAGGGATCCTTCTTTCCAGAAAACCACCCAAGACCCTGGGCAAAACCAGCGATCCGGTTCTTGAAAAGAAAACGATGGCCGAAAAGGAATGGACAAGGAATCAACCCCTAGAATTTCTTTGGGGGGGGTGGGGAGGAATTCCAACCCAAATGGCCTTCCCCCAGCCCAAATGGACCAGGAAACCCCCAGAAAAAGTTCGCCGAAACTCCGAGACTCGAAGCCCGGGGAGCCACAGGCAAGCTCTTCATGGGACGCTCCGGTTGAGGCGGGCTCCCGCTGCTCCCGCTCTGAATCAGTTGGCGAAATTTGGGTTTCTTAGAGCCGGGGAACCCCCAGAAATGGCTGGGGTTTTTTTGTGGCTCCCCCCCTCAAACCGCCCGAAAAAGAAGGCCTCCAGGTAGGAAATGTGCTTTTGGCTCCCCCTTCAAACCGGAACAAAGATACCCATGGCTTCCTTACAAAAACCCCGCATTTGGTTTCCCCTGAAAACCACCAAGAAGAAGGGAGAGGTTCCATTTTTTCGGTAGGAGAAGGCGAGCCGCTCAAACGCCCCCTCGGCTTGACAAACCTTTCTCCGAGGCGCAGGCGGGAAACGGAGCGCGATGCGCAGAAGCGCATGAAGTCTAGCACCACCACGCGGGCGTCTCCCTGGTTGATGCCTCCACAACCCCCCCTCAAAAAAAAAACGAAGCCCCAGGCGGGGGAGGAGGGGGGTGGAAGGGAAAAAGCGGGGGAAGGGGGGTGGCTCGGAAACCCTAAGGCGTTTCATCAAGTCATCCTTGGTTGGGGGTTTGGATTTGGATTTGAAGCCCCGGTTTTGGTGGAGGGTAAATGAAAAAGCACCCACCCCGTAACCATCGCCAAACCACCGGGCTCCAACCCAACCAGAGGGAAGCTGATATGAGGTTGCTGGTCTCAGCCCAAGACCCAAGAAACGAACCGCCAACTGTTTGTACCACTAAGAATTGGCCAAAGGAGGCGGTTACCACACGCCTGCCCAACAAACCGAAAGATCCAAAGCCGGCCCGCCCCTAACTCTCATCCCCGGTTTCGCCCCTTCGCCCGTTCATATAATGCCTTGCTTTGGGGAGACAGGTGATGAGCCCCTTTTAGGACCCCCCCCCCCAAGCACAAAGCGCTTAGGGCGTTGCACCCACACGGGGCCCTTGGGGAGGCAACCTCAGGTCGGCACGCCGGTCCGCCTCCCAAAGTCTCCGTGGCATCCACAGCTATGGGCGCTGAGGCGCGAGCCTTGAGCGGGAAGAGAAAAGCAAAACCAACCGTCTTTCTTGGCTGGAAATAGGACCACAGCAATAAAGTACATTTTTCGCCTGGTTAGTGGCAACCAATGGGGACCCCAAAAAAGCAACAAAAACAAAAGGGGAACTAATTCCGGGGAAGCTTTGGGGGGAAGAGGGGGGGTCTGATTCCTGGTTTGAGACAAACCCATTTGGGCGTTTTGGCTTATCCTGGCTGCTTGGCATCTCCTGTCTTTGGTTGAAGGCCTAAATGGAATTCACCGGCTTCTACCGCAGCATATACCCTGGCTATTTTGCATCGACCCCTGCTTGGCAAGCTAACATGTTTTGCCCTGATTTAGAAAAAGGACCCCCCAACACCAGCTTTGGGACCCCTGCACTCACCCCCGCCCGATCGATCGCTCGGGCCCCGGGGCCGCCGATTCGCCGAGTCGCCTCGCGCAGGCAGCGCGCGGCCACATGGCCCCAGGGCACGCGGAACTGCGCCGCGGAGGACCGGCAGCTGGCGCCTCGGCTCGGAGCCAACAGAAGCGGGGTGGGTGGGGTGGGTCTGGGGCTGGGGTTGGGGTTGGGGTTGGCAATACGATCACGAGTTGGCAAGCGGTTTTTTTCGGACTGGCGCAGCTCGGCGCGGAGTTTGTCCGTCAGGGTTTTGGTAGAAGGATGCATCCAAGAACAACCTGCTTCGCCAGGACTTGGAATCCTCATTACCCGGGAGTTGCCGGATTCTGCCCCTCCACTGGCCCAATCCCCCAATTTGAACCACTCAGCCGGTGCTTGGGGAGATGTTGGGGGGGATTTGGTCCATCCACCTGCACTCCTGTACCCCCAGTGAACATCCCAACCCCCACTAAAACAAACCAAAAGTGGGTGGTGAGTTCACCTACCCCGAACTGGGATCGATCCCAAACCGGGTTTTTCCGCCTTTCATGGGATCCACGTGGGATCCCCGAGTCCATCCAAGGCGCACTCGGAGCTCAGGGGCTGCGAGGGCACGGGCTGCGACAAGTTCAGCCGCCAGGCCTTGCCGCAATCCGAAGCCATGCCGCAGGCCACCCAAGGCCCCAAGGAAGGCCTAGCGGGTCTTCAAAACGACCTTGTTCGTTTCGCAACCAGCCATTTTCCCCGGGTGCCTGGAGGTTTTCTGGAAAGAAGAATCCATGGAAAGAATGGGAGAGGTAATCCTAGCAGGGTTTCTGAGCCGGTTCCCCCTCTCTGGAACCACCAGTGAGTTGCAACTTTGAAGGGCCAAGGGTCAGAAACCGCTCCCTTTCAACGACCAAACCGAAAGAATCTGAGAAAGCGTACCCTCACCTCCCGAGTGGATTGGCCAAGCAAAGTCTGAACTTGTCGCTTACCACCAGAATTGTCTTCCCAAAAAATACACAAAGTTGTTTTTTGTTTTAAAGAAGCTCGGGAAGTGAGTTACCGTTTGCTTCTACCCCATGGTCATATTTCCGGAGCCAAAGGAGGAACTCTTGGCCCTGACCCAAAAAAGCAGAAAAGCTGCCGGGCGGACAGGCCGCGCCTTGTTTTCCCATCGCAGAACCGGAGTCAGGTGGTTGTGTGGGGTGAGCCGAAAGGTTTTCTGGTTTCAGTCAACTTGAGTTTGTGGCTCTAGCTTTTGTGTATGGCCGCGGATTTTGATGGGGGACCCTTTGGTGGACATGATGTAGGTGGGGATTCATGTCCACCAACCACTTTTGAGGTGGTTTCCTATTCAAATTCATAGCCGTATAGTCAGCAGGTGAACATTTTGAGGAATGCACAAAATTGCTTCTAGTGATGGGATGTGTCTTTCCGCCACCGCTCGAAGAGTCATTTTGGGAGCAGCCCTTTTCGCACGTGTCACCCTCCAAGCGGCAGATTTGAAGGAAACCAGCCCCACGTCAGGCGTTAGGACTCTTTTGTCTACTATTGGAAAGCATCCAAGAGGATTTTCCGGCAACGAGCACTGAAGCAAACAGTAGAAAGTACGTTCAACTGGCCCAACTCCACTCATGACTATAGAAACACCAGCCAGTCACGAAAAGTCTGCATGAAACCCTTCGCTCCCGGCACACCACGAAGAAGCCCAGCCCATGTTGGCTCCGAATCCCTATTTCGACGCACACCCAAATGAGCATGCTGACGTTTAGTTCCACCAACATGTTGTTTGGTATCTCTCTCTATCTCAATCCATCTCTATCCATTTCCATATATATATATATAACTAAACATATCATACTATATTTGCATATAGATAATATATATATATATATAAAAATACATATACATATATATATGTAATACATATATATATATATATATGTATGTATGTATGTATGTATGTATGTATGTATGTATGTATGTATGTATGTATGTATGTATGTATGTATGTATGTATGTATGTATGTATGTATGTATGTATGTATGTATGTATGTATGTATGTATGTATGTATGTATGTATGTATGTATGTATGTATGTATGTATGTATGTATGTATGTATGTATGTATGTATGTATGTATGTATGTATGTGTGTGTGTGTGTGTATGTTTAACCCTTACTATAAACGAACATGCTACCATGTGGGAAGCCGACCTAAAACCGGGCACTCACAGACCTCCCGGAGGGCTTAGGTCTTGAGCCCGGGCTGCGAATTTGGCCGGCGGAGTGAGGCGAGTCCAACCCGAAACCAGCCCCACGACCCACCAGCCCCTCCCCCGGGGAAGGCCCCTTTTCCGGAGACAGGGGTCCTTACATTAATTAAACACCTGAACATTGCAACTTGTAAATGGCGGGTTCCAACTTTATTTCGGTGTTGAAACAGCCACATGATTCAAATGGTTGCAAAATGTATCTTTTGAGGAGCCCTGGTCGGAAACCGCAAGGGGGAAATGAAGCCAAATGGACCATACGGATGCCACAAACTGCCTTCGGCCCTTTCTCTGGCTGGTTCTCAAGAGGGGCTTTGGGAATAAATGTGAGATACCCTATGATAGGGATGGCTTGTAGAGGTGTTTCTCTTGTTTCTCTCACCTACCTGGGAGCCAGCAAGATGCTGCAGCATTGAAAGAACGAGGAAACTTGGAAGACTGGCAGAAGGCCTTCTATGCTAAGGTTCTACCTTGGATGACCCAAAGGTAGACAAAACCCGGGGTGATTGACTTCCTTAAAAGGGAAACCCCTGGTTTTTTGGCCAGCCTTGATGTACAACCATTTCAACTACTGCTGAAAAAGGGTGGCGCGCGCGCGCCCCATCGGAATGATATTCGCCTTGCGTCTCACGGGTCTCTCCATTCCAGCCAGGGAGAGGGTGGGGTTCTAATGTCGACCCCAAATTAATACACCCCCGCTTATTAATATGGGGGTGTTCCCCCCCAAAAGTGATAAATCCCCACTAAAACCGGAGCCTTGATCAACATTATGCAACTTCCCCCCCAGTTGCCCAGTGACCCTTGCAGAGAAAGGGAGCCCGACTTCTTGTGCATTGCGCATTTCCGAGTAGGAGGACGAACCCCAACAGGATGGGGTTTGAAGGTTGGACAAACACGAAAAGAGTTACCCACCCCCTTTGGGTTTCCCTTTGGGTAAACCTAAAGCAATGGCCGATTTAGCACGCCGCTGAGACCAAGCTCCCACTTCCCTCGATGACGT
>CAUJNA010001557.1:2067907-2274213 GCA_963377175.1 Effrenium voratum
GCCAAATATAGGGGGTTCTCAAACTGGTTAGTTTCTCTTGGGTCTCCCTTCAAATATCCACCAAACAGGGGGTCCAACATTTTCTATGGGTGCGTCTTTTCCAGGATGCCCTTTTCGGAGTGTGTGGAAACAAGTCAGCCTCCCTCTCGTTGGTTTGGATTGGTTTGGCAAGGTGGCTGGCCATAACCCTCCAACAGAACCAAGGCATCAAATCAGGGCTGTGGGGAATGACCACTTCTATGATACCACAAAAAGGGCTTCCCAAAGACTACCTTGTTCATATAAAGGGGGATTCCCAAAAGTATCACAGAAGTGGGAAGGAGAAACCCCTTGTGATCCCACAACCCTGGAGTTCCAATCCAAATCCAACTTAATCCAAACCCTGGGGCGGAAAGCCGAGGTACAAAGCCCAGCCGGTCCCTGAAAAGCCGCACAAACCCACTCACCTTCCCCACGTGAAACCCCATCCCCCGGAGTCTGCAACGGGGCAGCTGGTTTTTTTTTCTCTTTCAGTCAGCGGTCTGAACCCTTCAACTGGGTACACCAAAGTCGTCTTTTCAGATGGTCCATGTGGCTCGCCTTGAGTTGCAACCACTTCGTCCTGGAACTGGCTCGTTTAATGACCAGGGAAACCACCAGTGGGGCTCCCCTGCTAAACAAACCTATACTCAGCCAACCTCAAAGGACTCAGGTTGAACCAATTCTCCGAGACGACCTCGGCTTCGCCTTTCGGACTTTCGCCGACCTGGGGCTCCCGGGCATGATGCCGGTCATGTGCACCTGGTCGTGGTTCCACACCCCGTCCTTCCACATGAGATCCCCGCCGATGCCGGAGCCTGCGCCGCCCAGCCATCAAAAGCGGAGGCCGCCGTTCGTCCGTGCGGTTCGGCGGCCGGGGCTCGGAGCCAACCAATCCAACTTGTCTTTTTTTTCAGCCCCCATGTTCCAGTTGAACAGTTGCCAAAAAAAATTGGGGGAGTCATGTTTTGTAGGGGACCCCATCGAAGCTGGTTCTCCATTTTCCTTTCCGTTCAAAGCACCAAACATGAGATACCAAGAATCCCGAAAAAGACAAACCACACTGGGAAAAGGAGGACATCAACAACGATGAGCTCAGTTCAGCCTCCCAAACCATTGCAACCAAAGGACCGCATTTTGAGGTGCCCACCCCAAAGTTGCCTGGATTCAAATCACCACCAAGTCAAAATCAACACCCGGTATTTCACTGGTCTACCCAGAATCATGAAAAAATACTTTCTTCCACCGGCACCCATTTATGGTGGGCGGTGCCATTACTACGCCTCCTGGCGGAACCGTGTGCATCTGCAGCCCATAAAGCTGTGGCTCAAAAAACCGGTACCAAAATGAAACCCCAAGTGGAAACCTGAACCAAGACCTGCGTAACCCCTCCTGGTTCATTTTGAGCCACACCCAAATAAGCCATCAGCCCCGCTTTTTTTTTATAGCGCCAAGCGCGTCAAGCGCCAAGCGCGCCGCATGCCGCGCGAAAGCCGCGCCTTTCATGGGCCGCACCTGCACCAGGTGGAAGGCCCCCGGCCCCGAGCCCGCCGTGACCTCGGAGGGATGCGTTCCAAGATGAGATGCTTTCCAGAGGTGTCCAATTCTTTGGATTTGCCCGGGATTTGCCTCCGGAAGCTGATCAATTTACCGAAGAGGTTTTCCCTTGAAACGATCGCCACTCTTGGAGGTTCCCTTGAGAGGAAAATGGCCCCCACCCCCACCCCCACCCCCACCCTGTAAGAGCCGAGGCCACAGCCTAAAAGAATCGTCTTCCCAAACCCACCGCATACAGGTACAGGTTCTATGATTCTTCCCATCTCCAAGCAGAAGCTCGTGGGTTCTGAAACAAAATGGTGGCTTTACAGTGGTTGTATACCCCATGAACCCCCTCACAAGGCAGTGGCAACCATCGGCTAAGAAGGCAAAGAAGAGAAAGAAAAAAAAGAAGAAAAGAAAAAAAAAGGGGGGGGGGGTGGGGAAAAACGGAACACAAAGGTCACCTGGGTAGCCATGCCTGAAAGATGTTGGAAAACATTTGGAGCTGAGTGGTTATCAGTCGTGGATTGAAATTCCCCCAGCGGGCCCCTAACAAACCCTCCCCCTTTTCCAATTTGTGGGCGATGAAGACTGGAGAAAAGTGTCAAGGTCTGTCAAGATGCATTTGAGTACTTCTGGAATCAGCGACGGGTCCCATCCAGTTGGCTGGCTTCTTCTTGTTCTTTTTGCCCCATGAAAATTGAACTCAGTGGCTTGAAGAGAAACTCTTGGCGTTGAGCGGCCCCGCCACTGTGGCTTGCGATCACACACTCCGTCGAGATCATTTTCGCGCGCAGTTTTTCCTCTCCGGCCGGGTCTACCTCTTGAGTGTTCACACCACGTCAGGCTAGTAGTAGTAGTGGGTGATTTCGCCATTCAAGGGATTAACCCCTTACGCCCTCTGGGGCCTATTCTAACCTATGTCCAAATATAACCTGCTTATGTTGGTTTATTCTGGACTATTTTAGGTCATGTCCCTAGGGCGTAATCCCAGGGGTGTAATGGCCAAAACCCTTGGAAAATAGTGACGCGGGTTGAACATCCCAAGTCTCAAAACACGTGGCAGCTAAGCGCCTCCCGGCTCCATGAGCAGCACGCTGACGATGCACAGCAACATCAACAAGGGGTCCCTTCCTGCGCTCACTTGCACCGCCAGCGCGTCCCCCTCTTGCCTGGCGGTCTGGCGGTCTGGCGGAGGTCTGGAGGTCTGGTCTGGAGGTCTGGCGCCCGTGTTTGTTTCCTTTGCTTTAGCCGTTGTCTGAACGGTTCTCAGACATCTTGGTCAAACCTGAACCTAGGACTTTGGGTAGGGGGCATGTCCTAGGAAGGCCGGAAGACACGTCACGACATGGGCGGCGGACTGGGGGGAAAGCAAAGTGGAAAGTCGGTTGAAACTATTCAAGGACCCTAATCAGGGGTTGGAATGAGACGGAGGTTGCCCGTGCCCCACCAACATGAAGAGCCAACAAAAAAAACATCATGAGAGCCACGGTCAAAATATGCAGTTGCCCTGCAAAACATTGGAGAATGACTGAGTTTCATCGGTTCTTGGGCACCACACACCTACTTCTCCTGTTTTCATACGGCAGGTGATGCTTTTACCAAAGCAAACAAGTGTTGGACTACACTCTTCCAGGCAGGCCCCTTTACCCAAAAGCGCCCAAGAAAATTGCTTAAAACACAAGAGACCGACTCACCAAAACGGCCAAGAGCCACCACAGACCCAACCAAAACGCCCGCGTCCGCGGGCGCTGTCGCGCGTTTTGAGCGTCGCGGAGTCGCCTCGCGGAGGCCACGGTCTGGCCCTCTGCCACCACGGAGACGCCGCCCTCCGCTGGCGCGATGCTCAGTGGGTGGCTCTCCTGCAACTCCGCGGGCACGCTGGGCGGTGACATTGACTAAAGTGCTGAAACTATGTTTTACACTAATCTGCATTCTGATCAATTTATTTTAACCAGTTGAAACAATCCTTACACAAATACATGACAGCAGTGGGGATTCATTACTTTTGGAGTTTTGGAGAGAACACACCCTTTGTCTATGAGGATGCACAAAATTATTCCGTGGCCAGCAGTAATGGGAACCCCGGATTAATAAACCCAGCCCTGATTTAAAAAAAAAAAAAAAAAACGACCAGGCGTTCAGCTCAATCCTTACCGACAGCGGCGGATTCTCATGACTACTTGATCACTATTTCCTTAAAGAAGATCCCAGGGATGTCACACGAAGTGGAGGCCCCGCCCCACGACCCGCCCCCGGCCCATTTTCCAAAGCCACACCAGTACCCACTATAATTCACCAACCTGGGACTGATCATGGGCTGAATCGCTCGTCTTCTCCTTTTGGCATTGCCAACCATTCTCGGGTGCTGTAGATCCCCCAGCAAAAGGTTTAACTTTTTGCAGGTCACAAGGAAATATGAGGGGTATCCAAAAAGATAAAGTCTAAAGATCCAACCCAACAGCAGTAGAGCACTTTTCCCACTGGAACACGGGTCGGTTGGTCTGGAGACTCTTGGCCCGCTGTCCAAGCGATGCCCAACTGGGCCCTCCAGTAGAGAGGTTAGAATAAGGCCACCCGATTATTTTTCTGCAGTCTATGTTCGGGGGGAACCCTCCCCCCAAAAATTGGGGAGACAAGGGCACTGGGCGACCTAGCCACCGAAATGACCTCTGCAGCCCCTCCTTGTCCAAGCGCCAGCCGTGGCCAGAGCGCCGCAGAGTCCCGAAGCGCTCGCCTGGCCGCGGCCCAGTGGGCCAGTGGGCCAGTTCCGAAGGGAACTCTCCCGACTTGGCATCCTTGAAGATTCCATTTGGCTAAGGCCCCAGGAAAAGAATCGTTTCCAGTAGTGATGAAGTCCTTTCAAAACCAACCAAGGAGAAAAATATATTAAAAAGCAAATGGAGGTAAGGGAATGCCAGGGTTCATTCCCGACACCCGGAAGGGTCATTCCCTGAGCACCAGCAAGACATCTCAACCCAGGATCTAAGCAGAACCCCTAGTTGATGTTGATTTGGGGGGGGGGGGAGGCGCCCTTTTAGTGGGTGTTTTCTTCCTTTGGATCCGCATCATGAACACCATCCATCGCTTTTCAGGTGTTCCAACCACGAAAAATCATAGCCATATCTTGTCAATTAGACCACCCAAACATGAACGTGCGGACAAATATGACCCCCTCAAACACCCTCCCCCACCGTAGTATTCTTCACAAGGGATGGCATTCAATCTCAGGTGTCGGCTTCCCTTTTAACCAACTCACCACCCCCCCCTTCACCCCCCCCACCCCCCCCCATCCCCCCACCACTACCAACCACCTCGCCTCGGGAGCCCCGGATCTCTGGGGTTGGCCCCAGCCCGGCGGAGCAGTGGGGGAAGCGGCTCTTCTCCGTGGTGGTCATCTCCAGCCACCGCCTCATCGACGAACCGACGAACCGACCATGGCCGGCGACATGGCCGCGATCCGTGCGGCCGCGTTCCGTGCGGCCGCGGTTCAGGAAATTTGGCTGTGGGTCTAAACCCTGGCAAATGGATGGAGCCATAGGTTCTGCCCCGTGGCCATTTGGGTTGAAGGGAGCCCACCAATTGCATGGAACTTTTCGACGAATTCGGGGGGGAGGGGGGGAGGGTCCTGGTTTTGGACCTTCTTCCTTTTCAAGGGACCGGGTCCCCAAACGGATCTCAGACGAAACAAGTGGGTTCCATGCAGCTTTCCCCCAAAAGGAGATTCCTTCAGACTCAGCTTGTTGGGCCCCATGTTGATTCGGACACTGTCCCAGAAGGGTTGTTCGGGGCTCCCAGGACCAAGACCACCTGGGGAGATCGCAAGGAAAGCTAAGGATTCGGGGCGTCAAAGGAAGCCTGGAAACCAAAGCGCCCACGCGTGTGTGTATGCGTGTGCCTTTGCCCGTCTTTGGGGCTCCAGTTGAAGGAAGAAGGGGAAGCTGCAACCATGTGGGTTGGCTGTTTCGTCTGAACCCATTTCCCATAGACCAAGGCCTTGGTAAGCCTTGGTAAGGCCTGATTTGAGTCCGTACCATTGGGAGGTCCCGGACCTCCCCGAAGAACAATGTCTGATTTTGTCGTTTGAAGTATGGCAATTCAATCCCATTTCTGGGTTTGGTGGACCCAGCACCGATTCGTTCTGCCAAAGCCAAGTGCCTGAGGACGCATGGTGGTAGATGGCAGGAGGTCTCAAATGGGTTTGTCTCAAAATAGGCGAGCCCCTAAAGTTTGCCGTTTCCCTTTGGTTTCCAACGCAAGCCCCAAAACGGCAACTTTCCAAAACAAGACGGACCCAAATGAAATAGGCGCTTCCCCCTAAAGTTTACTTTAAGCCAACCCCAAAAAGGGTAGCCTCCCAAAAATAGATCACCACTTCCTCATTGCAGATTCCAACCCAAAACCAGCTAAAGTTCTCCAACTTCACTAGGGTCTGCCTTTTGTAAGGCTGGACCCCCAAACAAAAAATGTGATGTTCCTCTCGGCTTCCTGTAAAACTACCAAACAAGGGAGACCCATCGAAAGGAGACCTTTCGAACTCAGACCTCACACGCAAAACAAAAAACCTCAAGAAAAACGACCACCAAAAAAAAACGAAAAACTTCAAGAGAAACTCAGAACTCAGGAAAACCCCCCCCCCCCCGCCCTCACACGTCAACCCCCCGGAACAGACCCCGGAAAAAAAAAAAAAAAAAAAAAAAAAAAAAAAAAACTGCGGCCCCCCACCCCAGGCCCCAGCCTCTCGCGGTCGTTCTCGCGCCGCACCAGGCGCGCCCAGAGCAGCGCCTTCCCCGCCTCCGAAGCAAAAGCAAAGGCGACGAAGGTCCCGAGGGAGTGAAAACATAGGCGCAGCATCTTCATACTGTGGATGGACAAAATCCTGCACCACCCAAGACACTATGGGAAACCATTGTTGGTTGGCATTTTACATGGGAATCATCAGAAACCGGGTTTCTTAGGTGGTGCAGGATTCGTCCATCCACAGTATGGGTCTCAGGGGATTTGGATCCTCATTACCAGGTACTTGGAAACATAGGTTTTACCCCCCCCCCCCCCCCGAATTTCATCCACTGCTTGCTGGTTGGCAAAACAATTCCCCGAGATCGGGGATATCAGGTCATTGGCCCAAGGGATTGAAAACGTGCATCGTCTTGATACTGTGGAAGGACCACATCCGTTTCGCACCACCCAAGAAACCATGTTTGAAACCATTCTTTGTTGGTATTTACAAGGGATCATATCATTCTAGGGTTTCTTAGGTGGTGCAGGATAAAACATAGGTGCCCTTTTAGGGTGAATAGATGGCCCTGGTACTGTAGATGATTAAACCAGCAGGGAAACCAGGAATCGCCATCTATTTTTCTACCAAAACAACCAAATGATTGAAAACCGTGTGCATCATCTCAATGCTGTGGATGGGCGAAATCCGTTTCGCACCACCTAAGAAACCCTGGATTGGTGATTCCCCTGAACAATGGTTTCCAATGGTTTCAAAGTTGTGCAAGATTTCGTCCATCCACAGTATAAGTGCGTCTCTCTTGAGGGTACCCCTTTCAGGTTTTCAAGGAAGACCAACAATAAAACCAAGATTCTGGGGGGTTTAACAGATCCCAAATCAAAGGGGCCAGCCTGCTCAAAATGTCTCACTTCCTGAGCGGTTTTACCGCTAAACTGGTTCAAAAAAGTAAGCCAAACGCTGATATGGACCTGGCCGCACGTGTGGCTTTTTCAAGGGTCCGATCCCATTGGCCCAAGGGATTGAAAATGGTGTATTTACATAAGTGGCTATATGTGGGGCTTGGGGCTTGTGGCTTGTGGCTTGTGGCTTGTGGCTTGTGGCTGGGCGCGTATGAAGCTGTATACCCTATTCCCCCTCAAGCGGGCCACCCCACCCCACCACCCCAGCTCCCACCCCACCGCACCCCACCCCACCCCACCACCCCACCACCCCACCACCCCACCAACCCCCCCCCCCCAAGTCGATGCACCTGGCCGAGGATGGCCACAGCCTTGTCCCCGGCCGACAAGGTTTGGAGGCTGCCCTTGGGCAACGTGAAGTGGGCCTGCGGCTTTTGCCCGAGGACGAGGACGAAGGACTGAAGGTGGCTGTGACGGTTCGAAAGGGGGGTCCAAATGTTCTTCTTCTCGTGCTTGTTGTTTTTGTCGTGTTTGTTGTTTTTTGTTGTTGTTTTGTTTTTGCTTTGTTTGGTGTTTTTTTTGATATATATTTTTTTTGGGGGGGGGAAGTCTTGTTGGTTTTCTTATGTTTTTGCTCGCTCGCTCTCTCACTCTCTCTCTCTCACTCTCTCTCTCTCTCTCTCTCTCTCTGTCTCTCTCTCTCTCCCTCTCTGTTCCTTGGTTGTGTCTCCAAGAAACGGACTGGACGGCACAGGACAACCATGCAGCCGCAACCGTTTGCGGCCTCAGCTTCCCCGCAAACCGATTTTGACTTGTGCGGTGTCCGGTCCAATCGGCGGTCAAAATCACTTGCTCCCACCAAAGGGCATGGGAAACTTGGGTCCGCTGGTTTTTCTGTGGGAGATGTATTTGAGTCTGTTCAACTCAGGTTGAAGTCCAGCCCGGAGCCGTGCTTTGGGGCGTGGGGGGCCAAAAACAAAACCAAAGCGCTTCGTGGCGAACTCAGGGTTTCAACTAAACGTCTCAGGTGGCGAACCCAAGCCCGGATTTCCCAGTGGGGAACCCAAAACCAGATTTCCAGGGTGGAACCCACTGACCAACTTGTAATCAGGTCTTCCCACTGCCCCGCGCTTCAGTTGCTTCACGGCTAATGGCTAAGGGTCCCCTATTGCGGAGGGTGAACAAATGGTTTCCTCTACAAATTGTTGCTTGCTTTAAAGAAAGTTCCTTCTGGATTCGGAACCATATTGAGCCAACCTGAACATATATAGAATATGTTCGGAGGATAATTTAACGGGGGAGGGTTATTTGGCCATGTTCAGCAAACCATGTTGACATTTGGGTGTGCCATTTGTTTAAGGGACCTAAATCTAAAATGGCGGCTTTCCTTTTGGTTCCTTCTCCCCCCCCCCCACCAAAAAAAAATTAACAAAACGGCACACCCAAAACGGCATATAAAACCGAAATCTGCGTATAAAACCACCCAACCCAAAAACAAAAATGGGAACCCTCAAAAATGTTGCTCTTTCTGCTCCCCATTCTCCGGTCGCCTCCGCGTAGGGCACGATCAGCGTGGGGCACATGGCAGCCCCACTCTCCGGGGCGGCCGAGGGTCGCCCGCTGCTCCCCTGTCAAGGCCACCCCCGCCGGGGGGGCGGCGGTTGAAACGGAAACATCCACGGGGCTGTGATACAAGGGCCGAACCCCAAAGACTAACCGGGCCCCAAAGACCAACCCCCCCCCCCAAAAAAAAAAAGAAAGAAAGAAGAAAAAAAAAGAAAAAGGGGGAGATCTTTGTATCGCAGAAGTGGGGATAAACCGAGTGATCCCACAACACTGGTTTAAAAGAATACCCTCCCACCAACTGACATGGAACCTGACGTTGGGGGGTCCTGGTTTGGACCATGTTCCCCCTGGAGGCCGACTTGGCTGTGGTGCGACTTGGCCGTGCCCTTCCTACGATGGGCCTACATCTCATGAACCTTGGGTAAGCCTAGGAAATCGATGTCCCAGGCACCCTGAAAGAAGCGCCATGTTTGTGGGGCGAGTGTGGCTCCAGGTTTGAGTATGACTTGTTGCCACACCGAACAGGGGTTCCAGCTCCCGCCGCGTTAAAGGCCCCAAACGGGACTTTCCAGCTGTCGGCCGCCATGTTGCCACATGGGAGGGTAGCCAAGACTTTTGCTTGATCCTCTCGCGGCTTTGTCTCTAAATTGGTGTCAACCCCAAATTGCTTGGCTTCTCCTTCGGCTTCCCCTTCAAAAAAACCAACCAAAAGGATGCCCCAAACACGTCTTGAACACTGATTGGATTTTCCCTTTGGTCTCCCCAAACCACCCCCCCCAACAAAAATGAGACACGCGTCCGACGTCAGCCCCCCAGAAGCCGCCTGGCGCCGCGGCAGCACGTGCATCGTGGAGGCCGCGCTGCCCGGCGGCGTCGGCAGGGAGCCCTCCCGGGTACCTCGCGCTTGCGGCGCGTGCCAAGAAAGTCTGGATGACCAGCTGCCCCTCTGGTGCTGTGGATTGGTGACAAAAAAAAACAAAAAAAAAACATTTCCCCTCCCGGCTGGATAGAGGAAAAAGCAGACCCACCCACGCAACCAAAAGCGCTGGAAAACATGAAGAAGCAGCAACTAGGAACCATAGGAACGGCTCCTTCAGGTGCTCGCAACCGACACATCCTAACATGGAACCCGACCGGGGGCCATTGAAAAAACATGTGTTTCCTCTTCCAACCGACTTTTCCCCCAAAAAAAGAAAGAAAGAACAAAAGATAGAGGAAAAAGAAGAAGAAAAGAAAAGGAAAAAAGCTGGCCAGCGGGCAGCGAACATTTAGCAACCAGAACCCTTGAGAGTCCCCAAACAAAATCATCCCCTTGAAGCAGAACCGGGACTGAAGGACCGGGAGGTCCCAGTTTTCAGAAGCCAGCTTCCCCTCAGTCGCTAGGAGCCACTAACAGCGAATAGGTCGCTACAGCTCCTTCTTTGGGCCTAAATCAGTGCCCCTCATTCAAGGCTAGGGGGACACGCTTTCTTCCGTTTGCCTTAAGTTTCCGGAAAACCTATAGAGATGTCCAGTGTCCAGTAGCGATAGGTTCACATAAATTATCTTAAGCAAATGGATGTTCCCCACCTACCCTCAACCAGTGCAACTCCCGAAGCCCCTCCACCAATTGAGGATACCCCGATTAAAGGCAAGCCGAGCCAGCACCTTTGCTCGAATGAAGCAAACCAAAAAATGAGCCAAGTTTGTCTCGGAAAGCGTGGCCTGCCGACTTGGCCTCCCTCTGTTGTCCAAATGGTTTTGTTTTTTTTGGCTTGCGCTCCCTCCAGCTTTGCAGCCAAGGGTTTCCACTGCGAACATCACCTCCGCCAAAATGAAACTCGCGCGAAATTGGCCCAACAGGTGATGGTGCAAACCAGCAAAAAGAGAAACAGGGAAAAAAACCTTGCTACCAGAATGGCTCCCACCTTGGCCCGCTTCAAACCCTGTGATTGCAGACTTGACTCCTCCCCCCCCCACCCCGCAAACAAACAAACAAACCAAAAACTTCTGTTGACGTGGTGCCAGGCATCGAGTAGGGCGGCAGACTGCCGCGGCCCAAGGTTGAGGTGTCCTGGTAGCCCAGCGGCCGCTGGTAGCCCTGTCGCAGGCGCTGGAGTGATTTGGCCATGGGTGAAAACCAATGGTACTTTTAGAACCTATTTTAGTGGGGATTGGGATGTTCACTGGGGGTACAGGGTTTTGACCCACAGCCATTTCGCCTTGAACGTGAGTGAACCCGACCAACTCCATCTGCCCCGAGTTTCGGAAACTCTCAAGTTCACCTCAATGGACCCAAAAACAACTCACTTCTTGAGTGGGTTGGTCAAAACAAGCCAAGTTGCTTGTTTTGTGCTTACCTCCCAAGATGGGCTTTCCAAGTCTGAAAAAAAAACACAATCTGGGAACACAGGTCTCCTCCCCAAGCCGACCCTAAGCCGACCGCAACAAAGGCCTGGTAGCCGCCCTTGGAGGCGGGTTCGAAGAAGACCGCGACCAGCTGCACTGCAAAGACGGCCATCACCTGAAAGTGACACGAGCGGGCTTTTGCTGGTTTTTGACGCGAGGGGACATGTGAGCAGTGTCCAATAGCCCATTGACTTGTTGTTCCACCAAGATGGTTATAAAGGTTGATACATGCCTCACTACAACCACCAGAAGATCGGGTAGATTTTGGCCTTTGAGCAGGTTTTCCTGGGGGGGGAGCTTCGTTTTGGTTTCAATTGGAAGCCGACTGCAAGAAGCAACTCATCAGTTTCCAACAAAAAACACAACCCCTGTTGGGTGACCCAAAATGAAGAGAGACCACATGGATCCTATATGCCTGCTGCCTTGGCTGGCTCTTGATTGATCTCCTGCCCCTCAAATTGGTTCTTGAAAGACTTTGACGGTCTGCAAGTTTTTGCGGTTCACCATATTCTACACATGGATTCTCAGGTGAAAGACCTACATCATGCTGAGCCCGTTTTATCCTATCAGTGAGCTAGCCACAAACTAGGTGCAAGGATTTATCCAGAAACTGCCCTGTGTTGCATAAGTCAGCACGCTTCGAGTGAAATTTGTTTCGAAGTGGTGAGCACTCATCAAACGCATGCCTGACAACACAACCAGAAATCGACAGGGGACCCAAAAACCAATGCGACCAGGTGGAATCATGAGTAACCAGTGCGCCTAAAACTATGAGGCAGGCAAGTTGGCAGAAGGAAAAGCCAAAGGAAAGCGTCACACCCCCCCAAGTGGCTCCGGCCGGTCCAAAGGAGCCCTGGTCACTAGTCAAGGGGAAGCATGCCCCGAACGGAGACGCTGGCTCGGGAGGCAACGTTCTGGTTTAGTAAATCTAATCGTGCCAAGAAGGAAGCCAGACGGGATGGTTCAGTTCGGGACCACTCCCCTGGGAACAAGAAAGCTTGGCCCACCTGTGTGCTTCTGGCTTGCGGGGATGCTGCTTTGGGGCTGCTTAGGACTGATCCTAAGCAAGCCTGAGAGCCTGCAAAAATATGAATTCTCAGTCCCCCGGGAAAATGGGCCGGATGCTCCAAAATAGTTGATTCTCCTTTTTGGCTTTCTTTTCGACATCGTCCAACAGGCACCAACCCACAAGGTTTACCCAGAATCCTTGCCCCCCCCTTCCTTGGACCTCGGACCCCCAATAAAACCCACGGCCCCATCCCAAAGCCGCCGAACCGCCGAACCGCCACAACACACCCACACGTAAACCCAGAATCCGTCCCCCCCCCCCCCCCCAAGAAAACCCACGGCCCCATCCCCAGTCCCAAAACCGCCAAACCTCGGTTGCTTTCTGCTCCCCTTCCAAAAGTTTAACTTCTTGACTTCTAGCTGTTTCATGAACAATCCTTTAGTTGGCAAAAAGTTCAAGCCCTACCATCCCCCCCCCAAGAAAACCCAAAACCGGCCCCGTCCCAAAACCCGCCCAAAACCGCCCGAAACCTGCCGAAACCACCGCACCAAGCCAACCGCCCGAGCCACAAAGGCGGCCAGCATGAAGACCAGCAGCGCCGGGACGCCCCCCACCGCGCTGGCGAAGTGCGCCGCGGCATCTGCCGTGGAGTTCAGGCTCGCCAGGTCCCTCGATCGGCTTTTCGCGGAACCAAAGTGGGAAGGTTTGGTGGAGGCCCAAAATGGCCGGGCCATTTCGGGGGCTCGGAATTGCCGGGAAAAAATGGCGGTTTTTTTGGTGTGGGGCCAGAATTGCCGAACAGGTGTCGATTGTTTCAGGTTGTTTCAGGTTAGGTTGTTTCAGGCTGGAGCCACGGTGGCAACAAAACCAAACTTGTGCACGCTTCTCGTGGTCGGAAGGCCCATTCTCGCGCAGTTCGGCAAGGTTGGGGGCGGAAGCACAAACAAACACGAAAACAAGCACACGCACAAATACAAAAACTGCCTAGTTCAGGACGCTTTGCATCGACTGTAAACCCCGGAGAGGGGCAAAAGCGGAGTTGAGGGCATCCCCACTCAAGGGCTTTGACCGCGTTCAACCCGTACCGGCTTCGGAGCTGAACTTTGTAGCCAGCTGGTGCGTGAACACCCCCAGTAGGTGAGGCGGCGGTGAACCCGTTGCAGAAGTTGCTCGCACGGCCAGGAAAGCAAGAGCCTTGTCTAGTTGAGAACCGCCCTTCAGCTTTTCAAGGTTCCTTGCATATTGGCATGTCCGAAAGAAGGGACTTGTAGAGAGAATGGGAGAAGTACAACTCGAAAAGTGGGAGACAACCAATATATAATATACTGATGTAACTGACGCTGACATGCCTGTGTGTGTGTGTCAGAAAGGGGACCAACCGAATGAAGGCCAGGGCCGGGGTTATGTCACATTCAAAGCATACCTGCAAGCCTTCATCCATTTTCCGAGCAACCTTTGCGGGAGCAACCCCAGAAACATGGGGCCAGCGCCTGCCGCATCGGAGACCACGCCAAACTCCGTCCAAACTCTTGGGACTTGATAGAAAAGAAAGGCAGTTGCGGAGCCGAACGGCAGGTCAAAACCCAAAGCCCCCGCGCAGGATTCTGACCAAAGGGATCGAAAACCAGTCTGGCACGGGGGTCTTATTGTCTGTCCTTAACCACCCGACGCCACCCCAAACCACCTTGTGTTTCCTTTGGTCACCCCACCCCACCCCACCCCCCCCCAAAAAAAAAACAAGGAACCCGCCCCCTTTTAATCGAACCCACCGCCACAAAAAGAAGATGGCGGCACTTTGTTCAAGAGAGCAAGAAACGGGCACTGGGCTGTCCTCAGATCATATTTTTTAGTGGGTTAAACGAAAACTCAACAACTGAACCAACCAAAAGATCCTAACCACTTCTGGAACCAAACGGCTGGGAACAACCAAAAAGGTTCCAGAAACAACAGCGCAACACGCCAAGTCTTCTCTGGGCCCAACGAATTTCGGCCGAGAAGCAGTGCCAAGCTCCAGTGCTTTGCCAGCGGCGCATGGTGCGGCGGCAGCGGCACGTGGCGCCCCGGTGCGAAGAACATCGCGGCGCCTCGCTGGGGCTGAAGCTGCGCTTCGGTTTTCACGGGGAAAAATATGTTTAAAAGGGAAACCACAGGCCAAACCATCATGTTGGGATATTTTGGGGGAGTCCCATTGAAAAAAAACTACACCACTCAGGGGAGTTTTGGATTGGTGGGTTTGGAGTTGGAAATGAAAGCCCCTGGGCCTCGTAGCGAAGCCAGCCCCTCCAAAGCAATCCAAATGGGTTTCGGTGTCCCTTCGGTGAGTCCGAAGCGCGGGGTGCCACTAAGATGTTCATCCAAGCCTTGGTTGCTGTTGACCCCCCTGCAAAAAGTTTAACTTTTTGGCGTTTAGTGGAAACTCCTTTATTTCCCAAAAAGTCAAAGTCCGAAGATCCAACCCAAAAGCAGTCAAGAAGCTAGCAGGTAGGTTGCAACCATGGTTGTAACTGGGGTAACAAATGTTCGCCCCCCATGTTCCATGGGTGGAACATTACTCGCCTCTCAACCCAGGTGAGTAAGCAGGTGGTTCATGTATTTGTTTCAGTGAGAGGTAACCCCGGCTACCCCGGGTTGAAACCTAGTCATACCTAACCTACTTGCCTCGGTTGAACCTCCCAGCTCTCGGTTCGTCGAGTCCGCGCCAACCTGCGAAACCTTTGGCCCTGGGAATGGCGACAGCAATGGACGGCCTTCCTACTGACGAAGTCTCCGCTTGGAGCAAGCCACTGTGGATTGGACGAGACCCATTTCGCGCCTAAGAAGCCATGATGAAAAACCCCTTGTTCGTTGGCATTTTCCCAGGGGAATCCGAGCCCTTCCAGGGCTCCGCAGGTCTCGGAGTCCGCGGAGTTCGTGCGAACCCAGGCTCAGACGCCAAAACTCGCCAAGCCAAAGGACCCAGAGACACGACTCCTCCCGGGCTCCGGAAAGGACTCCCCGGAAAAATCGGTGCCCCCGGCGCCTGGCATGTGGGGCACGGAGTCCAGGAGGCTGGTCCCAATCCTCACGGGTGTGGCTCAAAATGATTCCACTTACTAGGGCTCCATTTTGGTACCGGTTTTTTTAGCCACAGCCTCACTTCAAAGAACCTGGAAGTAAAAGATGATCACCTTTTGGGACCTTGACTAGGCATGTGAAATTCAGCGACGCGGGCTAAACATGTGAACACCCCGAATTGGAAAACTTCAAAAGGCCAAACGATTGATTCATTATGGCGCAAAACGGTGACGTAATTTGCCAAAAATGGCAAGCCGACGGCAAATGCGAGCCCATCTTAGCGGTAAAATGGCTCCAACTTGCAACACCAGAAGGCCAAAAGGTGAGTTTTTGCACTGAGATTCTTGTTGCCCGCCGCCGTCGTGTTCAGCGGCTTCTTGGAGACGCGGAGCGAATTTTGCAGCAGGGAGACGTGGCCTGACGACCAAAGGGCCGAGTGACGATCAAAGGGGCCAGTTGAAAGGCTGACTCAACAGGAAGAGCAGAAAAATGAGAGAACGCCGAAGACAATCAAGACCACAAGTCAAATCCAAAAAGGAACCTTTGATGGGTACCACAAAATTGGGGGTTGAACAAACGGGAAACTGAAAGAAAGCCCACTCATTTTGAGGGAAGCAAACATGTGAAAGAAGAAACAACAAAGGACATACAAGAGCCACAGATCAACTAAGTCCGGCAGTGCGGCTGGCATTGCACCCATCGTCAGCTTCAGCTCGCGCAGGGTGCACGGCGCAAGCGCAAGCCGCGAAAAACATCCACAGCCATCGGCATGGCATCTTGACGGACAAAAAACAAAAACAAAAAAGCGCAAATCCTGGGTCGCTCCTTGCCTCGTTTATCACCTGACTGTGCCTTGCTTCCTGTCTTGCCTGCACTGATCTCCCGTCCGAATCTTGATCGAGCTGGGCCATGGGACATGGAGTTTTTGTTCGGTCTCCCGCCGACCAGAGGTGTTCCCGGTCGCTGGAGCCGAAAAATGGACGCCCGGTGGATGGATCAGCTGCCACTGACTTCTTTCAGGCTGGGCGTTCCTTCCTGGATCGCCAGTTGCCATTTTGTTTTCCTCCATGCACTTTACCACAAAAACCAGCAACAGTGACTGAAAAAAGCGGCAACTTGGCTATCTAGGTCTTGGGGAATGAACAAGCCCAAGCTGAACTGCGGCTAACCAGCAGAGGCCAAGAAAGAACCCTCACATTTCTGGGCCCAACTCTACAGGAAAAGACTCTGCTTCCAGACGTGAGCCCGAACCAAAGAGGGCATCCCCCCCTGTGCACCCCCACCCCCCCCACTCACCCACGACCCCTCCCCCACACTGAGCCACCAGGTGAACCAGGAATCGCCCTCTATTTTTAAAGCTATGCTCCCCCACCACGACCCTCACCCCTGCGCACCCCCCACACTTCCCCCCCCCCACTCACGCACAACCCACCACTCACCCACGACCCACCCTCACCTCACCCGAAAACCCACCCCCCGGCCCAGCACCCAGGGCACAGCACCAGGGCCCCCCGGCGAAGTGGAGCACCTCCTTGGGCCGGCAGCTCTCCGGCAGCATGGCCAGCGGCCGCCGGCAGTCCGACACCTCACTCCCACGCCCGACGGTTCTCGCCTCGCTCGGCGCCTGGAGCTTCCACCCCCTCCCCGGGGTCCTCAAAAATACAACCCCAGAAATCAGGCCCTAAGAAAGGCCTTGTCTCAAAGCCAGGCCAATGGGCCTTAGAAACTCAGGCCCTAGTAGCGGCCCTAGACGTAAGCAGGTTGCAACCGTGGCTGTAAGGGAGCTAACCTTGCTTTATCAGAAAGAAAGCCATGGTTGTAACCTACGCACCTGGCACGTACCTGGCGTGGGGTGCAAAAGTCGAAAGAGAGGAACCTCACGTTTCCCGACCGAATGCCCGAAGGGCAGCACCGAAGCGGCCTGTTGTTGAAAGAAAAAATTGCCAACTTGATCGGCCGGGGAAAGTTGCTTCGTACGGTACCCAACAGCAGCTACCTTTCGTATAAAATAAATCTGGGATGCCTCCCTTAAACCAAACCGGCAAAACTGCGTTTTCAGAGGAGTCTCCAACCAATAGGTGGATGGTACCCTTCAACCGCCCGCCTTCCCCTTGAAGCAAGAACACTGGGCTCTAGCCTGCTTTTGGGTTTAGGTAAACGTGAAAAGAGAGTAAAATTGACTGATACCAAAGCCACTGCGACAACCAAAAATTCCACCCAATCCGCAACAGGATTGCGCAAAAAGCACAGCGACCAAGCGCCCACCCAACCCTTCGAGGCACTGGAAATGCGCACGTTCCGCAAAAGCTGCGCAGGAAGATCCACCCAAATCGCCGCCATAACTCCATGATCAGAGTTGGGCCCAATGTATATTTTATTGTTTGCTTCACTTTGAGCCACTGGTAAAATGAAACATTTATCCTAAGTCTCCCCCAGACTCTTAGTTCCAAATGGGCAACACAAAAACACCTCGGCCCCAGGCCACCGGTTTTTTTTTTTTTTTCGTTTTCCTCGCTCCAAACCCGGCGGTGCGTCAGCGCTCCGCTCCGCTTCGCTCCTACCCGCCCAGGGGGTCCGGCGTAGAAGCACTCGTGGAGGTGGCCCTGGAGGCAGACCAAGCGCGAGCCCATGACGTCCACCGTGTGCAGCGTCACCTGCGCTCGACTCGCGGGAGGTAGGGAAGGGATCCGTGGATCCCTCTTGGGGGCACAGTGAAAGACACGGAAAACAATAGGTGTGCAGGGCAAAATTGGGGTGGAGAGGGCCCTTCCACCAACTACTTTTCAAGTGGTTACCTAGTAAAATTCATGGCCAGGTGTCATGTTCAGTAATTGAAGATCGAAAAAATTGTTTTGGAGGAGACCCCGCCAGTGCATAGCCCAGCAAGGCCCGACTGGTCCTTGTGGCAACCACTGTTGGGCTTGCAAGTTAGGGCACGAGAAATGCACTTGCGCGTTCGACCCACGCTCCTCGAATAGGTTATATGGGTATGGGTCAAAATGAATCCACCAGAGGACCCCAGGTTTTAGTCCTTGTTTCCATTTACCAGGGTTCCATTTCGGGTACGTATTTTTGACCCACAGCCACATCACCATACAGTTTGGACCAAAGTAGACGGCAAACGAAGCCGCCCGTTGTGTGTAGTCATCCCCGTTACTTGCTGGTGCTCAGGGGATGAGAATTAGAATGAACCCAAAAAAATCCATGGCGGTTCCCTTTCCTCGGGAATCCCCGAACGGTTCATTCCATGTCTCTTTCCCTATCGCCCCAGCAAGTTTACTGGCCCAGATACGGAAAAACAAACGGTGCCATCTGCGTTTCAAGCCTAAGTGGCTAGGTCCTGCAGTAGAGAGGTTGGAATAAGTTGGTACCAACTGTTTTCCGTAGGTCTATTTTAATAGAGCAACCCTCCCAACCAACAAAGGGGAGAGAAGGGCATTCATGTTAACCCCGGATTAAAAAAACCTGGTTGATTAATAGGGGGGTGTGCCCTTTTAGTGGCTGGATTCAGACCACTTTTGGAGGGAACACCCAAAGTAAAGAGATGGGACAGGTTCTACTTAGATCCTGGGTCAACCTTACTGGGGCACCTAGGTGGGACAGCCGGGTCCCAAAAAACTCCCGTCAAAGCCCGAAGCTCGAAACGCGAGCGCGCGAGCCGCCGCTGGCGGCCTCGTCGGTGAGCGAAAGGCCCCCGGTCTTGCAGAAGCGGATCGAAGACAAGTCCTGAGCACCGAGCCGGAAGCTTCGACCTAGAAACCGGGACACCATGCAGAAACCGGGGGAGAAACAAACCAACAAAAAAAACATGTTGCGAGTGAGGGAGCCAACAAAAACGGGTTCTCTAATTTACCGTGACTTAGAAACTGCTTTTGCGTTTTGATGATTGGTTTGCTTGCATGGCAGGGGCGTCCACCGTAAAGGACCAGGGATGAGGGATGCTGTCGGAGGCCCTTAGGCAAACCTTCCAACTGGTGCATGTGCCAAGGCCAACGTGTGGTCAAAGACATTCATGGTTCACCCCAGCACCCCACCACAACTCGCAAAACCCACCCAAACCTACCACCCTCTTCCTCTCCCCACCTTTCCCCTCCCACCCCAAGGCCTCCAAACCCCTCAAACCCCTCAAACCCCTCAACCCCCCCCCCCCCCCCGCCGCAAATTCGCTCCCAGCCGCAATGGCGCCCTCCATCTCACGGGTGGAGTGGCCGCAGATCCATCCGTCAGGGGTCACCGTCAGCGCCACCCGGCTGGAGGTGTAGCTCACGTGGCCTGAGGCTTCCGACGCGTTTCTTTGGGCAACTCGAGTCGATCTCAAGGAGGAACTCCTTTCAAAACAAACGGGGGTCCCACTTTCGCATGACATCCCAAAATTGACATGGAGCGTTTTATGTGTGGTTTGAGGGGGGGTCCCGCCCAAGAGACAACCTGAGAACCCCAAGCAGCAGCAATTCTACTTCCCATTGCAACATCACCCCCACCAAGGAGACTCACCTGACCTGGGCTAAACAAGGTGGCGAAAGTTTAAAACCGCCCAAAAAATGTGGAAATATAGGGGAAATCGAGAAGGGGTCCCTCAAAATGGCTTCCGCTTGGGCCACGTTGGACCCATAGGTGTCCTTTTTGAAAATAGATGGCCCTGGTGGATGATTGAGCCACCAGGTAAACCAGGAATCGCCCTCGTTTTTTTAAACAAACCAACCAAAGAGGACACCTATGGTTGGAACCCAAACCCCCGCAACCCCGAAAACCGCCCCCGAAAACCGCCACCGAAAACCGCCACACGACGCCCGCCACACGCCGCGCCTCCCACGTCGTAGGCCTCCCGGGACAGGGCCGCAAACTGCAGGGCCCGCCGGGGCCGGGCCTCCACCGGCAGCCGGCAGATGCGGATGTTCCTGGCCGGGGTTCCCGTCCTTTGGGCTATCCTTTGTGATTGATTACCTTCTCTTCCACGTTGCCATGGCACCCTTAAAGGACCACAAAAACTATGTTAGTGGGAGGAAGGGTAAGTTCATTGAGTCATAAATTATGCAAATTGACAAAGTCATTTCCTGAAGATTATGTGGGCATATACTGAAAACCAAGTTACAAAGTTACTGCCACATCTAGAGACAAACCCAAAAACCTGTTGGGGGGTGGGCCCTTGACGCATCCCCAAATGTGATTGGTTCCTGTTCTTGAGGCTGTTTACTCTTTCTGGGGTCGGTTTAGGGAAATGTTCGGGGTTCTGATTAGACAACCTGCCTTTTGCGTGGTAACTGCTGGTCCCTCGCCAAAAGTTGAAAAGTTCAGTCTAGGGGGATGCCTGGGAATCCCCGAATCCATTGCCCTGCTGTGCGTGGGCTCTTGTGCTGCACTCTGCGTTGATGTGCAGATTCTGCTGTTTGCATGTTGCTTTGTGCTTTGCTGAGCACCGAAGCTCTGCTCTTGGTGCCCTTTGAGACAGCTGAAGCTGGGCTTTCCTTTGGCCAACGCATTCATGAATGGTTCCCTGCTATGTGGTTGAACCCCCCAAAAACAACAAAAAAATGGCTCGGGACCTCAACGAGAAACACCCGAAAACGGTCCGTCTTCAGAGACCCTGGTTGATTGATGGAGGGGCTGTGCCATTTCAGTTGGAATCCGGATCTCTTTTCTGGCCAGGGCATGTCGCATTCTGAGTGGTACCCCTTTGTGGGACGGCTTCAAAGGGAACTAAAAGGAAGCCAGCCAATTTGGCGGGGGCGTCTGTTTGATCTGTGGTCTTCCTCTTTTTCCCTTTAAACCAGGTGAGCCTCAAAGCGTACCGAGCCTCAAAAGGCCAAAGTCCGCCCCCATGTCTCGCAAAAACACCGCCCTTCCATTTGCTTCAGCTGCCAGGAAAAACATGACAACATCTCCAGTAGGGATGGATTCCCTTAAACCAACAGGGGGAATAAAACATATTCTTGGAGGTGTCTGTTTTTAGAGGGGGCCCCCAAAATGGCTTTAGTCTCCTGCCGGTCTCCGGGTCGTGGGTCTTCGGGCAGGTGCCGATGACCACGCCCTTGCACTGGATGAAGGAGTCCTCCATGATGTAGCACCTGAAGCCGGTCGCTTAACGCCCTCAAAACGTGTCCGTCCGTTTGAGGTGGTAAGCCCTTTTTGGGGGTTTGTTGGTTTTAAAGGGGAAGCCAACCATTTCTTTTGGGGGGGCCCTAGAAAAGACAACACAAGACAGGACATCGACCCATATACCTATTTCTATGGTACGGGTCTCCTTTTGGCCGCGCTTCTCTCTACCCAAAGGGGTCTGCCATGTTGTGAAGCTCCCTGTCCACATTTTCAGGCGTTGGTTTTGGAGGTAATGCGCCTAAGCTTTTAAGCCAGGAAATGGGTGTGTCTGTGTTCTGGGGAACCCTTTATGGTTTCTAAGGGGAAGCAAAGCAACCCTTCAAAACCCCCTCCCCTTTTCGTGGAACCTGACGAATTGAGAGGAGTCCTGGGACCATTCTCCTTTTACTTGGTTGACGTTGGGTTTGGGGAGCAAGAGCTTAAACTTTAGCATTTGAGTGGGGGATTTCAACCACTAAACCAAATGGTTAAAAAATGGTTTTAAAAAAACGGTTAAAAAAATGATTCAATAAGATCAAAAATGGTTAAAAAATGTTTCAACCAACAACAGCCATGTTGAAAGGGAGCGAATCCCCGCACCTCGAACGCGGGCTCGGCCCCTGGGCCCCCGGCCACACGGTGCCCTGGGCCGTGAAGTTCCCCGGGGCCAGGCGGATCTGCAGAGGCCGCGCGGCCTGCGCTCCGACCGCGATCGAAACGTGGATTGGTCCCTTCGCCCCGGAAAGCCCCGCGGGCGGTCCCCTTAAAAACCCCCAAAAAGGGCACCCTCAAAAGAAACATCGCCATCTGGTTTGCCCCACTTTTGGGCCCAAGAAACCTCCCCGAAAAGTGGGGAGAAGTCCAGGAAGTCTGAGAAAGTACCATCACAAAAGTCACATAGAACCTACACAAAGGTTCCTGGAAGTCCATTTCCTAAGGGGAACCCTGTGCAGGTCTTATATGTGGCAGGTTGGAGGATATAAATAACTAAACCGTGGCTCCAACTGGTGGATAAATGGGGTTAGTCCCGTTCCAACCGTAGGTAACAACCATGGTTCTAGTTGCTTTGTGAGCGGCCTTAACCCTTCGCAACCAGGGCTATAACCTCAGAAGTGGAAGGTGGGACAAAGGGTTGCTTGGGTAAAAAAGGAGACATCCGCGCTGGGTGTTTTGGAAACCTGGCGTTTGTTTGGCAAACATGCGACAAATGAAGCATTAAACTTGAGGGTCTTGTGTTGGTGTTTTGCTTGCGCTAAAGGGGGCCCTGCTTTTTGTTCACTTCACATGGTTTATGAGAACAACGCGGAACAGATTCAAACCACATGACTAAACTCCCAACCCGAGAGGCTGAAACACCTATTCGGCGGGATCCCCCCCACCCCCAACCCCCCAACATCTTCTTGGCTCCATTGCCCTTCCCAAGGAGCTCGGCCAAAAAGTCCAAACTGCTTGCCACTAAAGTTGTCTTCCCCAACAAAGGTGACTAGAGTCCAGGAACTCGGGGCGTGAGAGCCATGACCTACCGATCAGAAAGCCAGCAAGCTCACCCCTTCATTGCTTGGAGAGTAACCCTTCCAGGTTTCCATTCTTTGACTTCCTGAGTTGGTTGGCCAAAAAAAAGTCCCCGAACTTGCTATTTACCACTAAAGACGGACGAAACTCGGGGAGTGAAACTCTTTGACTTTTTCAAGGTGGACGTAAACGCGGGGGCTTTTCCCAAAAGGGAGCAAAACCGCCCTCCCGGCGAAATCCCCGGCGACACATCCTAAGCACTCCCTGAAGGTTTTCGCAGCGAATCTCTTGTCCGCGGAACGTCATGTCTCGGCTTTGAAGCAGGTGAAAATCCGGGCAGATCGGCTTACGCTTAAGCCATTGGCGTTTGGACGCCTCAAGTCAAGAAGCCTACCATGAGGAAAGCTAACTGCAAAATGGTACCCGAATTCCAACCATGGAAATGAAGTCCAACGTCCTGAAGCCTTTTGACGAAACCAATGGGTCGCCTCACCAAATCGTTTCATCGGGCCGGGCCACTGTCGAGCCAATCGGCGCAAACCTCCTTAGTGGTAAAATGGCAACGTAGAACTGGCGGACAAAACCTGGGGAGCCCCCTCCATGCCTGATTGTCCTGTGCACCCACACATTTTAACAGGTATGGTGATGGGGGCGAATAAGTGCGCGCAACTCTGGGTCTGCCTTCTTTGTGCGTACCCTTACAGTTGGTTTGAAGGGAAAGCCAAAGGAAACCATGAATGGCCCTTTAAAAAAAAAAAAAAAAAAAAAAAAAAAAAAAAAAAAAAAAAGATTCTCCCATGATTATGACACGATTTGGTTCTACTGTACCCCATAGCCATAACCATAACCCCGCATAACCCCCTGTCTAATGATTCAGGCCCATCTCTTCGGAGAGTCCTTGGTTTACCTCATAAGCAGGACCTTCCTTTAGCTTGCGTAAGCCGTTGTCCGGAGCAGTCTCGTCCAGCGTATCAAGTGCCATCGCCCAAGCAAAAAAAATAACTCCGCCGAATAAAATGAAAAGCCTTCCAGCGGGCGAAAACGCTGGAAGGAAGCGCCAGGCCCAGGTTGTCTCACTGGCCCCAAAGCGGCAAGCTTGTCCTTTTTGGGGCCCTGCCTTTACAAAAAACAAAGTGGGAAGAAAAAAGGTATGTGCCAATTTGAGGAGGTGGTGTTGTTTTGGGAGAGTTGCTTGAACATCCTTCGCTGGGAGCTATAGCCGTGGCTGCTGGGGTCCATGGTGAAAGTGGATGGCACGCAGTTTCCCTCTCATTGCCTACGTATACGAAGCTGAGCATGGGGGAAGGATTGATTTCACCATCTACTTTCGTCCAACTGTAGCTGGGATTACTTTGGTAAGGTCCCCTCCTGCCAACCTGAACCTAACTGAGGGGTCCTGAAAGACCAATTTCCTTCCAAATGGTCGTCTCAAACCCTTCTTGGCCGTCCTCAGATCCCCCGCCAAAAGTTCAACTTGTGGGCAAAATCTGGAAGCCCACCAAACAAACTGAAAAGATCTCAAAAAGGCTCAGGGACCAAATGGCTGGGGTTCCAAGTGGTGTCACAGGGAGGGCGCAGGGCTGCAGGCCCCCATGCCCACTCGCTGCTCCAGCGCCACGATGCCCCGCCGCTCCTGCGTAAAAGAAGTCTTCGTTCAGGGCTTTCTGGGTGGGCATCTCGGTTTACAGGGTACCTTTTCTGGCTGGTTCGGAAGGAAAACCACAGGGAGAATCAAAATCTTTGTGGGGTCCCCTATCTTAAGTCGCAGCCATATTTCCGGGCTTTTCCTTTGTTTCAGACAAGCGGGTTTTCCACCACGAGCAAAGGGAATTGCCGTGCTACCCGAAACCAATTGAAAATAAAAATTCCGTATTTCCATTTACCCCCCCCCCAAAAAAAAAAAAGGCGAGCCCCCCCCCCCCCAATTCCCCCCCCCCAAATTGGGGCTGGGGTTTAAAAAGACGCGCCCCGCCCCTCCTCCCCCCGCCCTTGTCCCCCCCAAAGCGACCCGAAAAGACGACCCCAGACGAAAGCCGAAAACCGCCAAACCGAAAAACCGGAAAAAAAAGAAGAAGAAAAAAGCCGAAAAACCGCGAAAACCGCGAAAACCGCGAAAAACCGCGAAAACCGCCAAACCGCCAAACTGCGAAGAGACGGCGCCTCGTCCTGGCGGGCGCAGCACTGCTGCCGGAAGGCGTAGCACCCCGCTGCCAGGAAGGCGGAGGCACCCACCTGGCACCGCACGGGACCCGAGTGGCTGTTGGGCGCATCTCCTTCGCTTTGGGGTTGGTGGACCCGTGTTTCTGGCTTTAAAAAAAACGGGATACCCCGCGTTTTTGGCTTTAAGCAAATGGATACCCCGTGTTTCTGGCTTTCTTTCAAGGGAATCTTTCGTTTTGGGGTTGGTACCCCGTGTTTCTGGCTGTAAAAAAAGGAAACGGAAAAGGGAAGCCACCATTTTGTGTTTGTGACCCGTTTTTTGTGGGAGGCAAGAGGGGGGGAGAGGCTCGCTGGTCTTTAGTCTCTTGCCTTCCGGCGTTGTGTGTTTGATGTGTGTGCATTTTGGAGAACAACTTTGAGCCTGCCTAAGCGGGTTGAATATCCAAGCGCAGAGTTGGGCCGTGTCCCTTTCCATGGTAAATCATTCACTGCTTTTTGCTCCGCTTGTTTTTTTCTCTTGGGGTGCGAGGGGGTGACTCTTTACACCAAAAAACATGATTCCGTGCTCTCAACCCTGTCCAAGCGTTGATGTATTTAGGAATCCAGGCGTTCTTCCGATTTCCCACCGAGGCGCGCCCATGAACACGAAGATGATCGCCGGCAGGTCCCACTGCTCTGGCGTCACCACCTCCTCCGGCGGCGCCTCACAAGTCTTTGTTAGCAAACGGATGGGGGGCAAGTTCATCCAATGCGGGGTGGCTCTCAATTCTTGGCCGGAAAATACATGTTTTGCCCGGTGAGTGGCAAACAAAGGGACCCCAAAAAAGCAAACAAACAAAAAGGGGAAGAAGAATAGATGTGCGGAAACCCGCGCACACACAAACGTGGCAGTTCCTTGCCCCCAAAGTGCAACTTTTAGCGGGAGATGTCGTAACCCTTGAGGAATGGTGGTCGCGTTGAACCGCGAAACGGGTTCCCTCACAAGCAGAGGCGCCCACATCTCCAACACGCAATGACTCCAGATTGGAGTAACATGATCTCACGTCCAACCCACAAACATCACCAGGCAAACTCGCCTTCAACTTGCTTTCGGGGGGCTGAAGGCCCTTTTGGACCGCGCAGCACTTTCCGCAAGGAGGAAAAAAACGTGCCTGGAGTCTCCACCCTTGGAAAAAGTGGTCCTGACACCTTTTTTTGGCGTATATGACCCCATAGGCACCAGGCAAGTCCAGTTAACATTGATCTCAGTGAGTTCTAAGAACTGAGTCCGGGATGAGTTCTACATCATTGCTCAGGGCAGGTGCCAGCGCAGCTAATAGCGCACATGTACATTGTTGCTCGGAACCCAGGTCCTCGGGCTGAGTTGAGACAACCGCTCTCACAAGTCAAGACCAGTAAGGGTCACTGCCAACGAAATACCCCAACACCCCAAACCATCCCAGAGATCGAGTCATGCTGAATGGCTTGCCGGGCCGGCATCATCGTCATTCCTCTCCCTTTTCGTCTTCCTCAGTACTCCTAATTGCGCGTGTCGAAATAGGGATACGGGTTTCCGGCTGGTGGGTGTCTGTCTGTTGATCTTCCATTGTCCAACCTTCAAAATGGGTACCCCCACTTTAACAATTGTGCAAGTGGACAAAGGGCTTCCCCACAAGAAGGGTAGTCTTCCAAAACCCTCCTGTCAGCTTCAATGGACAGCTTCTAGCGCCCAAGCCGAATCAGTTGAATGTGGTTCAGATGCAGTGGACGCATCCTTTTCAAGGGTGATCCGCAATTCTGTAAACAAGGGTATGCTACTGCAAACTGTTACAACTGGCCAACCGAAAACAAAAGATCCCTATGAAGGAAGCCTTCATGGGCGACATCGACGCCCCCCCCCAAGTGACGTCGCTACAATTGTTCAGACAATCCCAAAGCAAAGGAACCTTCTCTAGGTCCTCCAGTAGGAAGGTTAGAATAAGGGTACCCTTTTTTCTGTAGTCTATTTTAGTAGGGTCCCGAACCCTCCGCCACCAAAAAAAGAGGAAAAACGGCACCTAGCTGGGGGACCGAGTTCTTGTCAGATTCCTGTCTTTCGCTTGCTTCACCCCGGAGACCCGAAGAACGAAAACCGTTTGGAGCCTCTCGCGCCTGGCCAGCCTCGCAGAGATCCAGGGCGAAGTTGTCACAGGCGCGGCACCAGGCCTGGCGAGCCCCCCAACCCCCTCCCCCGTCAAACCATCGAGATCCGCGCCTTCAGGGTCTTCAGGCCCCGCATGCCGTCCAGGGACCGCAGCTGCTGCTCCGTGCAGGTGCCCAAGACCGCGCCCGAGACGCAGGGCAGCTCCACCTGCCGGCGCCGCTCGGCGCCGGAATCGGCGCGCGCGGCGCGCGCGAAAAGGCGCGCATTGGAGAGCTGCCGCATTTTTTTAGCGGGCTGGTCTCTGCACAAATGGGGATACAAACGCGAAATTGGGAATTGTCAAATTGTCTCAAATCGAGAAGTGGGCCTATAGATCCATCCCCCTTTTCTCGGTCCATGAGGGGCTTGGATGGAGCTGTGACCCCCAAGGAGCTGGTGTTTTGTTTTTGGGGGTGGGGGTCAAAAATCTCCAAACCCATGTACCCCCGCCGCCGCTGGTATGCTGGACACTTGGGGTCATTTCTGCAACACTTTTTTGTGAGAGTGTTGCTTGGCTTCTTCCAGGGCCCCCGCTTCAGGTACGCCTCAGATGTGACACCTCGGTTCTAGATGAGAGCTTGAGCCACACCGATTTCCAGCTTGGATATGGGGGTGAAACCCGCTTTGTTGGTTGGTCTTACAAGCAAACCACAAGGAAACTACCTTTTGGAGGTGTCATCGCTCCCTTCACTTCCCCGTGTTTTCTCCATTTCTTATCGTTACTCCTTGATGCTTGCTTGACTGGCGTCTTTGCTTTATCTTCACGTTTCTCGCATATTCTTGTCTCTGCTACCCCAACGGAAAATCGTACCATCTACGTCCAGTCGTCTCCTGACGTGTGCAAGGCCTAGCTCTGTATCACTTCGGTGTACATTTAGCACAAACCCCATACAGTGGATGAACGAAATCCTGCACCACCCAAGAAACCATGAGAAACCACTGTTTGCCGGTATTTACAGGGAATCAGACCATCCCGGGGCTTCTTAGGTGGTGCGAAATGGATTTCGTCCATCCACAGTACCTCGCATCCGCAGATCCAACGCCGAAACGAACTCGGCTCGGAGCCTTGCGCCAGGTCTGGGTGGAGCTGTCCGTGCCGGGCCAGTAGTAGAGCTCCTCAGCTCCGTCTCATTTCAAAGCGAGCCGAACTAAACCAAACTAACCAAAAAGCAAACAAATCAACTATATCCCAACCAAAAGCCAAACAAAAACACGACAAACAAACGGAAATATGTATACACACCGAAATATACATATAGATGTATACATATAGATGTATGATATATACATATAAATATATACATAAAGACAACACGAGGATTAAAAAAAAAAACAGCGGCCCCGAGCTCTCCGCCGGCCGTGGCGCCACCTGCCCCTGGGACTTCTCCAGCGCCAGCACGGAGCCGAGGCCCAGCAGCTCAGCCCCCAGCCAGGCGGCCGGGTGCAAACCGTCCACGGAGACGCCGAGGGCCGTCAGCAGGCCTCGGCTCGCGTCGGGCGAAGGCGCGCGCGAAGGCGCGCGCGAGAAGGGGCGGAGGAGAAAGCGCTGGGCGAAGGAGCCACGGTTTTTTGGGCGCCTGGCGGTCAGCTTCGAGAAAATGGAGCCTGGAGTGATTCGAGGTGTGTTCTGTGGACTTCAGCTTTTTCCCTGTTTCGCTCTGCTTTCGTAGGCGGCCGGATGCTTCGTTGGCCTGGGGGGAAGGGAGCCCAACGCCTTAGGATCTTTTTTGGGCTCCCTGACCCAGACCTCACGACTTCGAAAAGGCCGCAGAGGCTGAGGCAGGGTGGGTGAGGTGGGGCCACGTAGCTTCGGTCGGCCAGCAGGGGTTCTAGAAAACGGGTTTGGATGCGATTTTTTGTGGACTTCACCTATTATTTCCCCTGTTGGCTCTTTCTTAGTAACCTTTTTACACCCTGTTCATATCCTACAGGGGTGGATCCACAAAAGCCGCATCCAAACCATTTTCGAGAGAGGTACGGCAGGTGAGGTAGGGTTCCCAAAAAATGTCCCTTAAAGGCCCATCTGGGTTGCCAGTTGCATGGTCCTGCCAAAAGGGAAATGAAATCCCAAAGGACATCCGGCTTTGGGCTGGTCCATTTTGAAGGGAAACCCACCCAAAATCAGATTCCCCAATTGGTGGTTTGGGTTGGTGGTTTGCAGGTTAGTGGTTTGGATTGGTGGATTGCCTTACAGGGTTCCATTGACTAAGGGTGTGGAAGTGGATCATGACTTTTGCGGTTCAAGTTCACTTTCAATGCCATGTCCCTGGTTGCCGCACAGAACCAGTGAAACCCTGCATGCTGACAAATCGCCACAGTCTTGCAACGCAGACTGCCCCCCCTTTTTGGTAGGAACTCCACACGCCATGAAAAGGCCCACTTCTTCTTTTGGCCCGGCTTTGAACCAACCCCAAAACCACCGAGCCCCAAAACGGACCACATGCAACCCCTAGACGCGCTAACTTTTTTTTTGGGGGGGGAGGTCCAGCGACGCATGTCACTGGACGGCCAGCTCGAAGCAAAGCCGCAGAGCATGGTGGCGTAGTGAGCGCTGTAGTGCACCAACCGCAGGCTCGGGTTGCTCAAGTCCTGGACTTTTGGGGAGAGATCGGGGGCCATGCTGATGGACGAAATCTGTTCGCACCACCTAAGAAACCATGGGAAGCCACTGTGCGTTGGTATTTACAGGGGATCAAACCATTCCAGGGCTTCTTAGCTGGTGCAAAATGAATTTTGTCCATCCCCAGTAGCTGTCCTTCTTGGAACACGGACGGTCCTGGCAAATGATTGAGCCACCAGGTAAACCAGGAATCGCCCTCTGTGCTTTTTTAAGCAAACCAACCAAAAAGGACACCCATGATGGGGGCGCTGCTCTCAAAATCGTGGACTTGGGTCTCTGTTAGGCGACCCCGGAGAAAAAAGGGGGGTGGGGGGGTTGTCACTGTAGTTTCCCTGTAAAACCACCAAAAAAAAAAGGCACCCTCAGATTTAGACGCGCCGCGATTCCAGGATCGCCAAGAGGAAACCAACCATGTTGTAGGTCCGATCCCCTTGAGAAACGGTGCAGTGTCAGAGATGTCCATCATGGCCACGTGGACAAAGGGGGGCTAGGCCCCTTTTCGGCGGAAACCGTTTGCAGGGGTTCCCAAGAACCTTTTAAATCCAAGAATCATGCGAATCTAGTCTTGGTTCTGGGAGCCAAATATTTGTATCAGTTTCAGGCTGGTTTCCTTTTGCTAGGGCAACTTTGAGGATGTCTTATGTCTTAAGGCACGGAGTTTGGGCTTCTCGGGCGTAGGCTGGTGATGCGTTCAACGTGCCTTGCCTTGCAGCCCTCCTCCAAAACAAGAAAAGGATAGAAAGAGCAGAAACGCGGGGCGAAAACCAACAAACAATATACCAAGAACAGTGAAGTCGCGGGATTTGTGGAGTCGACCGTGAATCGGCGCAGGTCGGTAGAACCAACGACAACTGCTGAGAGCATTGCAAGTTGCCGGGGGGAGGGGGGAGGGGGTTTTGGGGGTTTGGGGTTTGGGGGCTGGCGTGTCCAAAGATCCAAACCCTGAGCCACGAAACGCATCCGACTTCCAGCCACGCAAGAGGAGTGGGAGGCTTATGGCCCTTCAGGCCCTCGAGCCCTACAGTCACTAAGCGCCAGTTCACAACCAATGGTCACTGTGGATGCGCGAAAGCGGGAAACCCGTGGCAGTTTTGGGGTCCACTATTTTGACCCCCCCTTAGTTGAGCTTGTGGTCACTTGCCAGAATCAAAGCTTCCATTTGCAGTGATGGAATCCGGAGTTAACCTCGTATCATTCAAGACACCCCTGCAAATACCAACAAACCTTCTGGCTTCAACCATGGCTTCATTTCATGGTGCGAACGGATTTCGCAACCAAAGTATCAACCTTGCGCATGCGGCTGGGCGAGAGTTGTCACGTTTTTGGGCAGGCAATGGCTACCCTGGCAAGAGGGCTCTAAAGTATGTGACCACCGCCCAACTCAGTCCTCCATGATCTTGCTCAACAGCGCGCCCCCGCACCGATTGCCTGGACACATCTGGGTTTGTAGTCTTTTTGTCTTGCGTTCTCTCAATGGGGGTCGGTACCCTCTTCAGGTTGGTACTTCTTCATACGTGTGCGTCTTTTTGCAGCTGGCACTGACAAGGACAGCCAAAGCAAAAACACTGTGTTGGGGTCCGAATCCCTATCTTGACACGTACCCATGTGTGCTGATCTGTTCCGTTGTCGATACGACAGCGCCGCTTTTCGCTCCAAAGTTGGCAATCCATTTTTTTTGGTTGGGGGGAATTGGATAGGAGTTCGGCGCCTTTTGTTAAGTGTCCCCTTAAAAAAGGCGGCAGCTTGGGCGGCCTCCCGAATGGAACTGGCCATCCTTGAGAACCACCCAGGTGCGTCAACAGGAGGTTGGACATCCATCACATCCAACCACCTTCAGTTGGGGGGAGGACTTGGAACGTGGTCCCGTGACAGCTCAATCGCATCCAGCCACCTTCAGAGGGGATGAAAATTGGCTTCGATTCCTTTTCAAACCCTTGTTTAAGCCTGACGCAACCCCGGGATGAAAGAAGGGTGTCGCAGGCTGGCCCGCGCATTTGCATCTCGCTGAAAAGTTCTTCAGGGGCAGTTCCGAGAACACAACTGCAAAGACCGTTCATGTTCCTTCAATATTCTCCAGTTTACGCTCAGATGCCCAGTGGCCATGGGAAAAAAGGCATCCTTTTTTGGTTGCTTGACTTTCAGGGGACACCCTTCCCGAAAAAAAGGGGAAAAAAAGGGCACCACGAGAAGCTATTGGAAATTGCACCCCTCAAGAAGCTCCACGCTTTGCGCGGCCCATGTCTTTCCGCCCCGGGTGCCCCCAAATACCAACCCCCCCCCCCCCTTCCCCCGGCCGCCCGGGTCCCTCCCCGCGCACCTGCGAGCCTCTCCCCGTACTTCTTGGCCTCCAGCCACGCCGCCAACTCCTCGGCCCTCTGCAGGTCGCTGCTGTTCACCACTCCGGACCCGTCCTGCCGAGACGACCCTCCAAAAAAGCTGCCGAAGGAAGCTGTTGGGACGGAGGGGGAAAATGCCCAGTGCTTTTGTTGTGTGTGTGTGTGTGTGTTTTTTCCTTCGGGTTGCCTGGACACACATGATTTGCCGCCTGTTCAAGCTTGCCACTTCGACAAGCGTGGCTGGCAGGCTTTGGGGCAGCCACGGATCATATCTACTACATAGAGGATTTGTCTAAAGCATGCCAGTCAAAAAGGCAGCATTGGCTCTTCTGGCAACGGCCAGCTTCTTTCGCTCTGTTTTGCGGGAATCAATTTCAGTAGCGGGAGGCTACCCTTCTCCGGGGGCGATTTGAGAGGGAACCCAAAACCACCCTGGTGAACTTGGGAGGATGCCCTTATCGGCAAACCCGTATGGTGCTTGCCCTGACCGGTTCGGTTTACATTTTCCTGGGCCGCCACAGCCAGCTCGTCGTAGGTATTCCACCAGTCTGCCAGCGGCGCCGCAGTGCCGTCCTCCGAGACGTTCACCCGGCCTGGCGAATGGGCGCCTCACGACTGGCGGTTGCGCTACTAATATTTAATTAACAACTAATAGTAAACTACTAATAATAAAAAGCAAAACAAATCAATGTAAAAAATAATATTGATAATTATGGTAATAAACATAATAATAGTAAAAACAATATTAATAATAACAGCAAAATAATAATAATAACAAAATAATAATAATAATAATAATAATAATAATAATAATAATAATAATAATAATAATAATAATAAATAATAATACTAATAATAATAATAATACCAATCATAACAATAATAATACCATATCAATTTCTGATGATTATGTTTTCAGCTTTATCAGCTTTCATACCACCTTTTTTTTGCCAGGGGTGGCCCTTGTGCTCTTTTGGAAAATGCACCTCTGATACTGTACCAAAATCAGCCATTTCTGCGACTACTTCTTGGCACCTTGCCGGGCTGTTCAACATGGCGGGTTTGCCAATCCTAACCCATAATCCCGAAAGGGAAGCCACTGCAAAGGAGATCAACTCCTTGCATAACCCGAGGCAGGGGTTAAGGATTAGCTTTGAACAGTCCAGCCTTGTTTTGAAGAGGGGTGTTGGTATCACAGAAGGCGCCACCATGCTTCTGGTCGACCACTTTGTGTTCCTTGCCTCAGGAAATCGGAATCGGCTGGACCATCCACAAGCTGACCCAAAAGCCACCCCACCATCCCCCCCGACCCCCCAACCCCCCGCCCCCCGCCCCCGCCCCAACTCTGCCGAAACGAGCCCCGCACCTAGGGCCTCTGCCACGCGGATTCGGAAAGCCCGGCTCTCCTGTCAAAGGGGACGACCGAAACTAGCAGCAGTGTTCAACTGATGTGTGAACTTTATCGACCTCGTGTTCACAAGAAGCAAGCCTTTTGCGCTCTCTCTCTCTCTCTCTCTGCCGTTGCGTCCGGAGGGTCTTGACTCAGCAAGGCAACGACTGATATTCAGAGGCACCCAAAACATACTATTTCAGGCTGCCGGAAGACTGGTATCCAAGTGGTTTGTTGTGTTCTATTGTGTCCACTAGATTGAAGATTTGTTTGATTGGTCCTCTTGTTGAAACCCCGCAGCTATCATAGAAGTTTTGCTGAGAGAAGCTTAGGCCCTAGGATTCGCCCGTTGCAAACAACACGTGGCAGAACCAAAGTTGTTCAACCAAGCATCATTGCAAACCTGACAACCACCCACCAAAATTTTGCTCATGTAGGTTGAAGCGAGCGGTGCGACGTTTGGTTTGAACCAATTCGAGGAACCCTGGTGAGGAGGGGGGGAGGGCAATAATTTCCCCCAGTGAGGTAAAAGGGAAACATGTTCAAACTGCCCTTGAAATTGGACATCTAGAGACCCTGCAACACACAGCTTTTTCCTTAAAATGGTGGTGCCAGTTGTAGCGGCTTACCCACCAAACCGAAAGCAGAATGGGCTGGCCCAAATGGGAGTGCGTTGATTTGCTTGAAAACTCCAACTTCTTGGCAACCGGAACGAAAACAAGCCATGTTGAAGCCAAACCCGAGCCAAAATTCGCAGCAGAAATGAGCTTGTTTCAAAACTGTCCCTTTTGGAGCTCCATTTTGAGACAAACCCAAGTCCATCCTTTAAAACGACCCCGGCCCCCCGTGTCCACCGGTGGACCGATCCATTCACTTTCAAGCGATGCCTCTCCTGGGCCTTGGTCTGGAACTCGGTATTTTGGAGCCACTCCTCCGATCGGACGCGCCCGTGCGTTGCGCGCATGAGGCTGAGCTTTGGTGAATGAGGTGCACCTGGGTCGTCAAAATGCATGTGTAGACCATGGTCTTAAACACCCATGAACAACCTCTTGTTGGTGTCCCCAAGGGAGCCACAGTCGACTTTGCAACCCAGGACTGCTTTATGATATGAAAGGATTTGATTGAATCTTGGCTCCACAGAAGGAGGGCCTCAAACCCAATGTAAAATTGGCCGATGTAACTTGAAGACCCCCAGCTCCCTTTCATCCGGCGGCGTTCCGCTTGTTTGGTCACTCTCCTGTCCAGCAACATGGAACCCACCAGGCCGAAAAAAAACAAAAACGCGGGACTTTCACAGGCCACCCAGAGACCCCGGTACTCCGTCCTCCAGATTTCTGGCCTGAGCTGCACACTTGGTGTAGCCCCGGAGGATGAAGTCATTCCCTGCCATCGGCCGGGGGGCGTGAGAGAAGGGGACGGAGCTCACCGGTTTCTTCGCTCCAGGCAGCCCTCGTTTTTACAGTGGGAGCGAGGGAGGGACTTCAGCAGGGTTGGCCTGGACCATGCTGGAGGGAAGCGACCAGCAAAGAAGCTCGTCCCAGAGGTTTGCCTGCAACAAGCTACGAGCAGAATATGCTTGAACTAAGTTGGCACCAGTTGCATCTGCACCCTCGAAGTGACAAACCACCACAGAAGCGGGGACGTTCAACTTCCAAAGGGGCAACTGCAGAAATGCGCCGGCAATTACACCATTGGTCCAACCCCCGGGAGCCAAAAATCAAATCTGACACCCTTCAGGTGGGGATTTATGTCCACAATTTAGTGGGTAAACCAAAACAAAAACTGAATGTGTAAGAAAAAACAGGAAAAACAACTTAACACAATATCTATGAGAGTGTGTCCCCCCGCAAAACAAATGAGAACCTTAACACAACCATACTCATTAGTGCGGCCTCCAAAAAAGTGATGCAAAAAAAAACCGGGGATCCCAATCCCATTTGAGGTCGCCGGCCAGCCGTCGGCCTTTGGGGCGGCTGTAGACAGGCACGGGCACTACCAGGCCGCTCACGTTGGAAGGCACTGAGCCCAATGGGAACAAACCTCGGCTCGGCTCGCTCGCGGCTGCTTGAAGCGCCACGTCCGGGAGCCCACCGTTTGGACCAATGGACTCGGTGCGGATCTAGCGACACGTTGCCATGTAACCACCATTCTCCAACAAAAAGGGACTACCTCCTGGGTTTCATGGCAACGTGGACAGGAGAGCACCATGTTAGACAGGAGGGTACCCTTCAGGATATCAAAGAAGACTAAAAGGACCAAGGAGAAGAAAAGTCTGGGAATCCACCTACAGGCGCACCCAAGCCGCTGGACCAAGTAGTTTCATGGCAATAAATGGGTTGTTCTCAACATAGGAATCGGACAAAAGTGGGCACCCTCCAAAAAGACCCCTCACCCCCCCCCCCCAATCGGGTTCAAATCTGGGTGCGCCTGGTCGTTGAGTGTCTCATTAAGGTTGGCGTAAGGGGAAACCAAAAGGTGCTCGCTCAAGCCTTACAACTGTCTAAAGTGTCAAGGGGGTTGATGACCTTCCCCACCAACCCCAAGTACGAAGGGTCCGCCCACGGCACACCACCCAAATATGATATTCCAGCGAATCGACGTAAGCAATTCGTGGAGATTTGGGGCAAAGCGGTTCCGAGCCACCACTCCCCCACGTCTGGGTAATTTTTGGTCTTCAAGCATCATCCAACAAGCCCCCGGCTCATACGCCTGTCTGACTCCTTGACAACGTCGGCACCAACCAAAAGCATCACCCACGAGCTGCGTTGTCTCTTGGGGGCTCCAAATTCATGTGGGTCTCGAAACAGGGCCCACAAAACTGGCCCGGGCCTGTGGCCCCCTTGAAAGCAACAGCAAAAAACGCACCTTCGCCACAGACTGACTGTCCCTTAGCCTTCACTTAGTCACAAGTCAAAGTTGACGCGGCAACGCATTTTCATATTTCCAACCGCACAAAGATGGAGACAAGGGGAACCTTGCAGGCCATGCCACAAAGTGGGCACCAATTATGAACTACCCAAAATGAAACAAACAACTGCATGAAAAACCAAAGAACGTTGGACAATTACGTTGGAATGCGTGAACATCAGATCAAACAGACACAATTGCCAAGAAAAGCTCACCAAAACTCGGTTGAACGCCCAAATAAATGGACCAATCATGCCTGGAAACCGAAACAACGGTCAAAAAATGTTTGAAGCAACAGAAATCAACAAAACGCAGAGACCGTAATGGACAACCAATGCCCAAAAGCCAAAAGGAGGGCAAACATGTGAACATCGAAGAGAAGGAACATGTTTGCTTTAAACAATGCGCAAAATCCAAAAGCACAAATGAAAGCACTGGGCAAAAAAAGATGCTTCAGCACCCAAAGAAACAGATGAAAAAACAAACAAACAAACAAACAAACAAACAAACAAACAAACATTTTTTTGAGGCGACGCATCCCCCGCCCAAAAAAACGAAGTGCAGTTTTGCCTGTGGCTTTCCCCTAAAACACACACACACACACACACACACACACACACACACACACACACACACACACACACACACACACACACACACACACCAACGCTGCTCTGGGTCCGCATCCGAGACGCCCGAGTGCAGCGCATAGGCACTGCCCAGCGTCCGCGCCAGGCCGCTGCTCTCCGCTCGCACCTGCCGACTGGCCGAGTCGAGATCGGGGGGGTCGGGGACACAAAGAAGGGCCTTGTTTCAGCCGACATGGGTGTGTCCTTCGAGGGTACCTGATGTCTTGCTAGTTTTAAAACGGGGAGGGCACATGCTGCGAATGTCCCGGCCCTCCAAGGATCCCGCGCTTCAGGGCGTCTTTAGGCTGGGGGGAAAAAACTGAACCCGGAGCAAAACAACTGCTGCACGCTCCACTCCAGGCCACCTGCCCACTTGGGGAATTAACCCACAGCAAGCAAGCGGATTGCAACCGCACTTGCATGGGAACCAACCCCAGTTGCCACCTGGCTACTCCCAAGTGGCCGCGTCGCATGACCCGACTTTCAGCCTCCGTGGGGTCGTAGACGCCCTGCCCCGCGCGGCCTTGCAGACACTGGGCCTGGCGGTTCCGCAACCCAGCCTCCTGGGAACCCAAGATCACTCAACCCAAGGGCGAGGCGAGCTCAAGAGCTTAGGCTGGTCTTCTTGCGAGGTACCCTTTTTGGGCTGCCAAAAAGAAGTTGGCAGTCTCTGAGGGCCCTTTCAAGTTTCCATGGTAACATGAGAGGTTGGATGCCGGTGGGTCCGTCCAAGTATAAACCCTGGTTGGATGAAAAGGGGGCTGTGCCCCCCCAAGCAGTGAAGGATCTCCAAAATGGGAGCCCATTGCCCCGTTCGGCAGCATAACGCTGCCTTTTCACCGGCCTCTAGACATAGGCATCCCCCCTTTCCCCCGACTCGTGTCAATCAGGAAGGCCGAAAAGGACTGCCTAAGCAGGCGGAGAAGCATGCGTCTGCGCGAGATCGGTACCATGTGGGAAACCAGCCCAGACAAACCCGGAACATCGAATAGCAAGTGGAAGCAAATGGCAAAGCATGCGTCCGGCAAATGTGCAACGCTAGAATTTTGCCAAGTCCAGCCCGGACATGGCGGAAACAGCCACTGTTCACAGATTCTCTCGGGGGAATAGGATCTTCAGGTGCAAACCTCAAGCAAAGCCCTAGCTTTCAGGACACCGAACCCAAAAACCGATCCGTTCGACGAATCTCCTTGAGGATCGGGCACTATTTTTTGGCGTTCCTTCTCTTCATTCCCAGTTCAATCGGCCAATGTCGACTTTTCAAGCAAACCAAAACAAGAAACCTTTTCCAGGGATCCTTCTTTCCAGATAAAACCTTCGCAAACGCGGGGAACAACCCCGGACTCCCGCCTCGCAGTCCGGGGCCATGTACCTCCGCCGCAGCGCCCGGCCCAGCGCCTGCTGCTCCGCGGCCCCCTGCCCCGTCAGGCGCGGGCCCCCGTCCTCCTCGGGCGCCGGCGCGGGCGCGCTCAGCGCAACGGCGGGGCTGTCCACGCGCCAAAAAGGCGGTTTGAGACGGGGACCCAAAATAGGGGCAACGAGTTGATTGCCGCTGAGTTGTTTGACATGTACATTGTTGCTTCAAAAGCTGAAGGTGGTTTGTTTTCGTTTTTTTCTTTCCTCGGAATAGCGCTTACGGCAAGGGACCACAGTTGGAAGGGGCTGTGAAGTACTTTTAAACCAAATCATCCCATGATTGTTCTCCAACTAGCGGCTCCTCGCCAACAAAAAAGAATGAAACGACAAGCCAACAAAGCAACTGCAACTGACCATCTAGCCAACAAAAAAGAAGAAGAAACACATGGTGAAACGAAAACAAACAACCAACCAACCAACCAACCAACCAACCAACCAACCAACCAACCAGCCAACCCACCCACCCACCCACCAACCCACCCACACACCCACCCACCCCGACCGACCGACAATCAAACAAACAACAAACCAACCAAACCAGACCAAACCAACCCAACCAACCAACCTACCAACCCACCAACCGACGGACCGACCGACAATCATGCAAACTAACCAAACTAATCAAACCAACCAAGCCAAACCAAACCAAACTAACCCAACCAACCAACCTACTGACCCACCGACCCACCGACCGACAATCATACAAACTAACCTAACCAACCGAACCAAACCAAACCAAACATAACCCAACCCAACCTACCTACACCTACTGACCCACCGACAGACCGACCGACAATCATACCAACTAACAAAAAACAAATAACAAAAAACAGCCCAACGGTTCTCCAGCATGAATCCGAACAGAGCAAACAAGCTCAGCATCTCGGAAACCCACCTCCGACCTCCGAACTCCGAATTTCCCGGAAAACCTCGCCCCCAGAGGTGTGCTCGGGCCTGCTCCGCCTGGGTCAGGTGATCTTTCCACAGGCGCTCCCGCTCCCCGTGCCGCGTCACCAGCACCTCAAGTAGAAGAAGTCGACAGGAGTCACGTCGTTTTTGTTGCTCTTGACCCCCTGCAAAAAGTTGATTTACTTCTCTTTTTTTTTTGGGGGGGGGGTTAGTGGAAAAAACCCATGTATTTTCCAAAAGGCTGCAGTCTAAAGATCCGTTACCCAATGGCAGTCAAGGTCGTTGTTTCCCCTGAAAGGTTGCGGCTGACAAGCAAAATGTCCGATGAAAATGCAGCTTCGCAGGCCCGAAAACGGAAACCGAGGAGCCCCTCAAAGGAGAAGAAGAAGGAGTGAAGTTTCATGGGTCCCGGATCCGAAATAGTGGACATCAGAATTCGCAACCATTTTGAAGGTGGTCGCCTATTGACATTCATAGATTCATGGCCAAGCTGACAATGTGATCGAAGCATTTGGCGTGACATCTTGTTGCTTAAACCCACGAGATTAAGGAAAGATCTTAGGGCAATGCTGCGCATTCTCCCTCGCTCCTACACATTCAGGGTTGTCGGGTTAAGTAAAGGGACCCTGTAAGGCGGGAGTTCCACTCACGGGGCCAGCTCCTTGCAGAAAGCGCGGTCTCTAAGGTTGACCCCATATTGATTAACTGGTGGGGTGTTCTCCTCTCAAAGTGATGAATCCCCACTAAAACCAGGGGCACCCCCATATTAATAAACAGCGTTGATTCATATGCTGCTGCCTTCAAGACGCGTGGACCACGGTTCTCAGGACAAAAGCCGAACTCACTGCCCGTCTCCCTTACCTGCGATATTGTTGTCATGGAACCTGAGTGGCATTGGTTTGGAAATGGTAACGAGACCTTCTGGTTCCTTCTGCAAGTCGGGGCGTGCAGCCGGGCCACTCGCCAAGTCGATGGTCAAAATCAACCATGGTGTCTTCTGGGTGTCTCGCTTTGAAAGTATTCATTACAGTTGGATTCAAAACGAAGGGGGGTCCAACCTAAAAACAAACAACCAAAGAAAAAGAAAAAAGCCAAAACCGAAAAGCGCCAAATTTGGGGGGGGGGGGGCAACCGGAAGGTTTTGCAGGGCTCCAACCTTCAAAAGAAACCAAAGGAAATCGGAACCCCCCCTCTTCTCTCTCTTTTTTTTGGGCGGGGGGCCCAGCCAACCTTCAAAAGCACGCAACCGCCCCCCTTCCCCTCCTGTTTTCGTTGTTTCTATTTTATTTTGTGTGGGGGGGGGGGCAGTCAGCCTCAAAGAGGCGCCACCCCCCCCCCCCGCCCGCGCGCAGAGGCGCCACCGTGTCCAGCGCCAGGGCCAGAGGCAAGGCCGCCAGCCGCCACATGGCGCAAGAGGAGCCAGGCGGCGGCCGCGGCTCGTTGGAAATGGTCCCCGGGCTCGGCGTTTGGAAACGGCGCCTTCTTCTTTCTTTTTTTTTGTTGGGGGGGGGGGAAGGTTCTGGGAAGTGTTGGTTTTTGTTTTTTGGGGGGGTTGCCCTCCTTGGCCTGTGTGTTTTGGTTTGTTGCTTCTTTTCGGGGTGTGAGGCAGGTACGGTTGATGTGTTAGCTTCCGGGTTCAGAGCTGCGAGGGCACGTTGAGTGGTCTTTGACAGGTGTGCAGCGTGCACCCGTGATGCTCCCATTAGAGGTGGTGAGAAAAAATCGCACCTCCTCGCCTGAGCAAGCTGCGCGCAGGATTCTCGAGAACCCCCGGTATCAACCCACCCTTCATGGCTTGGATCGGTTTTGAGAGGGGCAACTCCCCCTGCAGATTCCCTGACGCCATGTGACCACACAGGAACCAAATTCAGGCTCTCCCTGTGGAAGTTGCGGTTTGTTTTGGGGGCTCCCCGTTGAGACCAGGCACCTCCCCTCTTTGGAGTTGCTTCCAGAGAGCCTTGCCGGCATGGACTCCTGGACTTTTGGGACATGTATGGGCTTGTCTCGGAGGAAATGGTAGGCTTCCAACTTGGAGTTCCCTTCAATCAAATGATCCACATCCGCTCGGAAGACTGGTTTCTGAAGGCTCGAAACAAAATCTCTCCAGAAACTCCCTTGTGGAAGGAATCTCTTTTGGGATTGGACCTCTATCTCCACTAACTCGAAGGCATGTACCTCTCTGGGCAACCGTGCTTGCCTTTTTCCTACCAGGCCAAAGCAAACGAAGACTAAGAAAATGAGACCCTTCATTGATGAGATGGACACGCGTTCCCGGGCTCCTCCATTCGCTTTCTGGAATCGACCTGGAAGCCACCTTCCAAAAATTATCTTTTGCGGGTTCTCTATGTTCTTTCAGCACCCACCTGGAAGAAACTCCTTAAATTTAGTTGGCGCAGCAAGAATGGCGTCTAAACAATGCCCCAAAGGGAAAAAAGAAAACAAAACAAAAAAGCGCGCCCCACTTCCCCTTGTGTTTGAGTGCGCCCCTCCAAATGCGGAAACTTTTTGGAGCCCTGCAAAAGTATACTTTTGTGCCCCCTTGGATTTCCCCCCCAGCCTCGGAACCCCCGGAACCCCCCGGAACCCCCCCGGAACCACACGGAGCCATCGGCCCCATTTTGTCTGCAAAAAAATCCAAGGCTTTCGCCCCGGAACCCCCGAAACCCTCTGGAACCCATCACAAAGGCATCGCCTGCAGCATGGCCGGGGAGAGGTTGAAGCTCAGGGTGTTCACCTCAGCGGTTTGCCGTTGGACCCCTTGGCGCAAGTCTACGCCAAGAATATGATACCACCTATGTTTTCACATGTGAATATCTGTAGATGTAAATGTTTATACAGAGAAACATACATATATACATATATATGATACATGTGTGTGTGTGTGGGTGTGCATGTACGTGCACATGCACATGAATGTACGTAAATGCATATGTGTACGTGTGCGCGTCTGCACCTGCATCTGCACATGTGCATGCGCATGTATGTGCATCCATATGTGCGCATGCACATGCATGTACATATGCATATTTCGAGGCATGCATCTATGTCTGCATGCATGGCATGAATGTATGCCTGTGTCTATGTATGTATGTATGTATGCATGTATGTATGTATGTATGTATGTATGTACGTACATACGTACGTATGTATGTATGTATGTGCATGGTTGGATGGATGGATGGATGGATGGATGGATGGATGGATGGATGGATGGATGGATGGATGGATGGATGGGTGGATGGGTGGGTGGATGGATGGATGGATGGATGGACGGATGCATGGATGCATGGACGCATGGATGCATGGATGCATGGATGCATGGATGGATGGATGGACGGATGGAGAAATGCCTGGATGGACGGATGGATGGATGGATAGATAGATGACGGACGGACGGACGGATGGATGGAAGGATGGACGGACGGATGGATGGAGTGATCGAGTGATGGAGTGATGGACGGATGATTGCAAGCGAGCAAGTATGCACGTATGTGTGCATATGTATGCGTATGCAGGTGTATGCGTGCAAATTTATACGTGCATGCATAAGTATAAGTATATGCATACGCAGGTAGGTAGGTAGGTAGGTAGGTAGGTAGGTAGGTAGGTAGGTAGGTAGGTAGGTAGGTAGGTAGGTAGGTAGGTAGGTAGGTAGGTAGGTAGACCTACCTAGGTAGGTAGGTAGGTAAGTAGGTAGGTAGGTAGGTAGGTTAGGTAGGTAAGGTAGGTAGGTAAGGTAGGTATGTATGCAGGTGTGCATGCATATTTATGAATACTACATACGGATTCATATTTATTTTATGTATACCCCCCACTGGTTTCGACTGGGATGTCCGGGGCGGGTTCCCATTTGCCCTCCGCGAGAACCGGGCGCTCAAACCCCTAAACCACCAATCGGTCCCTTGAGATGATGCTTCGCATTTAGTCATGTACATTGAACCTTCTCTGAGGAACAGGGAGCTGAAAAGTGCAGATGCACAACTATTTTACTTTGAAAGCGCTTCCCTTGAAAAACAAACCAAATAAAAGCAACTTAAACTGAACATGCAGGGACCTCTTGCAAGTGTAGATGCATAGTTTGCTTAGGGTCGCTGCTTCGGGTCGAAAAGCAGCAGAACAAGTAAGCCTCAAAAAAACTGGGCTGTTCAAATGGAGGCTTGGCCAATCCGAATCCATGATCCCTACAGAAAAAGCCACTGCTATGAAGGGGCCGGCTCCTTGTGCAGCCCAAGGCAAGATCGAAAAATTCGCAAAACGAAGTCCGGGAGCCACCGGCGGCCGCCGACCAAGAGCGAAAGATCCTACGGACGGGCAACCGATCAACGAGTTGATTGATCCGTTCAACTGTTGCCAGGCTTTCCAAACGAGGGCTTTTCAACCACCTGAGGATTAACCCTTTGAAGAGACCGAAGTTCGAAGGGACCCCTGTGTCATGCCAAACAAGGCTACATCAAGGCTCACAGGGAATATACAAGTCAACAAGCAAGCAAATATAATAACGAGCTGGTCCGAGGGTGTGATTGAAAGCCCGTATGAAGCCAGCATCATCCGGCTTTGTGCTGTTTACGAATCAAAACAACGCGGGGAAAAAAAGAAGACCGGGGCGCGTTGTTTGACCCAAAAACTGTTCCATGAGGGTGTGATGGAAAGCCCGTATGAAGGACCCCCCCACAAAAAAAAAAAAAAAAAAAAAAAAAAAACACGCTTCCAGCCCTCAGCAGCCCCGGGGGCCCTTCGAAGACCTGAAGATCCCGTTGGCTTCCAAGGCGCGTAGGTGCCCAAGGTGCGCCCGGGCTCATCCGCGGCGAAGCAGTGCTCCCGGATCTGGCAGGGCCTCAACCGACCCTCGCCCTTGCGCGGGCTCGTGTTTTTGTTGCTTGTGTGGGGGGGGGGGTGGGGGGGCGGGGCTGGGGGTTGGGGGGCGGGGGCGTGGGGTTGGGGGTTGGGGGTGGGGGTTGGGTGGGGGTTGCGGAGAAATCGCATGTCGCCGCCAGCACCCAGGTCAGTGTCAAAGAACCAACCCCCACACTGGATGAGGCATCATTGAGAGGCTCTCTATGATTTGGGGGCAACGGACCTCAAGCCGGGGGCAAATGCCGCAACGGCATCTCCAACCAGTCCCCCGGCCAAAATTGTTACACTTGGAGGTTCGACCCGCTTCGTAGGTCGGAACCTTGGCTGTAAATGAGTTGTTTGGGGTAAGCCCCTCTGGCCATAGCAGTGGGTCAAACATCCAAGTAGCTTCCAACCACACAACGGGAAGATTGCTTTCCACACATGTAAATCCAGGGATTCCCAGGTTCAATGAGGATCTTTGAAGCAGTCGAGTTGGGCATATTGCAACCTGGACGTCAAAGCGATGGCTCTCCTGGATGCTCCTGAACTACGCCAAACCCAACCAAACCCCCCCCAAAAAAAAAGGCGGCGCTCGCAAAAGGAAACCACGTCAGATAGTGCCCTGATGAACAGTGCCAAATGGCCCCAGGAGGCCCACGAAGCGAGGCCAAGAGTCGTGAAAACGCGGTCTGGTGGGTCAGTGGCTGCATTCGATCCGCTTTGACCAATCCATCACCCAGCTCTGAAAACCAAAATCCGACACCCGGAGATGATTTACATGGGGATTATGTCCAGCCATTTTTGAGGGCGTTCGCCATTCGAAGTGCACATGGGCAGCCACTGGCAGCGACCCCTGGACAAGAAGGACAGCCCCGCTCATGCTCGGGCCTCCAGTGGTACGTGGACTGAATTTGCTCGACGTCCTGCCCGCGCGATGTTTCAATGAAAACAGTTCGATGGGGAGTGACAAAATCGACCTAAGGCTTAAGCCCCCTAGACAAAATAAAATCATGATCAGTAATGACAGATTCCCTTGAAAACCGACGCAGGGGGGAATGAAGCTCTCAGATCCCCTTCAAGAAAGATTCTAGGAAGGTTTCCTGAGGTTTCCTCGAAGAAGTCTACATCGGCCCTCCGGAACGCCATTCTCTTCAAAACCCCTCGCCAAATATTCGGCAACTTGCGTTTTCCTGATCCGATGGGTTCAAGTTGGGGCGCTTCACTTTCCCGGTTTTTTGCACCCCTGAACAGGCCAGACTTGGACAGGGGTCACTGGATTCCCCCTTTCATAGAGGCAATTGAGTGGTGGATTTCAATAAAACTGCCCCACTCCTAGGTGTCCAAAAAGGGGAAGAGGAAACCGCTGTTCTCCCGCAAAAAGTTGGAACTGTTTGCTTCCCGCACCACCAGTCGCTCGGCATCACCAGATTCTCAGCCATGAGCTGAAGAAAAGACAGGACCTTTCAAGCGCTGGAAGACTTGTTGGAGGGTCGGCCCACCTGGAACTAGAGACAGCACCCACTTATGTAACTGTTTGCTTCCCGCATCTAGATGTTCGGAAACCTTCGCTTAATTCGTTACTCCATACGTCTCCGTACGTGTTTGTGCGGAAACTATGAGTAGTTTGGTGCCCTTGGATGGACCTCCAATGACAGGCGCTTGGGGACTGATCCTGTCATCTGCCCTCTAGACCATGGTTCGACACAGTCTCGCCGGAACACTGCGCCTGCGCAGCATGTCTCGCAAACGCGTCCTTACCCCCAAACCCCCTCAGCAACACGAACCCTTCGCTACGCATTCGGGAAAGAAAAGCTCAAAGCTCCACCCCTCCCCCCCTCCAGCCCTCCCGTTCGGCTCCTTGGCGGGGATGTCCGCCCGGTGCAAGGACGGCGGCAAAGGCGGCAGGTAAGGCTTCTCACCCCCGCCGATAAGCCTCAGCCGCCCACGTCCCCGACCGCTGTTGGACGGAACGGAACCGCAAAAAAACACATGGGCGTGTCTTTTTTCAGGGCGGGGGGTACCCCTTTGTCGGTGGTTCTAAAGGGGAACCAAAGGGAAACCTGCCATTTTGGGGGGGTCCAGTAGTTAAAAGGACATGGAAAAGATATTAAAATAGAGAGTGGAAGAGGTAACGAGTACAAGGGAAGATACAAGAAATTAGCCTTCGAAGATTGATCTATAGAAAAGATAAGATGATTGAGATAAACAAAAGATGATGGAAAGATATTATTAATAATGGATAAAGCGATTATGATTCTGACAACGACAAAGATAAGGAGATGGGGAAAAAAAGAAGACTAAAAGAAAGAACAAAAAACTGACAAAACCGAAATATGAACATCGAGTCCTAATAAGCCTTAGCCTCACAAACACATACGCCAGGGTCAAAAAAAGGCTACCCAAAACACGGCGACATCAAACGGATGTCTCTTGACATCATGCTCCTTCACGTCCACCAAGTTTTGCTGCCAGAATCAAAAGGGATGCTCAGTTTTGGGGAATGTGTTGGTCTTACCTCTTGCCTCAACCCTCTGACAAAGGGGGCAACGTATTCAAACAGGCTTGGCTGCTGCTGACCCCTCATGGCTTCCATTCGGAAAGCCCAAAAGATGTCCAAAAAAGTTGGAAGCTCAGAGATCCAAGCCAGAGGCAATCCTTTTTTTCCACTTCAACCCACAGAAAGAAACCAACAAACCAACAAACAAAAAAACAACAGACAAATCGTCTCCTCCAGCCCCCATGGCCCGGCCGAACGAGCGAGATTCGGCCCGCGAGCGAGCTTCGGCCCGCCGAGAAAGCCGAGCGGTCGAGGCGGTCGAAGCCGTGGCCCCGGCGTCAGGGGCTTCACCCGCTGCTGCGACAGCTTCTCCTCCGCCTGCGCGGCCAGCTGCGCCTGGCGCGCGTTTGGGGGCGCGCGGTTTTTCTTCGCGTTGGGGGGCGGCTGGGGGGCGCGTTTTTGTTCGCTTCCGGGGGGGCTTGGGGGGGGGAGGCTTGGGGGGTGAGGTTGGGGGGGGGGGAGGGGAGGGGGTTGTGTGGATTTGACCGAGGAGTTAGTTGTTCGGAAGGAGCAAACTTCGGTCGCCTCACTCACTTCATGGAACGAAGAAGGCTTGCGATCGGTGAGATAAGTAATGGAATTACCCTTATAGACCATCCAACTGGTGGCTTTCTTTTATGGGGATCCCCTGGGTTCATTCCCCTGTTAGAACTCTTTTAATAAACAGGGACTGCTTTTTGGCAATCTGTGGGTTATTCTCCCTATAGATTTTTATTTGTTTGCAATCTGTTAGTACTCTTTTGATGTACAGGGGTGGATCCAGAAAATCCACATCCAAACCGTTTTGTAGAGACTAAGATGATGAGGAAACCTGCCAAAGTTGTTCAGCCCAAATATGAGAAGGACTCATGCCAAAGTTGTTGCCTTGACGAGATACTAAGGAAACCTGGAGTTTTGCAGCCCAAGTCAACAGGTAAGCCCTTGACCTACATTTACTACTCGAGTAGTCTGGGACTGTCCCATTTCACAAATCCTTGATATGGGTGTGTCTTTTTTTAGGGGACCCCCAAAAACGGTGGGTTGTCGTTTTGTTTCCCTTGAAAACCACCAAGAAGGAAATTCCCACAAACAAAAAAAACAAATGGTTGACCTCGATTGCTGTCCAGGCTGCCGGCGAAAATGAACAGAACCAAGAAAGACGATCTGACCGCATCAACCTCGTGGCCAAAGTTGAATAAATGGAACCTGCATGTTTGCTGAAAGGCTCTGCACAATCCCCCGCTAAAAGTTTATCTTGTTGCAGGACATGTGCTCAATCCCTCAAAACGCTATAAAACACCTGAAATCTAAGGGACGCCTGGGAACCGCCCGGCATGGCAAATTCGAAACAATACCTGCTGCCAAAGAGGAATCTTGTCAAAATCGAAGAAAAGGCACAATCCAAACACATGGATGTACATTTTGGTTGGGAGCCTGAGCCTCAGGCAATTGGGTGGACATCGTTTACATTAGAAGTCATTCTTGAAAGGATCCCGAAAAAAACATAGCCATACTATGCCTCCCGGGGTCCGGAGGCCATGGTCGCACCTGCCAAGCCGTCTCAGCAAGTTGGCCTGTACCTGCCGCACCCCTCTCAGGTGACTCCAGGGCCCACCTTGATATTCTTCCAGTGCTTCTGCCTCAAGGTCCAACTGTTCCTTGGCAAGACAGCCGTTTGCAACTGATCTCGTTTTCTTCGAGTTGTTCCTCTGGCGTCACTAGGTCTTGGCTGGCTGGGAATCGCTTGGAAACCTCAATTTTGCGCGTTTGCTCGTAAGTGGGTAAACGGTCATTCCCTCGTTTGCCGCTCCTGAAAAACCCGGCCAGTTAACCATTTACCAACCATCGCCTTTCAAAACCAACAGGAACATGTGGCCGGGGCCGCGAACAAAAAAAAACCTACCTGCCTAGGGTTGCTTGCATTCTGCTTTGACCGGGTACCGACATTGTTGAAGTCAAACAGGAAACTGCCCCGCAAACCACCCCCTAATCGTTTTTGCGGAGTTGGTAGGGTCCAGCACTGATGGCAGGCTTGCATTCATGGCAGGTTTGCTCGCCGTGTTAGTACGTGGACCGTCTAGAGAATAACTTGTGGAACTGTTTGTGGGTGACGCGGCTGAACCACGACCGCTGCTACAAGCCAAAACCGACCAGCACAGTTTGCAACCACAAACGTGCAACCACAATCTACGATCACAATCCATAACCATGCATGCCCACATGCAACAAGCACAAAACAAAATGGGGCTGGGTCAAAACCCCGTAGCCTCAGTGAACATCCCAATCCCCCCTAGAATAAATTAAAATTGGTGCCGCACCTATTCCAAAATGGGATCCCATTGGTTTTGAACCATGGCCAAAGCTTGGTTGACGTTGGAAGGGGAGCAAAAATTTAAAATTTTAGCAGATAAGTGTGGATTTCCCACTAACCACAATAAGCAAAAATGTAAAATGTTTCCCAACAACCATGAAGAAATGACAAACTAGAACCTTGGTTTCGTTTCACGTGGCCACCCCACCGCCAAGAGGCTGCTCCTCAGTGGCCCGCGCCACTTTGGTCTCCCGCGGGGTGAGCCGCACGTGCCGCGGCACCGCCGGCATCGAGGTGAACTGCGGGGGCTAAGGTTCGCCCTGGATTAACAAACCCCTGGTGGAGTAATAGGTTGAATACTGTGGATGCACAAAATCCACTTCGCACCACCTAAAATCCCTAGTTTCTGATGATTCTCCGGCGAATACCAACAGACAGTGGTTTCCCATGGTTTCAAAGTGGTGCAGGATTTCGTCCATCCCAAGTATATAGGGGGGGTGTCCCCTTTTGGTGGGGACTCAGACCACTTTTGGAAGGAACGGGTTTATTCATCCTGGGTCAACATCCTGCTGGGCCGACAATGAACCTGTTGCAGGGGCCACCCAGCGCATGCAGGCTGAGCTCGCTACAAACAAAATAGAAAAATTAACCCCCCGCAAAGCACGCACGCAAACGAAAGCGCGGAACACCCCTCCAATGAAGAAAAACGCAGCACCACGCGGCAGCGCAGCTAGGTCCCTCTTGCTCCCGCTCACGAGCCGCTCTTCGCAGGGTTGGGGCGCCAAACGCCTGCCTTCGACGCACCCCAGGTGTCAGCAAGCGGCAAGCGGCTTTCATGCGAGAACACATGCGTCGGCTGGCAAGCCCGCGGGGCATCCATGCGCAAAGCATGAATCCCGTGCCTGAAGCTATCGAAGGCGCTTCAGCTGCGTCCATTAAAGCCACACCTCTAACCTCTAACTCTAACCTCGAAGTTTGCTACCTCATGAACGAAGTTGGTCGACACCCACAGCATCACCGTCGCCTTAGTCCAGAACAGCAGCTTCCGTTCTTCCGCTGGCTAAACATAGTTCCCTCCCGTCGCCACCCTCTCAGCTTTGGTTTCATCACCCGCCCGAAAATAGGGTATACACCTAAAAACTCTTTTAGCTTTCACGTTGTTGGTGTGTTCGCTTCCTCTCGTGCCGGGGCCGTAAACATCTGAATCAAGCATCACCCCCCCCCCCAAAAAAAAAAAAAAAAAAAAAAAAAAAACGGGGGAAAAAAAAAGTAACAAACAGCCCTCAGCGCTACCTTCTCCACCCACCGGCACCGCCCCGTCCTCCGGGAAATCGATATGCGCTGAAAGCATGGTTGCCCAATGAGGCTAATTTGGCTGAGGTCATGCTCAACGCCCCCACGACCAACCCGAAGCCAGCCCACAACTCACATAACCACACCCAAAGCAACCCCAACAACCCAGCCCAGACCGGTTCAAAGTTGATGCTAAATGGACATCAGCCCTTCGCCAAGTCTGAACGAACCCCAAACAAACCCAAGACCTGCCGCTCGTTAAGCCTGTTACGGGGCTCTAGTGAATGCCAAAGTCAATGGTAAAACCCATGCACCGCGGCCGGCTGAATGGGTGGTGCACCCTTGAAGAAAGCAAGAAAGGCCGTCAAGCTCTGACGTGCCAACTGTTGTTCGAAGCACGTGGGTGGGAACCATTGTTTTTCTTACTAGCCCCGGCAGGGCTTAACCCCTGTCAGGTGGCCGGTTGGTTGCTTGGTTGGTCGGAGTTGGCCCCACGCATCCCCAGCATCACAGGCCTCCGGCTGCGTTGCTTGGAGCTGGTTTCGGGTGGAGGGTGCGTGAGGTGATTCTCACAAATCCCGCATAAGGTGACCCGGAGTGACGAATGACTCGAGGAACGACCCGAGAAAAGGTCGGATACTTCTTGTGGAATGGCAAACAAGGGCATGTGTCAAAGGGTCACCAACCTCAGAGTTTCCCATAGTTTCCGGAGCCTCAAAAAAGCTCAAACTCAAGAAGCGATGAAAAGGACCCCCCCCCATCCCAGGCAGAGTGGGAGTGCAGCAACTCAAAAACTGCTAGCCATGGCTTCCCCATTCCAAGTCGCAGGCCGAAAAAATCATGGCTTTGGCAAACCATACCTGAGAAGAAGCCCTCAGAAATGTTGTCTCAAGAAAGGGAAAGGGCACACCCGAACAATGAACAAGTCCGAGAAGTAGAGGTGTTCCGCCGAGACCGACCATTGACCAGCACGCGCCTCCAGCATTCTTGCACCTCAAGCAAAAACCAAAAGGCAATCACGCATTTCCAGGGGTTCCCCCTTTTTTGGGAAACAGACAAGGCAGAAATGAGTGCCCCCCCCCCCCTCCCCCACACTTTTTCCGGCTCCACCCCTATCTTTGGAGGCTCGTAAAAAAGATCCGTGCACTTCAACATGGATACCCGGGCATCGGGCATACTGTATACGAAAGATTCCCGCATAACCTTGTAAGTAGGTTTGCAACCGTGGCAAGGGAACTAGCGCCCATGCGCGCTACAGTCGCTACAACATACTTTCCAGGTGGGCTGCACATGATGGATTCTCCCTTAAATGGGACGCCCACCATAACTAAAAGATGCTGGGCTCCCAACCCCCCTCCCCCCAACCTTCTCCCCCCTCCCGCTCCCCTCCCCCTCCCCTCCCCCCAACCCTCTCCGCCCATTGCCCCATCCCCCCCCTCCGCCTATCACCGGACCGGCACGCGGGGCGCGAAAACCGCAGCCGCCCCGCCCGCCCAAAGGGCCCCAGCTGGTTTTCAGCCAAAACCTGCAGGCGCACCATGTAAAAACCCAGATTACATGGCATTTCTTAGGTATTGGAAATCCTTAAGCCACAGGGACTGGCGTTTCTGCCAGGATATGAATACAGAAGACCTGTCCCAGTCACAACCATCTCCAACTTCAGTGCCCTGTAACAGCACCGTATGCAAGACGAATCCCTAGCTTTGTTGCTGTTGACCCCTCTGCAAAAAGCTTCAACTGTTTGTGGGTTCAATTGTTTCCCAACAGTTGAAGCCCAAAGATCCAACCAAATAAGTAGCCATAAAGGAAACGAATCCCTGATCTACTCATGTCGGACAGCTGGCGCCTCAGCAAGCAGTGATTTGCGCCTTCGGCCGAACAGCATCAGTTCTGACCACCCCCAGCCCTTTAGGACCAGCGTGCAGCGCACACGGCGCGGTTCTCCTTTTCGTCGAGGTCTTTTTTGTGGTAAAACTTTGGCAGAGGCTCCGGAAGGAAAGGCTCGGGGGTTTGCGCCTCGGAAATTTGGGGGGGCCCTGCCAGCTTCTCCAAACTTCCCAAAAACTGGTTTCGGCCGGACCTGGCTTCTTCTGGCCGACCGGCAGCAACCCCGCGCGTCGGCTTCCTTCGGGCTTCGGGCGTCGGGCTGGCGCGCCGTATCGATCGAGCCACACGGCCGCCCAATCTCACGAGCCGGAAGTGCCACACACCTCCCCCAAAGCTCCCGCGAGCCGCCGTCCCCCAACTGCCGAGCTCTGCACCGGAAAACTAAACCCCGCCTTCCGGCGGGCCGCGCGAGGCCGGGGCTTGGCCTTTTGAATTGTGGGGAAGAATCAGGGGGCCCTCAACAGGCGGAGTTTTTCCACTGGGCGGGTTTTCCAAAGGCGGAGGTTTTTACTGGGCTCAGGCAAATGGAAGCACTTCACATGCCCTCACAGCCTCAATCGGCTTGCGGTCAAATTCCGAAAGAACTCTTGAAAACGTCTGAGCTGCTCGGAGTTGTCTCCATTTGCCCGGCTCAAAAGGCATTTGCCCCGCGCAGAGTTGCACCACCATCAGCAGGGCAACCCCCTGCTCTTGCTCTCTCCAATCTGCAATGGGCGTAGGGGGCTGCCCCGCTCTGTGCCTGCCAATGCCTTTCTATCCCTTCAAATGCGTGGCACCGCCGGTTTGCTTTTCCCGGGCCTGCAAACAAGAGAGAACAAACACCACAGCAAAGCTGATTGGCCCTGGGGTCTGCCCAAAAGCCAGGAAGAAAGAATCGGTTGCAAACAAGAGTGCATCAAGTGACGAGCTCGCCAGCGCCTACAGCCACAAACCGGGACAACTTTGGCAAAGGCATATAGATGCCTGTAAGTTGGCGCGGGTGAGACGAGAAACCTGGGACCTGCAATCCAATCATGCTTGACTGGACCGCCCAAAAAGTGTTCTTCAAAATGGCCCCCGAAGTGTTGCTTGGCATCATCCGCTGGTCTCCTCCTCCTCCTCCGACTCCTCATGGGGAGCCGAATCCAGGTGACAGCCCCAAAGCTGCCCGCCTGCGCAGATTATTTCACCGAACGCAAGTAAAAGCCTTGCTGGGCGGTGATGCTAAGAATCACTACGAGCGCGTACCTGCTGGGAATCTGCTTGGGGATGCCATCTGGAAAAGGAGGTTTCGTTTATTCAACGCCAGACACCTTCAAGGCACTTGAGAAAGACTCACATGTAGGTGACCTGCGTGGATGGCAACTCACCGGGCAAGCAAGGAGGGAACTACGAAAAAATGATACATGGCATAAATAAGCATATATGTAGATGGCTTTGTCTTTTCTGAGGGAACCCTCCACAAACACGCGACCATGTTGCAAAAACTGTTGCCTGTCTTGACAGTTGGCTTCTCAGCACTTCCAAACTGCCGAAAGAGCCCCAATTTAACACATTCCCAAGTGGTCAAAAAAAATACTGCATCCGGCATCCAAACTGACCCCTAACATCCTGCAAAAAAAAAAAGTTCAAAGGGGTTTCTCACCAGAAGCAAGTTTGTACAACCCCTCAACATGCAGTGTCCAAGAACAACTCTTGGCAACCAGTTTGTCCCCAACACCAGCGCCTTCCCTTCCAGAAAAATCAAAGGAAGGCCCCTCCAAAGACCAATCAAAGAATGCCCCAGGTCTGCAATGAGAGCAGACCTGACACCCACAAACGCGAAAAGGCGACAGTTGGTGAAACATCCCAATGTGAGCCTACCCACTCAACCCTTTTCAAAGGGAACCCAAAGGAAACCCCATCCATTTGTCAGGTCCAACAAAAAATTGACGCATACAGACCTACGGTTGTCACGGACCTCCAACCGGTTGCAGAGGAAGGGGGGGGGGGGCCTAGCACTGGAAAACCCAAGACAAGGGCAAAAAGATAATGGCTGGTAGCGCCCCTCCCAAAACCCCCCCTTTTGTTTGGACCACTATGTTAAAATATAGGCATGTGCATATAAACACATAAGTAGGAGCATGCACATATATATATATATATATGTATACAAATGTATTTATTTATACATATATGTATATAGGCCGTGTCTTTTCTTGACGGCACCCCATTTTCGGTGGCTTTAAAGGAACACCACAAGGAAACCCCACCATCTTGGGGCCCGCCCCCCACCCCCCCCCCCGTCCGATGTGTAACCCCATCCTCGTCGCTGGCGACGCCCTCCTGGCCGTGCCGCGCGTAGGCGGAGCTCTCCAAGGGCTTGCTCTCGTAGACGAAGCTGCCTGAGGCACCCGCCAAGGTCGGCCGACCGAAAGAAGGACCCGTCACACTAGAAGAAGAGCGTCGCCAGAACATGAGAGCAAGCCAAAGACTGTGGTTTGATTCCGGTCGTACCAATTGCAAAGAGTGCAAACATGCAGTTAGGACATGTGATGACATGTGGCTGGTTTAAAGACAGGCCGAGGTTCGGCTTTCTTTTTTCCAGGGGGCGAAAAAGCCAATGCGTGAGATTGTAAACATGGTACCCACTTGCTGGTGCTGAATAGGGAATGGGAAATGGAATGAACCCAGGCTGGCCCCGAACAAAGGAAGCCACCAATTGGATGGAACTTATTGATTCCCTGCTGAGCACCAGCAAGTCTCCTAAGGTCCTACTGTGGAAGGTCGAAATCCATTTCGCACCACCTCAGCAACCATGGGAACCATTGTTTGTGGGGATTTGTTGGGTACATCATTCCATGGTTTCTTAGGAATAGCCTGAATGGAAACGTTGAGGTACGTATCCACAGTACTAAACATTTACATATTTATGCCTGCATGTACGTATGTATTGTGTGGGTGGGCGGCTTACAGGTGGGGTAGGTCCATTTGAGGAATGCAAGTATCGCCTTGGACGAGCCATTCAAAAGCCAACGCGAGTGTGGGGGGGGGAAGTTGCACACCAGCCAAACCAGGTTCGAGGGCGTTGCAACCATGAAAAACTCAGAGCCACGAGGGCCAGCCAAAATCCTTTGAAAGGACAAAAGCTGGAGTTGGGTGTCTTGTTTTAGGAATCAGACCTGCCAAAATGGTGTGTTTTAAAGCCACACCAAGTACTTAACATTTGACCACTCCTGGTAGCCGATTCCATCGATGTGCTTGTTGCAGCAAAAACATGCTCAAGGTTTTGGTCGGTTTGAGTTGAACCTTCAAGAGTTGCCAGGGGCTGGCTCTCCTGCCCTCGGGTTTTGTGCCTGGTGCTCGTGAAACCCTGCTCATGTCTTCATCCCTACTGTGGATGGGCAAAATTATCTTAGGCACCACCTAAGAAACCCTGGTTTCTGATGATTTAAATACCAACAAAGTATGGTTTCCCATGGTTTCAACATGGTGCAGGATTTCGTCCATCCACAGTAGGTCCGCCAGGCATCGCAACCGTCTGTAACCCAACACATGGGCCATGAAGTGCTCTCACGCGCCTGCGCCGGCCGCCTGCTCCACAAACGCCTCCGCTTCACAATCCAAGGATCCCAAGGACGGTCCCTTTTCGCCCTGGATGCCAACTGACACCGTTTTTCGTTCCAGCAGAAAACCGCTCGTTGGGCAGTTCTTTGGGTACCACCGCTTGCAGCTTCATGTAGATTGGTTCCCACTTCCCATGAAGGAGAAATGTCTGAAGATCCAAACCAGCAACGGTGCTACTTCCGAGCAACTGGCTCCATGTGTCCCTAAGCGATATGTTTAAGGAAACCATCCCCCGTTTCTGACCTTGACATCCCTAGGATCAGTGAGCTCAGTGCAAGAGCGGAACAGGAGTCCAAGTTTATTTGACGCTCAAATGATCTCCCCAAAACAGGGGAAGTGAGATCCGCAGCCCGGTTCAAATGGCCCAAGCATCACACCCCACGCATCTGTATGCGCAACGTGGGCAATGTGCAAGCGGGCGCCGCAGGAAAAACATGGCCACATAGAGGCTATGTTGCAACCAAGCCCTTGCACAAAAAAACAAACGTCCCCAGCACAAACAAGTTGCCAGCATGCTCCCCACCCCCATCCTACCCTATCTGGGCTGTCCTCAGACCACCCCCCCCCCCCGGCCAAAAAAAAAAAAACAGGAAGTTCAACGTTTGGTGGGTGAAATGGAAACCCCCACAAACAAACCACGCCAAAAGGCCAAAAACCTAAGGAACAAGATGGCTGGCCGAGATACCAACATCGACTCCAAGTGGTCATCATACCCCGCCCCAGCCTGCTGGATCAATTGCTCCGCCTCCGTCGCAAGCGCCCTGGCGGCCTTCCATCGCCAGCGCCCCACTTTTGGGCTACCCCCAAAAAGACTTGAACCTACCCAAAAGTTTGCTGGTTGGCTGTGGGTCTGGGAACCCATTTTAGAACCTATTTTAGTTGGTGGTCACTGGGGGTACGGGCTGTTGACCCATGGCCAGTTGTTTGGAGGGGTTGGGGCAGTTTGGGGGGTGAGCCCCTTATCAAAATGGAGCAGTGTGGTTTGGTTGTCAGGTGCCGCATTCATGCGTGTTCTGCTTGTGGAAACCAAGCCACAAAGGAAACGGACGGTTGGCCAAACCACTAGGAAGACTCATTACGCAACCGACTTGCGCAATCCTCCGCAAATTTCAGGAGGAATCTGCTACTTAAAGGGGCAGTGTACTGAGTAAGCGATTAATAAGCACACTTAGGAGACGTTTTTCACTATGGTAAGTGGGTAAGCATGCTACTTATTCCCCACTTCCTAAGTACGCTGCCGCTTTAAGAGGACTTCTCGCGTAATAATGTTGACCCAGGATTAATAAACCCGTCCCATTATTCGGGGGATATTCCCTCCAAAAGTGGTCTGAATCCCCCACTACAAGAGGACACCCCCTATTAATCCACCAGGGCTTATTAATCCGGGATACCATTACCCCATCCTCCATAGGTGTCCTTTTCGGGGGAAAATAGATGGCCCTTGATTGAACCACCAGGTAAACCAGACATCGCCCTCCATGTTTCAACCAAATCGACCAAAAAGGACACCTACTGTGGATGGACAAAATCCTGCACCACCTAAGAAACCCTGGGATGGATTGATTCCCTGTAAATACCAACAAATTATGGTTTCCCATGGTGTCAAAGTGGTGCAGGATTTCGTCCATCCACAGTATGGACTCTTCTTTTTACCCCAAAACTCCCGCGCGGCCTGGGCCTGGGCGGGGCTCTGGTTCTGCTCCGCCTGCGCTGCGGCCTCTTCGATCAGCCGCCTGACGAGATCGCTCGCGCGCCCGCGGGAAGCGAGCAGAAGGAGGCGTCCCAAAAAACGTCCCCCCGCGCCTCGGGGATACCATATGAATCCCATGGGGATACACTCCCTCAAACTAACAGCCAACCACTACCCTCGTTTTTTTTAATGGTTGCGAAATCCGCTGCTCGCAGCACCTAAGAAACCATGGTTGAAACCAGAAAGTTTGTTGGTGCTTACACGAGAATCAGACCATTCCGGGGTTTCTGGAGGGAACATCCAAAAACCATTTGCGTGTCCCGGAAAGTGAACATTTCGAGCGGGGTATCTTCTGTCGAGGGTAGAGCCCTTGAAAGCTGTAATTGAAAGGGACTCAGGCTCTTACTTGTTGAACCCATGTAGGAAAATGGATGGGCCAAGCAAGCAATGTCAAGTTGTGGATGGGTTCTCCAGTTTGCATTTTGGGTTTGAACAGGGTGATGTCACTTTAATGGACTCATTTAAATCCCCCCCCCCCCGGAAGGGTAAGCAGGTGGCTTCCAAAAAGCCGAAAGAACCTTCAGCCCCCCCCCAACCATCCAACCATCCCCCCCCCCCCGCCCCAACTGCTCTTGCAGTTGCCCCCCCCCCCCACACATTGAAACTAGCTTCTCACTGTGGGTTTTGTGTTGTCCACAGGTCCAGCTCAAAATATCTAAAGTCCGCAGTATGTCGCGGGGTTGCTACTTTCCCAATGTTATCCCGTCTCATACAACCACCCTTAGACAATGCAGAAGTATCTCCACATGGACTCTTAGTTTTCTTCCTGATTCTAAGCATCTGCCTGAAGATATGGATTTTCGTAAAGATTGAATCTGCAAAATGGACCCTACCTGTCCCTGGCACCCTACCCTTCCCAAAAGCACTCCCGGACTTGCAGCCTGGCGCTGTCCGTGTGCCGCACGTGGCCCGCCACAAAGTCCTGCAAAAGCAGCCAGCTGAGTTCGCAGCTGGCTCTCTGGCAACGAAGGAGTTGGAACAACCAAAAACACACAAAGCATCCAAGTGCGAACCGAGCCAAGTGGGTATGGGTCAAAATTAAACCACCAGGGGACCACAGGTTTTGGTCCATGTTTCCACTTGCCAAGCTTCCATTTGGGGGTCCTATTTTTGACCCACAGCCAAGTGATTGTTCCTAGCAAATCCTCTTCCAGTTCATTCCCAAACTCCCTCCTAACCTTCCATCGGTTCATTCCCAAACTACCTCCAAACGATTTGGGCAATTGCATAAACAAGAGGTCTGGCTTGTAATGAAAGAAATGCGCTTGAGAATAAGAGTTGTTAAGACATGTGATTTGCAATCTGCGAGCAAAATGGCCCATTTTTTGAGCCGTTCGGTTAACAGTGCGAGCTCGAGCAACCACGAACTCAGCATCGACAAGGCCACCAGGAATGCTCCTTCCACGAAGGTTTTCAAGCAACCAAACGTAATAGTTGTGCGTGGCGAGGTCGGCTTACAATTAAATTTTGAGGGGCTTCTTTAGTTTTGGTGTCCTAGTCCGCCGACATTGTTCGGCGCACACCCTGCTTATCTGTAAGGGCCGTTGTTCGGCTTTGTGATCCTTGTTTGGAATCGCGCACCTTCTCCACTAACATCTGCGCGAACCCCTCGCTTAGAGGGCCCTGGTTCGGCTTCCCCTTCCGCTTTGCGACCTCAAAGGCAGGCCCAACCCTCGAGAGAAACCTATAGACGAAACGCACCCGAGACCCTGGCTCAGCCCGCCGACATTGCGTCCCTTCACGTCCTTTCAACCTACCCCCAAATTTCCAGATGTCCCTTATTTCCCCTTCGTTTCCCTTTCAAGTTCAATTGCCTTGAATTTCCCTCCATGTCCCTTCGTTGCTCTCCATTTCCCTTCATCCCTACATGCCCCTTCATTTTTCCTTCGTTTCCAATTCATTTCCTGTCACTTCCGCTCTTCATTTTCAATTCCGGCACGGGGATTCGGGGATTCGAGCCTGCGACCCCTGTTTGTCGACACGTGGAATGCCGGCCCCACCGGACACGTGGCGCATCCACCATGCCCCTCCCAGTCCGCGCGGGAGGCGCTCGGCTTGCTCTCGTAGACCGTCGCTGTCTCTGCCTGCGCGGTTTAGGGGGCTGTGGTTGAAGTGGGGGGGTGTTGGCGGGGGTGTTGGGGGGGGTGTTGGGGGGGGTTGGGGAGGTGTTGGGGAGGTGTTGGGGGGGTGTTGGGGGGGTGTTGGGGGGGGGGGGGGAAAAAATAGTAAAAGGAGAATTCAAAGAATTATTCTTTCTACTATTTTTCTCCAACAGCAACACAACAAACAGAAAACAAAATCCAGAACAACAAGCAAACAAAATAAATAATCACAACCAGCAACAAAAATATTTAATCACAGCATACAACATTAAATAATTCAAACAAGCATACCAACAAAACAGCAACACTCTAAATCATCAAAGAACCCAAACTCAAAAACACACATCAACAAAAAACAAAGCAACATACCAACAAAAAATATCACAAGAGTATCAAACAAAACAAAAACAAACAGCCAAAGCACGAAAAAATGAAGAAGCATACCAAGTCTAAACAACGCACTTTGAAAGAGATAAGCAAATTATAATAATTCAATCTTTACAAACGATAAATATATTACAATTATAACATATAATATTTTACATGTGATAATCATAGTATGGGTTTAATCATTGCAATAGGCCGTAGAATATTTCCACAAAGCCCATGGAATATTTCCACAAAGCCCGTGGAATATTTCCACAAAGCCCCGCGGAATTGCATCAAAAACCCACTAAAACACCACCTAAAATGAGTTCCACGAAGCCCGCGGAATAATTCCACAAAGCTTGTGGAATTGCCTATCCCATATCTATCCCCATCAAAATTTCCAATATCAAACCACTAGGTATTTTATATAGGTCTTCCTGTTTATGTATTGTTGGATTGTCTCCCCAATTTTCCTTAGTGCCTGATGGAAGCCGTTGTGCAGTTTCAATATGTTTATTATTCCTGATGTTGCCACAATCCTTTTTACATAATTCTCTAGGTTTCCAAGTTGTAATGTTATTCCAGAGCCTAGTGCGTTTTCTGTAAGGCATTCCATACTTACAGCAATCTACATCTTTAAAATCAAACTCATCCATAAACTCCTGATTTTTTAATAATCCAGTTTGTGGATTTTCGATTACAAAATATTTAGGATTGAAATATTTGATAATCTCAATAGTTTTTAAGACAATACTATTTGCATATTCGATATTCCTAATTCCCTGAGTTTTTGCTATGCTGTATTCAGTGCATGGGGGACTACTCCAAATAAAATCAAAATGGTTTCTGTCAAACTGTTTGTAATCCCACTCCAAAATATCAGTGTTGATATCAGCGTTTTTCAAGTCTAATGATATTACATTAAAACCTAAGTCACGAGCAACTTTACCAACAGAACCACTGCCTGAAAATAATTCTAATAAATTCATTTATTAGAATTATTTAGATATTAATTATTCTAATACATATACTCCATCATCATTTTTTGTAATTTTATAAAATTCTAAAGTGGTGCTTTTAGGTTGTTTGATTTTTCCTGTATTCAACATATCACAGTATTTCTTTTGCTTTGTAGGGTAGTCGCCCGATGGTCTTCCTATTGATTTTGCTTGAAATATCTTTTCGATTTTCTCCTTCTCTTCGTTGCTTTGTTGTTCGCGTTCAACTGGTTTCATTTTGTCATCAATGGATTTAATCATATCATTTAAGGTTTTTATATTTTTACCAATTAATGTTATCTTCTTCATTAAATCATTAATAGTATAATTCTCATTTTCAGACATTACTATATATTTATTTAGATAATTATCTATTTAATTATACAATTTACCTGAATAATTTAATGTTATAGAGGTAAATAAATTATATTCTAAGAGTCTTTCATCAATTTTATTTTTCAATTTTATTAAACCTTCATCGTTACCTGTAATTTCAAAAAACTTCAACATTTTATCAAATTTATCCGGTTTAGTTATACCTTTCATAAAATATTTATTATTAAATTTAGCATCTAACCAATAAAAATATTCTATACTCAATTGTCTAGCAAAGTTTTTATCACCATCGAATAGGTCTTTAATTTCTTCATTGTCAAAAGTTATAATTCTATGGTCTTGTCCATTCATAGTTGGCATTATGATTATATAAATAATTAGATATTTATTTATTTACTTAATTATTTATATTTATAAAGTGCAATTATGTTAAATCTACTCTTTAAATACTAATTTTTCATGATTTGTTTAACAGTTTCCTGAGTTTCGTTTTCATTATTATCGGCTGGTGTTGCTTGCCTACCAAATTTAAAAGTTATACTATGGACATCAGTTTCTAAGTTGATACTGTCTTTAGTTTTAGCAATATTCATTTTCTTATCATTTTTACTTATTTTGAAACTTGTTGGAATACATGAACATTTACATGATTTATTATTTTTTATTTCTAATTCATTTTTAAGTTCTAACCTCTTTTTGCACATAGGACAAGCAATCTCAAATACTGATGTTTCTTTAACAATTTCTCCGCTATCTTCATCTGTTGAAGAAACACTTAAACCTGTCTTATTCTTTTTGGTTTTCTTTTTTGGCATTTATATTAATATTTATATTTTTAATATATTGTATCAAAAACTTAATTAATTCTAAAATAAAATAACATATTTTTTTACATCTATTATCAGTTATGACAACCCGTTCTATATTCTCCATTTCATTTATTATATTAATATAATCTGTATAACTCCTTTTCATATTAAATAATAAGATAAATTATTTTTCATTTCTGCCTTTCTCTTCTTGTAAAGTTTTTTCATTGTATCGTCTTTATTCCATCTATATTCTACAAATTTCTGATGATATTTTGAATTTAGATGTTTAAATAAATATTTGTCATCATAAGTTTTACAACAATTGCAATGGATAACAGTCATATAATAATAAGATAAAATAATTATTTAAATTATTTAATCTTATTATTTTCATGCATAATAGAATATTGGTGGGGCACAGCACTTGGGGTTTTCATTGCACACGCGAGAGAGATACAAACTAATTAGCTTCAATGCTTATTGATTGTAGCAATGGAAAACCTGTTCCATTTTATGATATTCGCCACCAGCATATCATAAAACGATGTTCCCTTAATATTAAATAGAATTTGTATTTAAATTATTTTCTTTAGTAAGTTTTACTGCAGTTGATATATCAACATCTATAATATTATTATTAATGATTTCTTGTACACTATTTATCATTTCATTTGTATATGTATTAGAATAATCTTTCATAAAATTTACTAATTTATTATAATTTAGGGCTATCCTCGTTTTCGATTGATGATTTAGATATTATAATATTTTGATTTTTAATTATAGATAAAAACAATAAAATCGTATCATAATATAGTTGGCCAGTATCTGGAACTAAGATATCACCAAATTTATATATCCTCCGAATACTATCTACTTCACTTAAATTAATAGACTCTATATATTCTATTGTCATTATGATATAATTATATTATATATTTTTTATTTATAAGTATTTATAATATTATTTTTATTATGCCTGATGTAAAACCAATTGATGAAATCAAATATGACTTTAAGCAAAGTAAGCACGAGGTCGTCCCTAAATTGCCTATGAGAGCTATGATTGTCGGTCCATCTGGAAGTGGAAAATCAACTTTACTTGTATCAATGATACTTGATATTTATAGAGGAGCATTTGAAAGAATTTTTATCTGGTCTCCATCTGTAAATTTGGATAGTATTTGGTTGCCAGTGAAGAAATACATTAAGGAAGGTTTGAAAGTAGATAATGATAAAGAACCGTGTTGGTGGGATGAGTTCAATGTTGAAGATTTAGAAAGAGTTATAGAAACTCAAAATAAAATAATTGAATACCAGAAAAAACAAGGAACGAAGAAATTATTTAATATTTTGGTAATTTTGGATGATGTATCTGATAATCCAGCAATAACAAGAAATAACAAATTGTTAAATTCTTTATTTTGTAGAGGTCGTCATAGTGGAATATCAACACTTGTAAGTCTTCAAAAATCATCAACCGTACCACCAATTATTAGGGTAAATATAAGTCATTTGTTTTATTATAAAGTTAGAAATTTTAAAGAGATAGAAATATTGCAAGATGAATTATCAGCAATTGTTAGAAGCGATAATTTACATGAAAGCAAGAAACTAATTTATAAAATATATGAGACTGCCACTGATGAACCGCATAGTTTTTTATATATTAACCTTTTAGAAAAGAACCCTGATAAAATGTTTATGAAAAAGTTTTCTCAATATTTGAAAATTACTAATTAAATAATTAAATAACTAAATAATTAAATATATATTAATATTATATGATATTTTATGATTTACCAATAGAAATTAAAAACCATGTATTATCTTATAATTTAGGTGATGTTAGATTATTAAAAATAAAAAAATAGTAATATTATTAAAAAATATATTAATAAATATAAACCAGTATATAAATCTTACACATTAAATAACATACATTATTTTGAAATTGATAATATAAATATTAATAATGGAATATCATATATTTTTAATTTAAGTGAGTTAGATAAATTACATCAAAAAAATAAACCATTAAAATTATTTATTGAATATGATATATTTGTTACATTTAGCTCGTTTACTCGTTGGTTTCATGTGTGTAATCGAACTTTAATATCAATTAATTTATTTGATATTTATTATTTTCTTAATAAAGACCTTCATAAAGTTAAATTAGTGTATGCGAGTGATATGGCTAATTTTATTTCATTACAAGTGAAAAAAATAACTATTAAAGTCATCAATGAAGATGACCAAATTATTATTGATGACTTTTATTTTTATCTTTAAAATTAATAGCATTAAGATTATGGCTTAATGTTATTAATTCAAAATAATGAATAACTACAAATTTGAACCGGTAATCTATATATTAATTTATCAGATTTTTCTTTTTCAATTTTACACATTCTTTCACTCATTTGTTTAATTGCTTTTAACTGTAATTTATCAATATTACTTAAATCTAATTGTTCTATATCAATATCATTAATTTTATCAATAGATGAAGTTTCAACATTACTATTTGAATTACCCATTATATATTATTATTTTAGATTATAATATAATACAATAATAAATATTCAAAGGTATACAATACAATAATAAATATTCAAAGGAATTAGAATAGGCCAACAAAACCCCCACATAAAAGGAGTACATATCCTATCACACTTCCTTGCTCGTCTGTCGAATTCCTCTTCTCTTCTTTGTCTTTTTAATTCTTTAATATATTCATCAAATTTAGAATGACTAAAATTACATTCTTTATTATTACATTTATCTAATGTAAATTCATCTTTATTTAACTTAGTAATTTTACAACCACAATAACAAGTTTTTTCTCTCATACTATCATTCTTAAATAATACTTCTATTTTAACTTTTCTGTCAATGTCCATATATATATCTAGATATATTAATTATTTATTTATTTATTTATTTATATATTTATATATTTATATATTTAAATTATTTATTTTTTTCTTTTTTAAATTCCTTAATTTCTTTTTCAAGTTTATCTACTTTATCATTTAATTCTAATACTGCTTTATGAACTAACACGGGTAAAACTAAATAATTTAATCCTAAATACTCTCTGTCTTTACTAACAACATTTTCAAATTCTTTCGGGATTGCTTTTAATACTTCATCTGCTATATATCCTATATGAGTTTTACCGCCATCATTTCTATCGTGTCTTTTAAACTTCTTCGGTTTAAATTTCTTAATAACATTCATACAATTAGATTTGATATTGTCTATATCATATTTCAATCTTGAATCAGATGAATCCACAAACGTTCCGTTGATGGTTACTGTTGTTGCTGTTAAATCTATATTAGTTCCTGTTGATGGTTCAATTAAATTACATAACATTTTTTTCGTTCCTGCAACTGTTACATTTTCATTAAAAGTCGATGGAGCATTATTTGTAAAACTTCCAGTATTTACTGTAGTTCCAAATGTCTTATCAATAGATAATAAAACTGAAGGTGTACTTGAAGCATCTGAAACTCTAAACGCAGTGTTTGATGTTCTGAATATTACATCAATTGTAGATAAATTAGTTCCATCATGATAAGTTGATATTTCACTTGTTCCCATTTTAATATCAGTTCCAGTAGTCATTGAAATATTATTTAAAAATGAAACCGTTGTTAAATCGAATGATTGAATGGTATTAGTTGCTAAATATGCATTTTGAACTGCTAAGTTAGTATCAACAGTTACTAATGTTCCATTATTAGGTGCTATATGATTGCTTCTTAATGCTCCATTGGTTTTAACATAAACATCATCAGCAAATAAATTACCCATTACATCAACAGTAGAAGTGTTAAAAGTCCATCCAGTAGAAATATTAACTGCTCCAACTATATTAGATTGAACAGCAGGGTCTCCACAAATGAACCTAATTGAAGAATTAGCATCGGTATTTCTCATATCAAAAGATGAAAAAGCACTAACATATCTATATAATTCACAATTTGTATCAATTGTTAATTTACCATCAGTATCAATATTAACATTATCACAATTAACAGCAGCATTTGTATAAATATTACCTAACACATCTATAGGTTTACTAAAAATAGTTTTATTTACAATCCATCACACATCATATATTGATTACTGGCATTAGTAATATCACCAACGCTAACAGCAACAAAATTAGGATGATGTATATAAAAACCTTCTGTTGCATCTGGTGTATGTGTTTCTAAATATGGTTCTAGTCCATTTATTGAAGTATTGATATTATCTATTTTTGTTTTAATATCTGTTGAAAAATCATTATTTGTAAATAAATTTCCTTTCATATATACTGCCCCTTCGAAAAATGATGTACCGTGCATCTGCGCAAAATTATATGAAGTATGAACATTACCGTTAATTGTAATTCTTGAAGCATTATTAGGTCTTCCAATAATAACATCTCCTGTATTCCATCCTAACCATAATCTATAAGGAGTAGCACCTTCTAACCCTTGATAAGAGTCTAACTGACATCCTCGTTTAAACTCGAGTCTTTGGTTACTAACTGCGTCCTGGATTCTAAATATTGGATTAGTATTATCTGTTAAACTAAGTATTAATGGAGAGTTTACTGTTTGCGCAGTTGTATTAACTTTGTCTAATTTTTGACTTATTACTGTATCTTGTGCGCTATCATTTGTAATTATTGAATTAATTGTATTTGTATTTCCTGTTATTAATCCTGATAAATTATCTGACTGTAAAACATATCTACTATCAGAACCTGTTATATCTAAAATAGATGAACAAGAAAATAAACCTGATACTTGTAAATTAGATAATATTGTAGTATTATGATTTAATAATATTTTATCATTTTGAAAAATTGAAGAATTATTAATTTCTACATTCCCAAAACCTCTTTGATTCAAAAACATTGTTGAACCTGCCAAACTTCCATAAACATAACTATCAAAATAATTATTATACATTTCAAAGAAATTATTATAATTTCCAAAATTTGCTATTTTGAAAATTGAAGTAGTTGTTATATTATGAATTAATGTATTATTTAATACTGATGTATTTAATTTATCTGTTAATAAATTATTAGTTGTTATTTTATTGTAATATAAATTACTATCAAATGAACCTGTTTGTAATTGAGATATTAAATGAGAATTTGATGAAATATTATTAAAATTAGTTGATACAGTAGAATGTAAATTATTTATTAAATTTGTATTTGATGAAATATTATTAAAATTTGTATTAATTAAATTAGTATTTGAAGAAATATTATTAAAATTAGTTGTCATAGTAGAATTTAAATTATTTATTAAATTTGTATTTGATGAAATATTATTAAAATTTGTATTAATTAAATTAGTATTTGAAGAAATATTATTAAAATTAGTTGTCATAGTAGAATTTAAATTATTTATTAAACTTGTATTTAATGAAATATTATTAAAATTTGTATTTGAAGTTATTGTCAGATTACCTATTAAAAAAGAATTTGAACTAATATTATTTGATAATACATTAATTTCTGTTTTGTCATATGTTTCAGTTATATCATAAAAATTAGCATTTATCTGCTCCTTTGTATAGGTGTCTGCTTGGTCTGCTTTACTATCTAATACTGTTTGAATGTCAGATTTACTCGCGTAAAGGTCTTCTATATCATTGACTGCTCCATCTTTTACTTGCCTAATTCTATTTGCTGTAATATCAAAGATATTCATTAAGTTTTTGCTCATAATATTATATTATTAATTAGAAAATTAATAATATCATATTTTTTATTTTAATCATAAAATGTTACAGAATTTGAACGGATTTCAAGGATACATTCATGAACCATATGAATATACATTCGCTCTGGCATAATACCGGCTGGATGAGCTGTATTTCCAGTTCCATATAAAAATGCTCCATCAAGAGGTCGAATTTTTACTACCATACTTGAATTATTTTGTAAATTCATACCAGTATACGCTGCTGATTCTAATTTTTGTAGATTAAATCCGAACATAAATGCTTGTGTTTTATAGTCCTCGCTTCTAACCAACAATGGATTGTCAGCACAATGCATTAAGTGAACATATGCTTCACGAACACCTTGAATTTCTTGTGATGGAATAACTTGATTACCAATAACCAATGAAGCAGTTAAATCATATTCTGAATTATAATATCCAGAATCAACTTTATCGCCTTGTTGTGACAATGGATGATATAGCGAGTTGTATTCTTTAAGAATTGGTCCAAATGAACCCACATAACCTTTGTCTGATGTATTAGAAAATGAAATAAATATTTTATTTAATTTAGATACATTCCTTACAATAGTTGTGAATATTTCACTAGATTTAGATGTTGTTTGTTCTTGCATTGTTTCAGTTTCAAAAGTAATTGGAAGCGAACCAGTTTCTAAAATTTTTGAATATTCGGCATATAGAGAATCGTCAAGCGAATAAACCCCCGTCGCTTTAATGACTGGTTTTTTTATTGCCCAGCTGTTAGAAGTATTTGTAGCAGTGAAAAGAGTAGTTGCACCTTGTGCAATAATTGGTAGTTTAGCATCATTCACTAAATATAATTCTATGGTTATAGGACAATAAGATAGCGGTATCCAGTTTTCACAAGTCTTAAAGCATTTCAAATTCATATCATAAAATACATTAGCACTTTTACCTTTGGCAATTCCTCGTTTGTTAGAAGTCGTCACACCCCTTTGAACGCTTGTTGTTGTGTTAGTTCCGGTTACTTGCGAATATGTTAAAAATCTAACATCGTTATTATTAAATGAATTTCCAAAACCTAAAACTTCATCTGCTCTTTTTGCTTCTGATGTTTTAAGTAAATCTTTCATAGCATCAGCACGAGATGTAGAATTCAAATCACACACTATTACATCTCCCATCATCACTCTCACTCTTGAAAAGAATGCACCAGCGGATATGGGGCGTAGTTCAGCTTCAGCATTGGTTGGTTCAGTATTTTCTAGTGTAAATCCTAATAATATGGTAGGAAGTGAAATCCATTGATTAGGTGGTCCAGTAATGTTAAATCTAATTACTGAATTTGTATCAGCGGTATAAGTAGAAACCGATGAAGGATAAAAGTTTTTACTTTCTTTTGACCGGACATAAGAACCGCCATCTTTTAATTTAAATCTTAAATTCTTTTCAACAAGGACATCTTCAATATCTAATGTTTCCATAACTTATATATTTAATAATAGAAAAATATTATATTATTCTATTATTAAATTAATTTATTTTAAAGTGTGAATAATCTATAACTTCTTTTTTAGATTTTTTATTTAATAGTTTTTTAGATTTATTTTTAATATTATTATGTTCAACCTTATAATTAGGTTCATCCTCTACTATTTTCTTAATGTCATCATAACTGACTTTCTTTTTAGGATTTATAGTATTTTTTATATCATTATTAGGCATTATATATAAGACTACAAAATTTCCTTTACAGGTTCAATGCTTCTTGATACGTCCTTGCCAGTATCACCATATAATGAGTGTTGATGATTTGTTAATGGGTTAAAACCTCCTCTATTTGATGTTATACTGCCTCTATCTAAAATACTGACTATATCACCAAAATTTCTTAGGCTTGTGTAGTTGTCATTGTTTTTGTTTGACATTGAAATAAAAGGAGCACCGTAAGTAGTTAATCTAATATTTCTATCAGGATTTTCTTTTAAATATTTAGCACTCGCACTACTACCCAATGAATGTGAAATAACTTCACTAATATTATGGTTTTCATCAAGTATATCGCTAATATCTCTATACCTTTCACTGAATGAACTTAACCAAATGGAATTGTAATATCACTTAAAATATCATTAATATTTGATATAATATTAGACTTACCAAATGTCCCAGCAACATATAGTTTATTATTATCTAAATAATAACCTTTACCATTTGTATATGCTTTGTTTAATCCTTCTGTGTCAGATAAATTATTATTATATTTAGGTTTGAATAATGATTTTTCTTGTTGAATTTCATTAATTATTTTTCTATACATCTCACTATATCCTTGATGAAGAGGATTGTATGATTTTAATTTTCCTTCTTTTAAATAATATTTATATTTATATTTGTTTTTCATATATAATTAAATTATAAAATTTCTAATTAATTAATATAATGAGATTTCGTAAAATATATATCAACAGTGCTTATCGTGATTTAAATGACAGTCAATCTACATCAGATTTTGTTATTAATTTAAGAGAGCAACAAGAATGCGGACCAAATACTAAAATGATTTGTCACGAAGTATCTATCGCTAATTCATTTTATCCAATTGAAGATAATTTAAATAACAGATTATATTTAACATTAGGAGGGATATTAATAGGAGCACCAGTATATTATTTTATTGTAGCACCTGATAAAGGTAGTTATGTAGGTAGTGAATTAGCAACCGAATTACAAAATAAATTGAATACTGCTACTAATGGAACTGATGGAAACAGTAATTTTTTTACTTGTAGTTATTCATTAAAAACAAATAATATAACTATAAGTTGTAATTATATTTCTTACTTTTTTATAATCCATACAGATAAAGAATTACAAACTAATTATAGTTTTGGTGTTGATTATGATAGAGATTATCCTAATAGTATTAATGACATTTTAGGAAATACTACTGAAAAAGTAAATAGTACAGCAGACCCGTTTGTTAGTGGATTTATATCATTTTTACCTGTTAAAAATATTTATATTCATTGTAATGAATTAAGTAACGGAAACCAGTTATGTAGTTTTGGTACTTCATCAATAATAAAGAAAGTACCAGTTTTAACATCATTCGGCAACCTCATATATGATAATGAACTAATTTTAAATGATGCTAATGATGTTAGTATGCGTTCATTGAATAGACTTCATTTTAGATTTACTGATGCGTCGGGTAGAGTTTTAAATATGAATGGAACAACAAGTAGTTTTAGTTTAACATTTTTTGAAGGTTAGAAAAGCATATATTAAATATTTTAATATAAATATTTGTTATATACTAATTATATTAAAATATTTTAATATAAATATTTATTATATACTAATTATATGGTTAAAAATATTGAAATAGTAGATGTAGGCAGTGAAAATAATGAAGCACCTAAAGAAGTAGAAGAAATTAAAGAAGAACCTATTATTAATGAAAAAAAGGAAGAAGTAGAAACTAATAATATTATAAATGAAGAAAATAATAAAGACAATACACCAGATAATAATATAGACGAACCACCAAAACAAGAATTAAAATCTAAAACATACTCAACTGAAAAAGTGGAATGTCCAAAATGTAAAAAATATTTAACAAAATACACTTTCAGATATCGTCATAACTGTAATGGAATACCAGTTAAAAAAGAACCAGACCCTAACAAAGTTGTTCGAAGAAAAATTATGCATCCACAACAAGCAGAAGAGTTTAAAGATGATGTCTGTAATAGAGTGAAGGATAATTTACCAAAAGTTGATGAACAAGAAATAGAAAGAAGAGTTGAAGAAAGGTTAAAACAACATATAGAAAGCACAGCAAATAAAGTGTTTGAAACTGCAAAAGACCGTTACAATAATATGAAGGTAGAGAGAGATAATAAAAATAAACAGAAAATTAATAATTTAGCAAATAAAATTATTTAATCTAATTATTATTATATAATGATTATTGATAAAAAACAATTGCTTATGCGTCGTAGAGAAATTTATGACAACGTTGTAAATAGAATAACAGAACCACAAAATAAAGACAAACCGAATATCAGTGATGTTATTGATAGAAAAGCAGTTTTTGAAACAAACAAACCAAAAAAGAAGAATAAATATAAATCAAGTCAACATTACTATTATGAAGGAGACAACAAGGCACACCAACCTAATTACACATATTTGAAAGAATTACAAGAACAATTAGAACGTCATAGCGCTAAAAAAGATTATGCTGTATTTCAAAATAAAAGAAGATATCAAGAAGAAGCACAGGCGTATTTTAATGAAATCCAAAGGTTGGAAAGTGAAAAATTGAGACATCACCCATCAAGTGAAACAGGTAAATCCTATTCAGAAATGATTAAGAAGAAGAAAGGAATAATCAATCAATTAAGACAAGATTTTGATTTTGAAAAAAATAATTAAATTAATTAATTAGATTAATAAATATAATCTAATTAATTTAATATACTAATGAGATTAGACAATGCACAGATGAAAACATTAAAATCACAATTGAGATTAAGACCGTCTTATAATGAACTGATAAAGGAAATTACAAAGGAAGAATTTAAAAATAAGAATATAAGAGATGTAATAGACAGAAACGCTTATTATTTTCGTGATAGTCCATTAGGAACAGTGTATGATAATAATACAGTAGATTTGAGACAGCAACACTTTAAAAAAATGGTAGATGGAGAAAATCAAACAAAATATTTTGATATATCGAAGGATGATGAAATGGATGATTTAAGAGACGGTTCAATACAAACACTAAGTGCCACAATGGATGATGCAGAGGAACAACACGAACGACAAATCAGTCAAATTTCAAAAAGACTTAGTAGTGAACAAATAGCAGACCTACACCAACGAGCACAACGAGCAAGACAATTAGATGAAGATGACTGGCAGTCAGTAGCAACCGCAAAGTCAAGTGATGATTTACCGCCATTGGAAGATTTACAACCAAAAAGAGTTTCAAATTTACAAAAAGCAAGAGCAAGATTGCAATTGAAACGATTTATTGATGAAGATAAAGACAGTCCTGAACCAAAAAGAGTTTCAAATTTACAAATAGCAAGAGCAAGATTGGAATTGAAACGATTAGATGACGAAGATAAAAACAGTCCTGAACTAATAGAAATAAAAGAAGCAGAAAAAAGAATAGAGCAAAAAATGGAAACCGCTGGCAGTTCATCCACATTACCAGCAAGACAAACAAGAACACATAAGGAAACTATTGACTATTCAACTGATATAAACCATTGGAAAGGAAGCACAGTAAAAGAAGAAGACATATTATTTCAATTATATTTAAGAGGAGCAGGACTTACTGAAGAACAGGAACAACAATATTCAAACACAAAGAAAAAAGGTAAAGGTAAAAAAGAAACTGGTAGAACTTTTTTAGTTGGACTGGTGGAGAAGCTTATAAACAGCGGAAAATGGACAACAGAAGTAAATGATGAATTGTTAAGAAAAAGAATGAATGATTGGAAAGATATGAAAGGAAAAGGTAAGGCAACAAAAGAAAAATAGATAATTTTACATAATTTGTCAATAATTATATAAAAAGATTAACAACCACAAGCAAGAGTTAAGGAAATGCCCTACTTATGATGAAATGCTTAAACAAGCAATCACAAGCAAAATGAAAACAACAGTTATATTGAAGAAATACAAAAAATATATGTTATTGAATAAATAATTTTGATTTTGATAAAATGGATTTAATGAATTATAAAAATAAAGAAAGATATATGAACGCTCAAGTTATGATGATGGACAAGGCAACACAAACGCTTAACAAAGAAAACAAGGCAACACAAACAGACCTACCAAATGATAAAGCGACACAAACTTATAATTTTGATGATATGACAAAAATATTAGGCGGTTCTTCAAAGAGTTTCAAAAGCAAACTGATAACCAAGGCTGAAGCAGAAGCAATAGCATTTACATATGACCCTGATTTATATGATGACGACGATGATGATGATGATGATAAAAATGATGATGATATTGATAAATATAGAAAGAAATTATTTATTTTGATGAGGATTATAGAATTTATGATGAGGACGGGTTTTAGTATAGGACAAATAGTAGCACATTTAACATATCACACTACATTAACTACAATTCAAGGTTCAGAGTTATTAGTTAATTTAACAATGAATTCATTAGTAACATCATATGATATAGCAATTGCTATAATGAATTGGTTGAATACAAATGTTAGTGAGGAAGTTGAATTAAATACTTCCCCGCCTATTAGCGTTAATAGTTCTCCGCCTATCACTGTTAATAGTTCTTCAACGCATACTGTTAATTCATCATCATCAGAAGAAAATTCTAATTATGAAATAGCACCACCAACAGAAATACCTATTCCTACTGATGCTGAAAATGAAGATGAAGATAAGGATAAAGATAAGAATAAAGAAAAACAATAAAATAATAATAATAATAAAAATAAAAATAAAATAAAAATAAAAAATAATAAAAAATAAAATAAAAATAATAAAAATAAAAAAATAAAATAAAAAAATAAAAAATAAAAAAAATAAAAATAAAAATTCCAGAATTTGTAAAAATGCCTTAAGAAATAGCGACTTTATTCTATAAGATAAATGCCATTCTATAGCAGACACTCAGATGATGGAAGCGATAGATTGTTAGGAGGAATACATGATGAAGATGATTATAATGACTTTATGAATATGTTATTTATGAATAGTAGTTTTGCTGATGACATTGAAAGACATTATAAAAGTTCAGATGCTGATGTGTTGCCAAGTCCTACTGATAGCGAAGAAACAAAAGAAAATAAAGAGAAACAATATCAAAAGGATTATCATAAAAAATACTTTCAAGAAAAACTTAATAAACCTTATACATGTAATATTTGTGGGAAATCAATGGCCAACAGTTCTAACAAATCAAGACATGAAAAAAGTAGAAAGTGCCAGAGTACTAAAAATAAAGTCTAATTGGATAATATTAATTTAATTTTAATTTAATTAATATAATCCAATTTCAATATATGAGTAAACTAAGTAATGAGGAGATAATGAGCAATATCTATTATGATTTAGAAACAGGTTATGGTTCTAAACAAAGCTTATACAATCAATCAAAAGAGAAAGGAGCAAGTGTAACATTAGAAGAAGTGGCAAAGTGGTTGAAGAAGCAACCTAACAAGCAAATAAAACCGTATCAGAATTATAACAGTTTCTTAGTGCCATATGCCAGAGCAGAATTTCAAATAGATATTATGGATATGAAAATATTTAAGAAAGAAGATGAAGAACGCTATGCATTGATTGTAATAGATGCTTTCAGTAAATTAGGTTTTGTGTATCCAATGTTTCAAAGAGACAGTCCAAATGTTTTGAAAGGTTTGAAAGAAGCATTTAAAGTTATGGGTGAGCCTGTGGAAATCTTTTCTGATGATGATGGAGCATTTAAAGCAGAAGTAAAGAAATATTTAGATGATTTAGGTATAATACATAAAACAACACTAACGCATGCTAATATTGTGGAGAGATTAATTAGGACCATGAAAAAGGGGATAGGAGACAGAATACACTTTACTAAAGGTAGATGGACTGATATGTTGAAACCTACATTAAAGAAATATAATAGCGCTATTCACTCATCAACTGGAATGAAACCAAATGAAGCGCATGATGATGACAACAGAGCAAATGTAAAAGCAAACCTTACACTGAAGCAAAAGCATATGAGGAAATATCCTAAATTATCTGTTTCAGACACAGTGAAAATATACCAAAAAGGAAAAGGTAATTATACATCGAGGAAAGAAACCAACCCAAAGTGGACAGACAGGAGATACAAAATAGAGAAGATAGAAAAAGATATGACACTTCAAACTTACTATGTATTAGAAGGTTTGAAGAGACATTATTTGCGTCATGAATTATTATTAATTGAAAATTAAAATAATAAATTAGATTAAATCTATGATTTAATCTTCATGAATTATTGTTAATTGAAAATTAAAAATAATAATTTAGACTAATAATTAGTTATTTAGTTCTTAGAATTTTATGACTTTAAAAAGACTTAAAGAGAAAAACCATAATTAAATTATATAGATAATAATATGAATAGAGATTTACCGCCAGATGAAAACACTAAAATAGTTAAGTATCTTCTTAAAGAAAATTTAGGAGAATACAAAGTAAATAATAAAGGTAAAAAACTTAAAACCATAATTATAGGAAACAACCAGTATAGATATAATCCAGAAAAACCAATAAGCAATAGATTGAGTAAGAGACTTGAAGCAGTAAAGAAAACTAATGACTACAAAGCAAATCAAATCAGAGAAAGAGTAGGAGCAAGAACGGTTTTAAAACATGCTATTAAGAAAAAAGCAGTAATAACAGAAGAAAGAAGCGCCTTTAGAGCATATGCCAACGCCTACACAATTTCAAACATTCATTTAAAAGAGTTGAACGGATTGACTTATTTTAATTATCAATTTGACAAACTTAATGAATACTTGAAAGAGAATAGAGGAATGAAACTTAATGCTACAATAAATATGAAAGTTATGAACTTATTTGATGAGGAGAGAAACGTAACAGTTAGGACAAGGTCGTACACTATTGTAAATGAAGAGGATTTAAGGAATGCTTTGAAAAGAATGAGACCTGATGTTGAAACAAGAATTTTAGATATGGCTTTGTATCAGTCAGGATTAATAATTAGCAATATTAATAATATTCATATCATGTATAATAAATATAATCCGACTAGAGCTGGTAAATATATTGAACTTCCAGAATGGATTAAAAAGAAAAAGGCATGTATCAATATTAAAAATCAAGATGACAAGTGTTTTAAATATTCTATTGAGTGTGGATATTGTAAAATTTGTGATAAAGCACACCCTGAAAAGATGTTTCATTACAAGAAGATAGAAAGTGATTTGATTTTTGATGGTGTGAGTTTTCCTGCTAATAATAATGATATAGATATATTTGAAGAAAATAATAAATCAATATCCATTAATGTTTATGAAATTGATGATAATGAACAAATTGTTATTAGTAGAAAATTGAAAAATAAAGATGCTTCTTTTCATTTTGATTTGTTAAGAGTTGATGATGAGGATTGCAGTCATTATGTGTATATAAAAAGTTTGAGCAGACTTATTAATAATCAAAAAAGTAATCATAATGGTAAGTCCTATTTTTGTAAATATTGTAATCATGGATTTAGAAATGAAGAATTATTAAATAAACATTATGATAGTGGATGCATGGAAGTTGATGGTCAACAAATAGTAATGCCTAAGCCTTATGAGAAAGTTAGTTTTAAGCATCACTTCAAAAAGTTAAGATGTCCTTTTGTTGTATATGCTGATTTTGAATGTTTGACAGAGGAACTGAAAAAACCTGATGAAGATGAAGATAAAAACACTTTTTCTTATCAAGAGCATAAACCATGTGGTTTTATGCTTAATATGGTTAATGCTGTTGATAATACAAATTATGAATTTATGTATCGTGGTAAAGATGCTGTTGATGTGTTTTGTCAAAAACTTAATGAGATTAGGGCAGAAGTAAAGGAGAAGATGGGAGAAAACGAAAAAATAGACATGACTGATGAAGACAAAGAAGATTTTAAACATGCTAAAAACTGCTTTATTTGTGGGGATAAGTTTAGAATGAACTATAAAAATGCCAAGGAAGCAGAGAAATATAGAAAAGTTAGAGACCATTGTCATTTTACAGGTAAGTATAGAGGTTGTGCTCATAATGTTTGCAATCTTAATTTTTGTAATAGATATTTTAAAATTCCTGTATTCTTTCATAACATGAAAAATTATGACGGTCATTTAATTATTCAAAATGCTGATAAATTAAGTAACAACAGTAAAATAGGTGTCATCGCTCAGAACAGTGAAAAATTTATTAATATCAGTTTTGAAAGTTTGAGTGTTAAAGACACTTTTGGGTTTTTAACTGCTTCATTAGATAAGTTAGTTTCAATGAGTAAGTATGATAATACAGATGAAGAAGATAAAAGTAAATGGTTATTGCGTGAAAACTGGAAAGATAATTTCAGGTTCAGTAGTAAAAATGATGTGATTAAGAGTGAGAAATGTCTAGATTTATTAACTGATAAAGGCGTTTATCCTTATGACTACATGAATTCATTTGATAAATTTGATGATGAGCAATTACCGAGTAAGGATGATTTTATAGTCAGTTGAGTGAAGAAGGTATAAGTGTTAACGACTATGAAAGGGCAAAAATTATATGGAAGCATTTCGACATTAAGAATATGGGTGAATACCATGATTTATATTTGAAAACTGATGTATTATTATTGACTGACATTTTCGAAAACTTTAGAGATGTATGTATGAAATATTATGGATTGGACCCTGCTTATTATTATACATTGCCTAACTTTGCTTTTGATGCTATGCTTAAAATGACTGGTGTAGAGATTGATTTAATATATGACCAAGAAATGTATGAAATGATAGAAGCGGGACTTAGAGGCGGGATGTGTATGGTTTCTACTAAAAAAGTTGAAGCAAATAATAAATACATGGGAGAAGAATATGATAAAAATAAAGAAAGTAGTTATATTAACTATTTTGATGCTAATAATTTGTACGGGTTAAGCATGATACAAAAACTGCCATATAAAAATCTAAAATGGGATGATACATTAAAAGAAGAAGACATTATTAATTATAAGAATAATAATATTGGATATATTCTAGAAGTGGATTTAGAATATCCTAAAGAATTACACGATTTACACAATGACTATCCAATGGCACCTGAGGTTATGAATGTTAAAGCCGACATGCTGTCAGATAAACAAATTGAAATTTATGAATTTTTAAATCATAAAAAACCTACGGATGAGAAAACAAATAAATTAATATTGAACTTAAATGATAAAGAAAAATATGTAATCCATATAAGAACCTTACAATTTTATTTGAAGCAAGGGTTAAAACTTAAGAAAATTCATAGAGCAATTAAATTTGAACAAAAAGAAGTTTTAAAACCTTACATTGAGTTTAACACTGAGAAGAGGAAGAATGCTAGAAATGATTTTGAGAAAGATGTTTATAAATTGATGAACAATGCCATATTTGGAAAAACAATGGAGGATAAGCGAAAACATTTAGACTTTGAAGTTGTGAGTGATGAAACTAGATATATGAAGTGTGTAAGTAATCCTAACTTCAAACATAGTCATATCATTAATGAAAATTTGGTTGGAGTTGAAAAGCAAAAAAAAAAGTTGAAACTAGACAAACCTATATTTATTGGGATGAGTATGTTAGATTTGAGTAAGCAACACATGTATAAATTTTATTATGACGTTATGAAACCTAAATATGGAGATAATATTAAAATGGTATATACTGATACTGACAGTTTTGTATTTCATACTAAAACCAATGACATTTATGAACTGATACTGATAGTTTTGTATTTCATACTAAAACCAATGACATTTATGAAGACCTTAATACAATTAAAAAAGAATTAGATTTTTCAGATTATCCTAAGGAACATAAATGTTATGATGATAATAACAAGAAAGTATTAGGTAAATTTAAGGATGAATTAAAAAGTAAAATAATAACAGGGTTTATAGCTCTTCGTCCTAAATGCTATGCTTACTCAGTTTATGGTGATGATAAAAAAATATAAGAAATGTAAGGGCATAGCAAAAGGCACAGTAAGACGTCAAATGAAATATGAAGAGTTTGAGACGGTTTTAAAAACTAATGAGGTTATACATAAGTCATTTAATAGTATTAGAAGTAAAAACCACAGAATTTTTAGTATAACAACTAAAAAAATTGCTCTTAGTAGTTATGAAAACAAAAAATATTGGATAGATAGTGTAAACTCACTTGCTTACGGCCATTATAAAATAAATTCTTTGAAAACGACTTAAAGAAATATTGACTTAATATATTAAGAGGAAAAATGACACTGTTTAATTATAGTAAGTGTGAATGTTGTAATAATAAAAAGAATGATATTAATTTTACATTGTATAACTTATTACCTGCTAATCTGTGTAATAAAATAAGTGAATATGATGTATATTGTAATCAATGCTGTATAACAAGAGACCTTGAAAAGTTGTTTGTTGAAGAATATAAGGATAAGGGATATACAACGTTTCAATTAAAATTGAAATTCTTTATGAAATATCAAAAACGATTTCCTGTATGTTTTTACAATAAAATTGATAGAGAGTCATTTGAAAAAGAAATTGATGAGTTTTTTAATAATAAAGATTTGATTAAAAGGTTTGGAGGAGAACTAAGCATTAAACCATATAAATCATTTGCTAAAGAATTTCGTGATTTGTTTGAAGAGATTGATTGGCATTTATTAAGCAAAGATAAAATAAACAAGGTCTTGAATGAATTTAGAATAACTAAATATCATGTATGGTATTACTACAACACTAAATATAAAGTATGTCTATTGCTGTATTTATTCTTTTGGGAATATATTTATTCAATAATAGGAAAAGACAATATCAAATATATAGACATTGGTGATATTGATAAATATGTAGATTACATATTTGAAGACATATTGCCTGACTGTTATCTTAAATCCTTAATTCTTAATTGAAATATAATTATAACATGTAAAATATTATATGCTATAATTATACTATACTTATGGTTAGTTTCTTAATTTTTATTAATGCCTTAAAAATGACTTAAAGAAATAGTGCCTTAATATAATAAGAGGAAAATGAACGGTGATAAAATCAATAATTATATCAATAAAAAATGCTATGATTGTTGTCACTTCAAAAAAGAAAATATGGAATTGTATAAATTAAATTTACCTAATAAAATATTGAATAATATTATTAATTATTCAATGGATGAAGAAGATGAATGTAAAATTTGTCAGGAATGGAGAGATAATCAAGTTTTAATCAAATGTCTGTTGAGAATAAAAGGGAGACATAATAGAAATGTAGAAGATGAGATTTTAATATTTCTAACTGTAAATAAAATACCACCTTACGATTATATTAAACAGTTTCTTAAAATCCCTAAGAAAAAATATGGTATGATTGATGATATATTAAGGATGTTGTGTTATAGTCAAGAGAAAGGAGAAGATGTTAAAGAAAATATCAAATTATTTATTGAAAGTAAAAATTTTAATGTTCAAAATACATTGAGAGATATTAATATTATTTTTAAAATGATGTATGAAAGAAGTAAGACAAATCAATTAAATTATTATCCTGTACTGAAATTATAATCATACTATGATTATCACATGTAAAATATTATATGTTATAATTGTAATATATTTATCGTTTGTAAAGATTGAATTATTATAATTTGCTTATCTCTTTCAAAGTGCGTTGTTTAGACTTGGCATGCTTCTTCAATTTTTTCGTGCTTTGGCTGTTTGTTTTTGTTTTGTTTGATACTCTTGTGATATTTTTTGTTGGTATGTTGCTTTGATTTTTGTTGATGTGTGTTTTTGAGTTTGGGTTCTTTGATGATTTAGAGTGTTGCTGTTTTGTTGGTATGCTTGTTTGAATTATTTAATGTTGCATGCTGTGATTAAATATTTTTGTTGCTGGTTGTGATTATTTATTTTGTTTGCTTGTTGTTCTGGATTTTGTTTTCTGTTTGTTGTGTTGCTGTTGGAGAAAAAATAGTAGAAAGAATAATTCTTTGAATTCTCCTTTTACTATTTTTTGGGGGGAGGGGTGGGGGATGGTCTATGCCGAAACGGCTGATTTGCATGTCTGGCTTTGTCCCTTGTTATTCCTTGGCACTGCCACAACCATTGTTTCCTTCTGGCTGTCTCGCAAACCTGCTGGTTCCCTAAAACTCGTTCTGGGGTAAACACGGTACCAAGTGTCCTATGTCTCAAAATGGTACACCGGATGGTCCGTGATTTTGAGACCGACTTAAGGGGAGAGATCAAAGTTCATGGAATGATTGAGCGTACCCGTCATGGAGATGATGCGTTCTGCAGGGTAGGGGAAGCTGACAGGAACGTATGAGCAGACGTTTGAGGAACCCCCTGGCCACTTCCATGATTGGAAGGAAGGCCAGCTCCAGTGACCATGGCATATCACAGTCATAGTCTTGAGTCATAGTTACAAGCTACTTTCCTGTTGCCGGTTGAATTTTTTAAGCCTCCTCAACTCTTCCCAGGACCCTGCTTTTTTTTCCATTGCCACAAGCCATCAGAAACCGAGATGGCTGGAAATGGCAAGTAACCACACTAGCAGCACCCTCCCAATTGGAACCTGACGTTGGGGGATCCTTTGGACCATTTCCTTAAGGGATCCTTTCCCGAACCTCAGGTCCCGGTCAACAGGGTGACGGGTAAGCCCAATCTCCAGGCGAGCCTTCCCACACTTGCCAATATATCTATCGGTTGAGTTCAACCACTACTTTTTATTATTGTTTCTTTTCAAAAACCGGCTGTTTCTTCCAGGTGTTTGAAGGTTTCCTGAAAAGACTCGGATCCTTGGAAAGACTGCAATTGGAAGCTCCCCCGGTATCCACCGCAAACAAGCCCCCACGAGCCCCCACCTGCACCGCGGCGCCATGGCAGGCATGCGCGCCGCTGGCCAAAGGCGCGTTCTCGTACCTGGAACCGTTCCATTTGGAACGTCCGAACGCATGGGGGACCAAAAATCGTAGGAAATACGGCGGGTTACACCTGGTCATAGCTATGGAGGGTTGCCGCTTCGAGAACTGAAAAGGCCGATATACCCACCCATCTGTGGCTGGAATTGTCCCGTGCTACCCTCCAATTACCCGGGTTTGATTATGGCTCATATGCTGATTCGGAGCCACAGCAAGGCGAACTACGCAGCTTCCATGTAGCTATTCGTGATTTTTGGGAACTGCGGATTAAGAAACCCTGCTTGAATCATAGGGTCCCTGGTTTGCTGCGGATTCATGCTCACTTTCGGAGGTACGTAGGATGGGTTTATTAACCTGGCATCAACTAGTAGTGACTTTTGGGCGCCAAGGCCATAACCCCATGGCTCCCTCCGCATGCAAGTCCGACCCAAACACACACCTACACCTCGCTTCGGGGCTGAATGATGGCCGGGCCCGGCGCGGCACACGACGTTCTGCCCGGAGGAATATTGCTCCGCGGCGCTCTGGATGAGCTCCGCGGCATCATTGGCGCCGCCTAGAGCGTCATGGAAACAGGAGCCCTCACCACAAAGCGTACATGGAATAGGGGTCCCACAAAACTAAATGCAGTGTCCATTAAAATGAGCCCAAAACGGGTACCCAAGAAACGGTTGCCAAATAAGGGTTAACCGTCGCTCCCATGGTTTGCCCCAAATCCGGCCTAAGGTTCCACTAACGACATGCCCAAAATCATTCAAATGGTGGCTTGAAGTTCGCCCCCCCCCCCACCAAAAATAAGACTCCGGTGACATCCCCAACAGCATGAAGTGCTCTTTTAGTGCTCGCACGAACCTCCTGGAACCCTGGTGGAACCTTGGTGGAACCCTAGCATGGAACCCTGGCATGGAACGCTGGTAGAACCCTGGTGGAGCCCTCGTGGAACCTTACCTCAGGGTCTCCCCAGACTACCCCGGAGCCGACCTGAGCTGAGACCCCAAAGCGTTCAGCTGTTTCGGAGGAAAAAGAGCTCACGTGACATCCCCAACGGCACGCAGTGCTCTTTTTTAGTGCTCGCACAACCCCGCAGCCCCAGAACCTCGGGAACCCTGGTGGAACCCTGGTGGAACTCTGGTGGAACCCTGGTGGAACCCTGGTGGAACCCTCGTGGAACCGAACCTCAGGGTCGCCCAAGCTTTCAGCTGTTGGGGGACAACGTCCTACTAAAAGGGGGTGGGGGCACCTACGGTGATGAACCCCCACTCACTCCATTTAGGTTCCCGATCCAAGGTTCGGAAGAGGTCCTGTGTGGCTCAGAGCGGCTGACGGGTGTTGGGGGGTTGATGTTCATTGGAGAGGCCACCTGGGCCGAGACGGTGCTCTTGAAATGCAAGAGAGGTCAAAAGAGATCCCAGTTAAGGCCCACCTGAAGCCGGCTGGAGATATGTTGCTCTGCTTGAAGTGAAGCCAGAAAAAGAGAGGCATTTGACTTGACTCAATGTTGGCTCATACATTCCAAAGACTCTACGATCCCATCCCATCCAGCCGACTTTCGCGGCTTGGCAACCCCCCGGCCTCTGTGCAAGGCGTCGGCCTGGCTTGCATGGGGGAGAGGGGTGAAGCGGGGAAGCCCCGCCCAACCTGAAAGGCGACATGGCAGGCCAAAAACCCTCAACCAGTTGCATGGACAATGGCCCCCCTCTTTTGGGCACTGCATGTTATTCACCTGAACCTTCGAAATACCAGGCGTGAAGGGATGTAGAGCAACAATGGCCCTGCCCGCTACGGCCCCCGCACTTGCACGGCAGAATTGGTTTGCATGCAGCTGAGCTCCTTGAAGTGAACATGTGGGCTTGGGCATTTTGAGGGTACCCTTTTCAGGTTGGCGTAGAGGAAAGCCAAAACAAACCACAATTTTGGAGGGTCCTTCCATTTTGACACATACCCATCAGGGGAAGCCCAAAAGGTTATGTTTCGCTTTCATTTAAAACGTTTGGGAAAATTGCGGGATGCGATTTTGCCCAGAAGTTGTGGCGATGTCTTCACGTCCGAAAAAGACTTGGCCAGACGACCCGAAACTATCGCTTCGTTCCTTCCGAGCCTTTACCAGGGCGTGCCAAAACTAATCTCTGCTCGCCCGCAATCATCATCATCATCATCATCATCATCCTCATCCTCATCCTCATCTTCATCCTCATCCTCATCCTCATCCTCATCCTCCTCCTCCTCCTCCTCCTCATCATCATCATCATCATCATCATCATCATCATCCTCATCCTCATCCTCATCCTCATCCTCATCTTCATCCTCATCCTCATCCTCATCCTCATCCTCATCCTCCTCCTCCTCCTCCTCCTCCTCCTCCTCCTCCTCATCATCATCATCCTCATCCTCATCCTCATCCTCATCCTCATCCTCATCCTCATCATCATCATCATCATCATCATCATCATCATCATCATCATCATCATCATCATCATCATCATCATCATCATCATCAGCATCAGCATCAGCATCAGCATCAGCATCAGCATCAGCATCAGCATCAGCATCAGCCTGGAGAGCAAAAGGAGCACAGGTCAATGTGCTGAAATGCGCATCCAGACGTGACCTCCCCCACTTTTTGGCCACCCCTTCGGCTTGAACCTCCCTCAAAGCATGGCTCACTTAAACGCACGTTTACACAAATAACGGAACCGTCATGAGGCCCACGAGCGTGAGTCTCCAACAACTTTGCTCCAACAAAGCACGCACCTTGCTCCAAAACTATGGCCTTCCAGAGTCTTTCACCTTCAAGGGTCGACATCATACCCTAGAAAAATCCGGGTATGAGGCGCTTGGTTGCTGTTGACCCCCCTGCAGAAAGTTCAAGTTCTTGGGGGTTTAGAACGGAAAACCCACCTTGATGTCAACCAAAAAGTTGAGGGGAAAAAAACAAAAAACAAACAAAAAAAAGCAAAAGACCCGTTGCCCAGTAGCAGTCCAGGGTCTAGGCCGTACGGCCAAAAGCCGACCCAGCACCCCACGCGGCTTCTCGCGCGCGCGAAAAGATCTCGGCGCCTTGGAGGCGGCCGGCTGGCTCTCCCAACAGCTGGCCCCGTGGCTCTCTCCGCCGGCGACGCTGAAGGAGGCGTCCGCCGAGCGCTGCTGCGGCTGGCTCTCCTCGGCGTTGGGGGCCGGGGTTTGGGAAGCGGGAGTGGAAAGCGTGCTTTTTCTGTTTGAGGATCCCCCATTTTGAGGCACACCCATGAGCTTGTGTCTTGGACCCAATATGACTAGGAGGTAAGTAGAGTGCTGAAAATCGGGGGGGGTAGGGGGGGGGGGGGGGGGGGGGGGAGGGGTTGGAAAAGCAGGGGCCCCCGCCAGAAACGCCAGAAACGGCGCCAGAAACAACAGAAGCTACGTTTCCCAAAGATCAAAACAAGCCAATTGCCAAGGTCAGGTCATCACCAAAGACCGCCCGGCAAGTCGCCATTGGATGGTGAACCCACCATCCAGGCATGCAGGTTCTGACTGACGCTCAGCTGACGGAAAGAAAGCCCTAGACCAAAGCTGCCCATGGCCCAATGAAACAGAGGCGAAACGTCGCCCGCATCAGGCGGACTGCACGAATGAGGCAATAGCTGTGGTCAGTTGGGAAGCCAGTTGAAGAACCGGGAATTGGGGAGCCAATTGGGTTGCTCAATTGGGAAGCCAGCTTGGTTGAGCAACCGGGAGAACAAGGACTCCTTCACTGTTTGAGGAAACGATCTCTCCACTAGGCCTCTCAAAAGAAACCCAGCGACCGGACGCCGAAGCCAACCCTGAGGCTGGCGCAAAAACCGTGGGCGCTGCCGCCGCAGCTTGCTCGATAAGTGCCCTGGCCGACGTGCGAGGGAGGCTGGTCTCATTCCAGGTGCCCTGAAAAATGGGCTCCCTTTTGGCTCACGTGCAAACCACCCCAAGAAACGGGCGGTCCACTTTAAAATGCATGGACGCGCCGTGCCCGTGTTCTTTTCATTGCCAGCAGCCCACACTGAGCCAGGGAGCCCCAGAAAGGTGCCCTTCAGCCTGGGGATGTTGTTTGCAACCCTGGGGCGCCACTATGAACATGACCCAACCATCGTCTCAAGATGCGCATGCGCGTTTTTTTTCTTTTTTTTGCAGGTCTAGTGCTGTGCGGAAAAAAGGCCAGGGTGCTCGTGTCAGAACACTCTTTGCTGGGTTCCCCCGCCCCCCCCCCCCCCCCCCGCGCTTCGCCCCCCCCCCGGCATGCATGCATCCCTGATAATTACCTGAAATTTATCTAGATCTTGGCCCACAACTAACACATCAAATTACAATCCCTGCAAACCATCTCAACCGTGGAGCCTCCCCTTTCGAGCGTTTTAAATCCCTGCCTTTCCCCAGCTGCTTTCTGACCTCAACTTCGCTCGGTTTATGCCCCCACCCCCCGGTGTATGTGCGCCATTCCCGCCTGAAGAAACAATAAACACATGGCCATGGGTCAGAAGCCCGTACCCCCAGTGAACATCCCAATCCCCACACTAAACGTGAGAAGGGGAGACACGAAAGGTAGGAGACCGTAAAGTGGCCCCCCTAATGAATCTTCCCTAACGTGTCCTCTAAAAGGAAAGGAAGGTGCGCATGGAGCTCAACAGCTTGACCATGTTAACAGGCAATTTCCGTTCCGCGACAAAGAGAAGCACTTGTTGACCATGTAAAGTGTGGCGCTGACAAAGCGAGGAAGGGACAAGGTGCACCGTGACTTGGTGCAAAAAGCGGACCGAAGTGTGAAGCGAAGCGAGCGAAAAGAGTGGAAAAAGGAGCGAAGCTGCCAATCAGGCACGCAGGGGGCGGCAGAGGGCGGACCACGGGGGAGTCGAATATTTCATTTGTTTTGCGGCCGGGCTGACCCCCGGACCCCCTGCTAACTCAAACACAATCTCAAGCTAGCCTCCTTGAGGCTACGTTTCGTGAATAGACTAAAATGGGTGGTGCACCTACCCCAAAAGGTACCATTGGTTCTGACCCACAGCCACATGAGGTTGAAAACGCAACTCCCACTCCTTGCTGCGGCAGTCTCCCCGTAGCCAGCCGCGGCCGCCGCGGCCGCCGCGCTCTGCTGCGGCCGGCTCTCGTACACTGTAGGCGTCTCCTCCACGGCTGAAGGACTGGCGATTACTCGCTTCGGATTGCCAAAGTGGGTTGGGGTAACTGGGGTTAGCTCCAACCCTTGGCATGGAAAAATCCAGCTCGCCACTTGCCACGTACTGGCCAACCCTTAGGGCCCCATGGTTTCAAAGGACCCAACTGCGGGAAAAGCCTTTGAACCTGAGGACTCTGACGAATCTGCCCCCAAGGGAGTGGGCATCCCCCCGCGCATGTGAAAAAAACCAACGCGCCCGGGAAAGATGAAAACAGCGGGCGGCGTCAAACCAGTCCAGCCAAACAAACCAGGAACACCGAAATGGCAAGCCTAAACAGCAAAGCATAAGTCCGGGCAATGGGCGGAAATCGACCCCATGCCGTTTTGCCAAAATGCCCACCCTACTGAACCACCCCATCTTTCCACGTTCTAGTGGGGAAGCGGGACTGTCGTTTATTACGCTTTGGAGCTTTGGGGGTTTAGGGAATCGCCTCAGAATCTGCGCGACTGAGGTTGCATTGGACCTTCAGACCAACTCGCAAGTAGATTTTAATCGGTTGCTTTCTGCTCCCCTGCTAAAAGTTTAACTTTTATTGGTTTAACACGAAAACCCATTAGTTGGCGAAAAGTGATTCAGTCCTAACATCCCTTGGCAAAATGCACCAAAGTTTATACAAGCATTCAAGTTGGTACACCGACCAAGCCCAACCATTTCGATCCACGCGCCTCCCTCGCAGCCCGAGCTGTGGCGCTGTAGGCGGCGGTGCCTCACTGATTTTGGGCCAACTGTGCTTCTTCTTTTTAAGGGAACCCCTTTTTTTTTTGGGGGGGGGGCTGTTTTCAAGGGGTAACCCAATAAATTAAACAAACAAACAAAAAAGTGGGCATTCCCCGAAAAAATGACACGCCCAACCAGCGTTCCACTTTTTGACTACCCCAGGGTAGACTTAAACCCAGTGAGCCATCACCCTAGAAGGGAATCCCTGGGTTTTGGGGTACCCTACACCCAACTCCCCCCCAACCTAAAAGGGTGCAAAACAGGTCCGCTTCATCTACCAGTTGGGAGGCGTCCTTCCTCTGAGGGCAGCCGTTTCAGGTCGGTTCAGATGCAAACCAAAGGGAAAGCACTCCTTTTGGGGCCTCCCCTATTTGCCCCCATATTAGATTTGGACAAGCTGAAAGAAACACAGATTTGCGACCACCATGGGCAAACCATGTTTGAACCGCATTATCCCTTGACTCTGGCCGGTCAAGCAATGTTTGCCCAACGCTGCTGTAAACCATCGGCTGCCGCCCGCCCCATCCAGGTATCTCCCCCCTCATTTTGCCTCACGCGCCAAGGGCTGCCAGTCCTCATTGGCTCTACTGCACTTTGGCCCCTGTCATCCTGCAAATCAGCATCCAGTCTTCGCAAATGCGCACCCCACGTGCAAAACACAGGTCTGTGTACATGTACCTCTGAATGTACACGCATATAGTTGCATACAGGTTCACACAATGCTTGCGAACATGTCCATACGCATACATGCGTGCATGTGCGCTATCATAATAAGACATCAAATCAAGACATGAATAAAAACATACTAACTAAAGAAAGAACATAACTGTATGCGTATATGAATACCTATGCATATACACACACATTAATGTGATATACATGTGTGCGTATCTGTCTAAGCGCGCAGCCTTCCATGTCAGAAGCTGTTTTTTGGCAAGCGAACGGGGCCAAGCGAATGTGGGCTTTGCTTCAAGCAAAGGGTGACACGGTGAAACCTGGCACCTTCAGGAAGCCAGGACGCTCGACCTGCAACAGGCGGTCTGGAGCAAGGCTCAGGGCTCAGGTTCGATCGCTTTGCCATGCTCAACTTCGAGTTTGGGGCTTCTCAGTGAGTGAGTACTTGCCGAACCTGAAACTGGTCGTTTCTCAAAAAATAAATGCGTTCGAGTCTAAGAGTCCGGAAACCTTGGCAACTGATTTGGCGTCCCCCCCCCCCCCCGGCCCCCCTAAACCTCCAAAACCCGGTTGTTTGCAACCCAAAGCACGGCCTGTATGCCACATCTTGGTTTCTGTTGACCCCCCTGCAAAAAGTGGACAACTTTTTGGGGGTTTAGTGACAAACACCTTTTATTTCAACCAAAAAGCTAAAGTCTAAAGATCCGTTACCCAAGAGCAGTCAAGACATGGCTCGATTTTTTGGTGTCTGTGCTCGCCTCTGGTTGCTCCGCAGGTTGTTGGCCAAGGACTGGTCCACCTTGGGCTTCGTGGGCGCCGGGGGCGGGGTCGGGGGCTTCACGTAGAGCTGCCGGTTCAGCTTCCGGATCTGGCAGATCTCGGGGGTGGCCTTCTCCTGCAAGTCAAAAAAAGCCGCGCTTGGGTGGGGGGGAGAGTGGGGGTGGGGGGGGGGGGGGAGACGGGGGGGTGGGGGGGCGTTTTTTTTGGGCGGGTCAAGATTTTGTCGCTTCTATGTTTGATGGCTTTTTGTGGAAGCCGGAAAGATACCTCTTTGTCTTTCTGTTGCGCTTTTTCTTTGTTGGGGGGGATGGTCCCCCATTTTGAGACCAACCCCAGAAATCTCCCATAAGCGGCCAATCATGGACCCCTTACTGGTCTTAGGTGCCATGGGAGGTTGGTTTGTCCAGGCAAGCAAGGGATGCAAAAGCTCGAGGTGATGAAATTTTCAGCTCCGGTCCTTGGCCGCCTCCTGCACCAGCACCGGGTCGCTCCAGCACCGGTTCGCCTTCCTCATGGCCTCCAGCCAAAACGAGCTGAGCACGACGCCCTTTCGAACGCGTGACGGAACTGTACACGTAGGATATGATAGGATTCCACGAATTCCACGAAGCATTCACAAGGGAAGTGGTCAGAAGCTGGGTCTTGCAGTCCTGTGCTTGGCTTGTACGAGGCAGTTCTAACAGGTTGAAACCAAAGCCCTGGAACCGACGTGATTACACAAACATCTAGATCTCCGCATGCATGTCTAGAGCTGAACATCCCAGACCCGGCCCCCCCCCCCCGCCCCTGCTCCCCTCCTCTTAGGTCATCCCTATGTTTGTCCCATGTTTGAGGGGGATGGACCGAAACGTTGAAGGACGCATTTGGAGACAACTTGGATGTTCAACCCACTTAGCACTTAGCGAGCAGTCAGTTGCCAGGCTTACAAGGGGCCTAACCGCAGGTATCTTGCAGTTACACCCTTCGACATTTCTTCCATGGCCAGGCTGAACATCCATCCCCTTGGACCCAGACACTCCCATTATGCAACCAACCGTGCCACCCCCCCACCCCCCGTTTTCTGGCGCCGGGGTGGCACATTGGCTCCGACCCCTTGCCTAACCCCCCCCCACCACCCCTCGATGCAACCATGGGCCTTCATAAAGACCTGGTGCCCCGTGTGGGTGTACCTGCGATTCAGCGATTCAACCCATGGCGATTCAACGATCTCAACCGCCGGCCGTTTAGGTTTCCCTTTGCGCAGCCGTTTGGTTCCGCTCTAACCCACTGTTCATACTTTCTTCTTTGGGTGGGGGTTGTTGGTCATGTCCCTTGAAAATTGGGTGTGTCTCTTTTTGCCCCCCCCCCCCAAAAAAAAAGAAAAGGCACCAACTCCGGACAAAACAAACAAAACAAAAACTGTTGTTTGCCCTCTTCGTTTCCCTTTAAGAACCAGAACTTAAAAGTGTACCGACTCCAACAAAAAGAAGAGCCACCCAAAACAGGGCTGTGGGAAATGACCACTTTAGACTAACCCCAATATACAGGGGGATTCCCAAAAGTATCACAGAAGTGGTTGAATAAACCCCGAGTGATCCCACAACCCTGAGTTGGTTCTCAGACGTCCGGTTGCCATGCGGAAAAGAAACAAAAAAAGGTGTCCTTTTTTGGCTGGTTCAGTTTAAAGGCCAACCCTTCCCCCAAGAAAAAAGGACAAAAGTCCCCCACTGGCAACTGGGGGTTGGTTCCAACCATCTTTTTGGGGCTGACCTCTTCTCCTTGAGCTCCTCGTCTCCGCCCAGGTCCAGCTGCAGCTGGGCCGATCGGTGCACCTGCCCCAGCCGCCGCTTCGCGTGCTCCTCCCAGTCCTTGCTGTCTCAATATGAGTGACGATCAAAACCTGGTATTAACATGGTCGACCCAGAACCATGCAAAAAATCAAGGCGGAGATCCGCAGCTATTTCTGGCCGGGACTGTTCCTTAACCTTCACTTACCCGGGTTTTGATTGTGACTCATATGGGCTTGGACGTCTTTTTGGGAGTTGGTACCCTCCCTTACAGAGGAAAATGGTCTTCCAGGTACCCTCCCGTGCCATATTCGTGGAAGGGAGGGTACCTCTGTATTTTGGCATTTTCTCATGGGAAACCAAAAGGAAGACCAAAGTGGTGGGTATGGATCCCCACCAACCACTTTTGAATTGTCCCTATTATATATATATATATGTGTGAAAATATATATATATATATATATTTAAGATTTAAACAATCTGAAGACTCCAAAACCTTGGCCCACATCCGGAATACACAAAAAATAAGAGTTATGAGTCTCTGATATATTGAGCCAGCCTAGAATGCAAATAGAACCGTTTCCCTTTAAACCAGCTTGACCATGTCCCCTTCCCTCCACAAGAACAAGGAGCACCAACTAAGCGAGGAACTTCCGCCCCCCGCCCCCCCCCCCTGTCATCACAAATCGTTGCTGAGCATGCGTTTAAAAAGGTTCCCAAAAGTGTTGAGAAGGATTCCAGGCAAACACCTCGCGATGAGAATGGCCCTAGCTCTTTGCCAAGCCGCGGTCAACGACCCCAGCCGCGCTACACGCTCAGCCTCCACATTCCGGAGGAAGTCTGAGAAAACGTCGGATCGCTCCTCGTTGTAATGGGGGCACCCAAAAAAGATGCGGCGCGTGTTGCCCCCACACATGTGCAAAGCGCCGAAATTACTTGAGCTTGAACTTGTTTGACGTTCAACTTGCGCCTGTTTGTTGGTGTTGACTTTCACCACGTTGTTTGGCTGCTCCTTTGGAAGTGAACGCCTGTTTTTCAAGGGGGCTGCATGCAGCCGGACCAACCCCCTCCCCCCTGCTTCTGGTCAAGCCATTACTTGGAAGTCATATGTCTCCGTATGACCTTTCAAACCAGTAAATCACAGGAATGAACCACATATTAAAGCCAACAACGCGCCAGTAATTTGATTTTTATTACGATGGGAACCAAGGAAACTATCCTTCAAGTATATAGTTAGGAGACATGGCTGGTCTCTAGGACATCCCACTTCAACAAAACCCAGGCAAACCCAAGGGGACTCCCTAGATTCCCCCATAAAAAGTTGATCGATTTGCTCTGATCCATCGAAACCCTTGGCTTTTGGGTCCAAAAAAATTGGGAAATGCCCTGCAACCCGAGTCCTCCGTGCCAGCGCGGGGCCTCACCGGCAGCTTGGCCGAGGCCCTCGGCTCGCTTCCTGCGCTCGGAAACCTCATGGGTTTTGCCACCCGCCCAAAAGTAAACGTGGAACCTGAGAGGTACTGTTAGGAACATGGTCTTCCAATTAGAAGGGGTTCGTGAAAAAACTTATTGCCACACATAAGCTCAGGTGATGTCGCCAACAGCATGGAGCACATTTGCGTCACTCCTCGAAGCTGCCCCATGCATCCCCTAAAACCCTCATTGGAACTGCCCCGCCCCGGAATTTCCTTGGAACCCGCCCAGGCAGCCCCAACCGCCCCTTGCATCCCCAGAACCCTCATTGGAACCGCCCCGTGCGTGCCTGGAACCTTCCTCAGAACCTCCAAGCCGTGGGCGCAGACCCCATAACTTTCAGCTGTTGGAGGTAAAAGTCATAATCACTTGAGTAAACCATTTGAGTAATGTGCATGCCCTTGCAATTCTGCAAGAGGTTCTTTTGCAGCAGCATGCCCCTTGAGTGGCCTACCGGGATTAAACCTCGGAGTTGCCTTTCAACGGATTTTTCCATGGCCCACACATGGCCTGACTCCGCCCCCCACGCCACTCGGGTCCTACCCGGCGGTGGGACGCCCCACGCTTCACCGGCGCTGGGGGCATCTGCTCCTCCTGTGACGAAGAAGCCAAAAGGGGATGATTGAAAAACTACCGTTTATGCATATCTATATGTACATGTACATATATGTACATGTATATATATATATACATATATATATATATGTGTGTGTGTGTGCATATGTGTATGTGTGTATATATGTACATGTATATATATACATATATATATATATATATGTGTGTGTGTGTGCATATGTGTATGTGTGTATATATGTACGTGTATGCATCTACATATATATATATGTGTGTGTGTGTGCGCATGTATGTGTAAATGTATGTATATATATATGTATATATGTATATATATATATATGTTGGTTTTGTGTGTATGTGTGTATGTGTGCATGTGCATGTGTATATATATATACATATATGTATGTGTGTGTGTGTATGTGTGCATGCATGCATGCATGCATGCATGCATGCATGCATGCATGCATGCATTGGCAGGTAGGTAGGTAGGTAGGTAGGTAGGTAGGTAGGTAGGTAGGTAGGTTAGGTTAGGTAGGTAGGTAGGTAGGTAGGTAGGTAGGTAGGTAGGTAGGTAGGTAGGTAGGTAGGTAGGTAGGTAGGTAGGTAGGTGGGTATGCATGTATATACGTTCTGTATGTATACATGTATGTATGTACGTATGTATGCATGTATGTTTGTATTTACGTATGTTTGCATGTTGCAATGAGTTGATCATGATGGATGGATATATGAGGAGCGGACGAAACACTTTACTTGGCCCTAGTACTTTTTTGAACGTTATCGTTTTTGGGGGAGACCTTATCGTTTTACAGTGTTTTCGAGCTTTCGCAGATCCGGCTCTAACAACGCAACTTTGTAGTACAAGGCTAGTACGCGAAGTACACTTCCGCATCTCCAGCTCGAAAATCGCAACTTTGTAGTACAAGTCTAGTACGACAAGTACACTTCCGCATCTCCAGCTCGAAAATCGCAACTTTGTAGTACAAGTCTAGTACGCGAAGTACACTTCCGCAGCTCCAGCTCGAAAATCGCAACTTTGTAGTACAAGTCTAGTAAGCGAAGTACACTTCCGAATCTCCAGCTCGAAAGTCGCAACTTTGTAGTACAAGTCTAGTGCGCGAAGTACACTTCCGCATCTCCAGCTCGAAAATCGCAACTTTGTAGTACAAGTCTAGTACGCGAAGTACACTTCCGCAGCCCCAGCTCGAAAATCGAAACTTTGTAGTACAAGTCTAGTACACGAAGTACACTTCCGCAGCTCCAGCTCGAAAGTCGCAACTTTGTAGTACAAGTCTAGTACGCGAAGTACACTTCCGCAGCTCCAGCTCGAAAATCGCAACTTTGTAGTATAAGTCTAGTACGACAAGTACACTTCCGCATCTCCAGCTCGAAAATCGCAACTTTGTAGTACAAGTCTAGTACGGGAAGTACACTTCCACAGCTTTCCAGCTCGAAAATCGCAAGTTTGTAGTAACAGTCTAGTACGCGAAGTACACTTCCGCAGCTCCAGCTCGAAAATCGAAACTTTGTGGTGCGAGAAGTATACTTCCGCATGTCCAGCTCGAAAATCGAAAAATTGTAGTGCAAGTCTAGTACGCGAAGCACACTTCCGCAGCTCCAGCTCGAAAATCGCAACTTTGTAGTACAAGTCTAGTACGCAAAGCGCACTTCCACAGCGTTCCAGCTCGAAAATCGCAACTTTGTAGTACAAGTCTAGTACGCGAAGTACACTTCCGCATCTCCAGCTCGAAAATCGCAACTTTGTAGTACAAGTCTAGTACGCGAAGCGCACTTCCGCAGCTCCAGCTCGAAAATCGCAACTTTGTAGTACAAGTCTAGTACGCGAAGTACAATCTAGTACGCGAAGTACACTTCCGCATCTCCAGCTCGAAAACCGCAACTTTGTAGTACAAGTCTAGTACGCGAAGTACACTTCCGCAGCTCCAGCTCGAAAATCGCAACTTTGTAGTACAAGTCTAGTATGCAAAGTACACTTCCGCAGCTCCAGCTCGAAAATCGCAACTTTGTAGTACAAGTCTAGTACGCGAAGTACACTTCCGCATCTCCAGCTCGAAAATCGCAACTTTGTAGTACAAGTCTAGTACGCGAAGTACACTTCCGCAGCTCCAGCTCGAAAATCGCAACTTTGTAGTACAAGTCTAGTACGCGAAGTACACTTCCGCAGCTCCAGCTCGAAAATCGCAACTGTAGTACAAGTCTAGTACGCGAAGTACACTTCCGCAGCTCCAGCTCGAAAATCGCAACTTTGTAGTACAAGTCTAGTACGCGAAGTACACTTCCGCATCTCCAGCTCGATCATCGCAACTTTGTAGTACAAGTCTAGTACTCGAAGTACACTTCCGCATCTTCAGCTCGAAAATCGCAACTTTGTAGTACAAGTCTAGTACGCGAAGTACACTTCCGCAGCTCCAGCTCGAAAATCGCAACTTCTCAGTACAAGTGTCGTATTTACGAAGCACACCTTGGCAGCTCCAGCTCGAAAGTGGCGACTCGCCTTCTCGTTTTACGGTGGCCACGCAAGGGTCCCACCCTAGCTAAGTTGCAACTGCAGGGGTTATTATAGAGCCGTGTGTTCGCTAAGGGTTATCGTTTTTGGGGGAGACCTTATCGTTTTCCATGGTTTTGGCATGTGCTATGCAAAAACGTACCCCGCCTTGATAAAGTGGTCTTCGCGTGTTTTGTCCGTGGCTCATATGTTGCCTAGTCATGGTTCTGAATTTAATGGAGGTCTTTTTTGGTGGATACCAGTTAGGAAAATCATACCCAACTCCCCCAATTCATAGGTGGTGTTCCATTGGTCTCCCGTTTAAACCAGCCCCCCCCCCCCCCCAAAAGAAAGGCGGTGTTCAGCAGGAACGCTTCATTTTGCAGGCAATCCCTTAGTTGGTGGTTTGGATTGGCGGTTTGGATCGAACAACAAGAAACACCCGTATGTTCAAGCACTCTCTCTTTGAGCCATGCACAAGCTCCTTGGCCCTGGCACTCCGCTGGATCTGCGGCAGCGTCACCTCCCAAGCTCCCGCCCTAGGACTCCCCAAAGGGCCATCCTGGATCTGAGGGGATGTCCCCTTTGAAGGGTTGCATCCGGATGACACCCGGGTAAGAGGAAGGGTTCGACAGTTCAGATCCGGGGTCAAGGGTGGTCTTTTAAGGGTACCTGTTGTGTGGTTGCGCTGTTCGAGGGAAACCGAGAGGAACCGCTTTGCCCCCGAATAGCGGAGGCACCTAAACGGGACACCTTTTCACTCGCCAGGGTAGACATCACCCGACAAGTAGACGTACCTTGAATTCGCCAAAAAGGTGATGTTGGAAATCATGACCAGGGCAATTTGTGAACCTGTGCCCGGTGGCTCCAGCAGGATGGAAGTCGATGGCACAATTCCCGGCAGAAGTGGGGAAGCTGAGAGGATGACCAAACCCCAAACTGGGGTACATTCTGCCATCTACTTTCACGCAACTGCACACCCTGCATGAAACGACACCTACTTGACCCCTTACGTCTTTTTCATATAGACCCAAGTGGCCAACATAGGGCTGGGAGATGGGTGGTGCTCTTTGAATTCACAGTCAAAAAAGGTACCCTCAAAAGAAGACGTGCCCCAATATATGTGTTTTTTGTTGAATTCACATTCAAAAAATACCCTCATCAAAAGACACACCTTCAAAAAAAAGAAGTCCTCCCTTCGCGCCTTTGGCGCAAGGCACGGAGCAGTTCTTTCCGGGGCGTCTTCCGCGCTATCTGGCACGCCGCCTGCGGGCTCGCAAGGGAAAACCTCCAAGCCCACCCCACCCCGCATTCGCCGAAAAGTGTGATCCAAACTCATGCCCGTCTTAATGCCTTGGTTGAAGGAAGCCAGGTCGGGATTCAGCTCACACAACTGCTGTGGGAGCCCATCCATTTATCCATTCGGGTCGGCTTTACTAGCCCAAGAGTGTTCCATAGGACAAAAAAATGGCACTCGATTGGTTTTCTGTTGGTTTCCAAACCCCGCCCAACCCCAACCCCGCCCCAAAAGGCCCAACCAGGCGGGGCTCGCCGCAACCGGCCGGGGCCTGGGCAGAGCTCCATCTGGATGGACTCCGCCACCAGCGCCGCGCAGCGCAGCGCCCGGGCCTCCTCGGAGATGCTCTTCACCTCGAGGCGGGCGGGCTGGGGATGGGATGTCGGGAGGGGGATTGGGGGGGGAAAGTTGGGGGGGGAAAAGGTGGATTTGGCCGAAGGAAGTGCTTTTCAAGCTGGGATTCGGGACCTCCAAACTGGGGGTCTTTTGGCTTCGCCCTTTTTTCGAACAGCAAAGAACGACAGCAAAAGAACGAACTTGAATGGATCCGATCCCCACAAAGAGTGACGAAAATGACCGAATGTCTGATAGGAACGGAAAGTGAGGGAACCCCAAACACGAAAAGGCGCAGTAGGAACACGCGCAAACATATTCACCTCCATATGGACATGCCAACCATCTGCAAGCCACACTGATGAATCTGTGTGTGAATGCACCCTGGCCTCATTTGAGCCATGGTCGCAACATATTGTTCCCCTGAACATGGGAAATGTTGTCTGCCCCCAGTGAGTCCCCCACCCCCCCACCCCCCGTCCCCCGTCCCTCCCAAATTCCCAACATGGACTGGCATTTCGACCGTCTCTCAAGATGGCGGACAACCTTTCGTTTCGTATTCCAAGGAACTTCGGGGGACAAATTCCCATTGAAGGAAAACTATAAGGACAAGCCACCATTTTAGAAAAACACACTTTTCTTGTTGAAGGCATTCCCGACTCCCAAAAAAAACACATGCCCCCGCCCTTTCCCATTTCCGAGACCTACCGGACCCACCCACCCACCCACCCACCCACCCACCCACCAATCCCAGTCCAAAGTCTCATCCCAGGCGCGCCAAAGTCCTGGGGGCACGCCTCCGCCCAGGCGAGGACACGCCCCAAGGCGCCCTGCGCCCGCTTCACCGCCCCCAAAGCCGCCCGGTGCCTCGACGCCTCGGCGCGTCGATGCGTCTGTGGCTGCGGCGCAGTCCGGAGGGCGGGGCCGGCTTCAAACGGGGTGTTAGGGGGGGGGGGGGGGAGGTGAGGGCTGAAAAAGCGGCAGAAAGCTTCCTACACACCAAATACTGTTGCGTCCGGTTTTTTGGATAGCCGCCCTGCTTTCTGGGTTGAATACCTCTGTCATTGCACACCAACCGGACAGCTGTTTTTCCCAGTGCTTGCAGCCGCAACATGGCTGCATGCAGGGTTGCCACCTGCATGCGAGGAGCTCGCGCTCCAGTGCATGTTGCAGGCACGATACTATGATAAGAACCCACGCTCCAGTACATTGGCTGAGAATGAATCACAACAAATGCAACTTGTCTCAACTCGAAGTGGCCTCCCTCACCTCCCCTTTGCCCGCAGCACGAATCGCCTCGGACAGCGCGGCCGCCAGGTTGATCCGCGCCCTCGCTGTCTCCACTGCCAGGGCCGGGTGGTCGTACTCGCTCTTGGCGCACATGCCCACTGCCCGCTCCATGGTGCGCACGGCGCGGCCTCCCGTCGCGGTTTCTTTGGTCTTCTGTTTGATCTTCGTGCGTGGCGCTTGGTACTTGTCTTGCCTGGGGTTGGTTTCTGGTTGCCGGCCGTCCCTGAAACGAAACCCATGACTCCATCGAAGCCGAACGGGTCCCCCTCCTGTCTCCCCCTTCTGTCGCAAGGAGGTGGCCAGCTCTGTGTACTGCGCCGCCGCCAGCATCAGCTCCTGCATCTCCTCAGGTCCCAACCCTTTGGGACGAAACTGGGTACCCCTCGCCCTTGTTTTGTTTTCTTTCGTGTTCTTGAAATGTTTGCTTGCTTGCCGTCTTTTGGTTTGCTCGCTTTGCCCAGGCTTGAAACGGTTCGACACTTGAAACTTGAAACGCTTGAAACTTTGAACAACTGGATTGATGAAAAAAGACTGGCCAAATGATATTGACGCACGGTTTTAATATCTTGCCGCCTGGGCAAAAACACGTCCAGCTCGGAGAAACCTCTACAAGCAAACGCGTTCGACTCCGACCAAGAAACACGTCAAAAACTTGCTGAAGACCATGGGTCTCACCCCAACCCCACAAAACCTTAGTATTCAATGAAAAGTCTGACCCTGGCCCTCACAACCAAAAAAAAAACGACAGGGTTTCGTTTTTGGACCCTTTCAATTCTTCGAAACTCGGCTCACTTTGCCTTCCAAAGGCGACCAAGAAAGCCGCATCACGAACCGCCCCAAGCGGACCATTCACCCCTGACGCCGGCTCCTCCGTGATGGGCAGGCGCGCCTCCTCTCCCGTGGGCCACTCCTCCCTCTCCTCCCCCATGGCACTGGGCTCCATTCCGAAGAGCCGAGCTGCGCCGGGCCTCTCTACACCGCGGAGAGGTCTGAGCAAAGATGTCGATGCGGGCCGGGCCTCTCTACACAGTGGCAAAGAGGTCTGAGCAACTCGATGCCAATTTGGAAAAGCCAGTAGTGTAACACGCTGCCATGCCTTTCTCCGGTAACTGGGCTTTGCGGCTGTGCTTAAACATCCCAAGAAGACACGACATCTAAATGGCTGAAAGACTTCCAAATCCTACAAACCGTTGGACGCAAAACTCAAATTGGTGTCACCCACGTCGGCGGACCCCAATGAAGATTTGCGAACCCCTCTGAGTTGGCGTCTCACATCCCCTTTTTTGTGGGCCTGTTTTGGGTTGCGACCGCCCAGTCTAAAAACCCGCGACTTCGCGCATTCTTCGGCTTCAAAAAACAACATCCGCGGAGCCCACCAAAGCCACGGTCACTTGGACTCCCGGGCTCTTCTCCGGAGAGCTCTCGTAGACTGAGGAGTCCGCCAACTCCGCCGCCCGCCTGAGATCTCAGCTTACATCAGCGAGATGTTCTCATCCGAGTTTGCAACCCAAATGAAAACCACAAGCAAAAATACGTGACCAAAGATTGTGTGGGATCAAACTGTTTGAGCATTTTGCCCACCCCGTTGGCTCAAGCTGAAACAACGTTCTGTGTTCATAGGCCCTCTCAAAGTCCAATTCTCCGCTTGAGTGGGAAGTCTGCCGCAGCCTGCCACTTCCAGAAGATTTTTCACACCAAAGGTCACACAAGTCTTGAAAGTCACGCGCCAAGGTCCATCTAAAATTTTGGGTTTTTAGAATGCGTCGGAGCCTACCTTGAGGCTCCAAACCTCCTATCTTGAGTCGACCCTTTGCCCGGAGCTCCCCGTTTGCCCCGGCATTTCATGAACCCTGGTGCCCCGCGCCTGCCTGAGTACGACAGTTTCTGAGCTTTCCCCAAGCAGTTGTCACGGAAACCCAAAAACTCCCCAATCCAAGCGACCCCCAAAAAGCTTGAATAACCATGAAGTTCATCTTCTTTCCCTGGAGAGGTTTCTTCCATTTTGTCCAAGGCCCCCTATTTCACATCGGTTTCCTCCTGAAGTGTTTCTTGCTAGCACAGCATTCAACACTGTACCTGGATATTACCTGGATAGCCTGCGCATAAACAGCTAACAGAGCTGCTGAAGTTCTTTCAGCCAGCCCACGGAGCCCACAGAGCAATCCCGCGTTCAAATTGACCCCATACTGTCTTGATTTAGGGAACAACAAAATGTATTGATTCCCTTTTTGTGTCCCGTCCCAAAACCCCAAAAAAAAACAGTTCTCTACACGGTTGCCTATAAAGGGCGTAACTTAGGGTCGCATTTTGGTTGGAAACTGGTGCACCCAGCGGGGGCACAAGGAGCTGTGTGCCCAACCTCCGATATAATTCCTAGCAGCAGGACTCACCGGATTTCCCGTTCAAAAGTTGCAATTGACTGGCGGTTTGGTTTTGGATTCGACACAATATACACAGGGGTTACCGCCTACCCAAAACCAGTACCCTGGCACCAAGTGGGCGGCTGGGCCCTAAATATTGCAAGTGCGAAGCAAACAAACCAATGGCACGTTCCACTACAACGTAACATCTGTGGCCCCCGCTCCTCTGATACAATGTTGAACTTGCAATATATTGGGCCTCGGAAAAGGGGCTACGCTCTTAGCTTCAACATTGTAACTGGGGGAGCGAGGTCCGCACGCAGCGGGCGATGCATAGAAGTGGTGTCAACATCCCACGTGGCTGCACTTGGAATATTTAGCCCGTCTAAAAGGTTGCACAAAATGGCGGCACCAGACCACAAAAGTGGGGGGGCCTGAACAATCCCATGTTTCCCTCGCCTGAACAAGGGATGCGCCAGCGCGCCGCCTTTGTCACGAACCACCGGCCGCTTCAGCTCCGCGTTGTTCCTCAGCCCGTCAAGTTTGTCGCCTGAAAATTGCAAATGTGTCCGCTCATTGCTGTTTTGAAGACCAACCAATTGGGCCTGCTGAAAAAGAACTTGCCCAGGGTTCGCGTGTTCAACTGGACAGTACGCAGGAAGATCAAGAAACGGGAAAGCGCCCACCGTACGATTGATCGGTCTCACTTTGACTTTCCTGTCGGTCGGTTGCCTCCACTTATTTGCTGCCCAGATGCGAGCGATTCTCCTTCGAGAACACTGGTTCCTGGCAGGGTACAACGTCAGAATCCCAACCAATTCCAAGCCAAACCGCGCATTGAGCTACCTCCAAATGCTTTCGACCAAAGAAAAGCGGATGGAAAAAACTGCCACCTGGAAGGTCCAGATATTCATATGTCCGCTTCGTAAAGCTTGCAGGCAAATGTTTCGTTTACTTTCAGCGTTTCGGGCAACCTTTGGTTGGTGGTTTGGATTGAATTGAACCCCTGGCCTTCATAGAGGATAAGTGAGGAAATTACCAGCCCCTCACCACCAAGCCACCCATGCAACCAAGAGTTAGAGGGTTAATGTTAACCCCATATTAATCAACCCCAATTCATAAACAAAGAGGGGTCTTTGGGCTTAAGGGAAAGGACGGGGAACAACCCCTATGGGGTCAACATTACCTGAAACCTCGGCTTCTTTGATTTCCTGGCCTTGGCCGCATCTCCCGGCGCCGCGTCCCCCGCCATTGCCCTTCGACCGAGCAAAAAGATCCGTGTTGATTCAAAAAACACATGTTGTTCAGGAAAAAAACGTAGTTTGTACAAAGCCAATTTGCGTCACTCCAGATTGTGAAGGCGATGAGATGTGTGGTTTGGTTCGTCTTTGCCATGGGCCAAGCGCTGGAGCCGCAAACATGGCCGATGGGGGAACTGAACAAGCGGTATTTTCGTGCTACAAGAAACACACGTGTGCTCTTGCCACTCTTGCCACGACAAGAAACACAGGGTAATACACAAATTACACCAGCCTCAACCACAAATAGGCAGAAAGTGACACAGGATAACGATGGTCCTTTGAAGCAACAGGGCGTGGCCATAATGTTGACGCTGTATTAAAACTCACCCGGTCCGGGTGCCCCCCCCCCCCCCCGTACTAAGCAATTCATATCTCAGAAATTACCCCCAAAAAATTTTTAAAAAAAAATTAAACCGGTCCCTCCCCCAGATGGCTGCTGCTATCTTATTTTCTCCACTGCTTCTTGAGCTCATTTCTTAGAAATTGCTCGAAAATGTGTTAATCGCCCCAATCTCTTGCCTTCCCTCCTCATCCAATAGGCTGTACACTTCTCAATGCTGCATGATAAGCCGCCTGATTGGAACCTACATCTAGTGCACGCTCCCACCTCATTCTGTTTTTCTTTCTTTTTTTCCGCGCCTTTTTCCGCAGCGTCTCTGCCGCAATGAAGGGGGGCCCCGGGCACTAGGGTTCTGCAAACTGCTTTTTCGGAGGCCAGCTTCCTCACCTGCACGCTGTTTTTACGGAGGGCAGCGTCCTCGCGCACACGACGGCTACCGGGCCGGCAGCCGCGACGCCCCAGGAGAAGATGGGCACGCCGCGAGAAGGTCACTCAAGTCCGGGCAAGGGGAGGGCAAGGAAGTGAGGCTGTCAGCGAAGGCAAGCGAAGCGCACAACAAGCCGGACCATCCATGGACATAAGCACTTCGAAGGGCAGGGCGAAGAGCCTCCGGCGCGGCTCTGGCACGCGCAAGGAGGCGGAGAAAAGAGGCGGCCTCTGACCCCCAGCGGCCTCCAACCTCTACACCGAGCACAACCAGGCGGCAGCGGGCGCTGGCAAGAAGCTTGGGGTAGGTTGCTTCCTTGCGGCGCCGGGCCTCAAGAAGGGCGACGGGTCGGGCCGGGTTGCGCCGAGAACGGGCCTCCCCAGCGGTGGTGAGCGGGGACACAATGGTCGTGTCAACCGCGAGCTGGGCCCCATTCCACAAAGGGAGCCCGTTTGCGATGACCTCGGCGCGACGGTCATCAAAGCGAGAGACCGCTACATTGAGGTCACGGACAAGGGTGTTTGTGGTCACTCGAGCCCCGGCCTCGCGGCACACGCGGGCTGCTGCACGCTCGAGCGGGCAGCCTCGACTCCGGAGTGCACCAGACCGGGAGCACGCTGCACGGTGGTCGCCAAGAGGGTCAAGAGGGCGACGACACCGACACACGCAAGGGTTCGGAGGGGAAGGCGAGCTCAGGGCAGGTCGGAACGGTGGTGGCCAGTCTGGGAAAACAGAAGGGTTAGAATCTTAATCACTGCTTCAATCCGAAAGGGAACATGCAGTCCAAGATAAAAGGGTGCGACCGACAAACATGTGCGCACGCTCTTTTTCTTTATAAGGCGTTGCTTGGAAGTTGAGGCTCAGAGGTGCAGGGGGGAAGACATCGCGTGTCCTTTCCCCGTATCTGCACCCCTCTGCGGAGCCTCCTCATATGCCCCCACTTCAGGGTTCCAAGCAAACGGCCTAATCTATCACCCCCTCTTCAGAGCGTTTGCGAAGCACTCTTATGCTCCGGCCGCCACGGGGCGTCGGGCGGATGCAGTGATAGCCTGCATTGGTGGGGCCAGAAATCATGCGGGCGAAAACGAAAGCGAGCTTGCGGCTTGCTGTTGAATGCGGATGTGTTGCCGCGGCTGAGCTGATCGGCCCACACGTTGTGCTCGCCTGGGATATGCGAGGCTAGCACTGACCATTTGTGCTTGTAGGCCCATGCGGCGACTAATTGCACAAAGATCTGCAAGGGCCATGCTGTGGTGAACAGTTTGTTCACCCCGGCTTCTGATGCGGTATTTTCCGTGCCGGAAGGCATGCATAAGCCGTGCACTGCTTGTCCCTCGGCTGTCCAAGCGATGCGCATTAGCGCCAGTTGGGCCAGGGTTTCGAAGCACGCTATGTAGCGCTGAGCCTCCTTTGTGAGGCACGGCCACTGCTGCTGGACTTCTTGGAAGTCCCACGTTTCTGCAAACCAGGAGACGGAGCGGCTGGAGATAAACCAGCCACCTATGCCGACTGTGGTGCCCTCGGCACAAGCATCTGCGGCTGCCTTGCATGCCAAGATTGGCTTGCTGCGCAGCGGGCATGCCAAATCGGCCTGAAAACATTGAAGGAGCCACTCAATGTTAGCTTTGCTTGCCGCGGACAAGCGCGTGTGCTCGGCAGCTGGGTCGGCTATGCGCACCCATGCTGGCTTATGGCTGGGCACGATGCGCGGCGCTGCGTATTGAGGTTTGCTGATACTCAAGACCCTGGAGCCAAGCGGCATAAAAATGCCGTGCACGGGCGAAGCTAGTACAGCTTTGGCGTTTAGCGCCGACAGAAATGCAGGCCACAGGCGTGCGTGCACGGATATCATGCATCCTGGTGGCGAGTGCAGATCTGCATATAACGGCGCAAGCCAAGACCTCAATTCCAGGCTTAGGCTGGTGGCCCGGATGAGCAGCCCGAGGACTTGTTCCAAAAGCTTTCTTTTGATTCTTTTGGAGCGGAGCAGTGCGAACAGCTGCTCTTTCAGCCTCAGGGTTTTGAGTGGAGTGAGTGCTGAAGTTGATTGACCATCCGCACCAAGTCAGGCAGTTTTGGAATTGCACCTTTTTCCAAGAAACGGGCGCACTAATTGCTGCAAAGAATATGACAACTAGTGCCAGTTGCTGATGCGCATCTGGGCGGTGCAGCGCGGCCAAGAGGTCATCCACAAACAACCAAGCTCTATGCGGGTGTGCTGACAGGATGCCGTGCAGCAGCCTCAGCAAGAAAGCTCCTGCGCGTTGCCACCAGTATGCGGAGAACCGTGCTCCGAAGTGGCACACGGACAGTCTGTGGGTACGTCGACGGAACTCTTCGTCCAAATTCTTTTGGGCTTCTCGCGCCCGGACACACTTCTTGTTATGATCTTCTGGTATCCAATGCCCCTTTCGGAGGCACCAATCCAGCAGAGGTGTGTCGCATTTATTCGGGTCGATGGCTGCAATAATGGCGCTCACATTGACCGAATAACCATATTTGCCAAGGTTCAGGCCATCCCTCACGAACGATATATACTTACAGTTGAAAGCCAGTGAAAAGCATCTGTAAATAATATCACCCACCGGGTGCACGCGGTCCTTGACCAGGAGCTTCATTTCGTCCTTGGTGACGTCGAGGATTCTTGCTGCAATCCACAGCTTGTAGAATATGTATAGTCCCTCGCACTTGCACACCATCATACGAATGTATTCTTCACGCTCCTCAGCCGACCGGAAGATCCTTGTCCGAACATTCTCGGATTGAGAAATCTTCAGTACCGTTGATGGTAAAAGGATCCCTTCCTGATCGTGCTCAGTCATGTTGGGGTACTTCTTGAAGTCGTTGTGGTACGGGCAGCCTGGCTTCCCTTCGAGCGCGGCATTCATCGTTCTCTCCTCACCACCTTCGAACATCCCCCACATCTTTGACATCTGCAGTGCGATGAATCCCGCCATGTATTGAGCTTCGCGCGGCTCATCAAGGCAAATCGCCATCCGCTGGGTATTTATGATATCCCGCGATGCCAAGTCATTGTCGCGGTATTGCCAACCGCCATCTTCCTCATCAGACATGTAGCCGGATGTATACCCTTGCGTGTCCATGTCGTCTTCTTCAGGAACTTCCTCCGCCTCATCATCCTCTTCCTGTGCTGCCGCATCATGGTTGGCTTCTTCTTGTGCGCGCCTGGCATCACCCGAGACATTGGGCCTTTGGTTGTCCTCATCGTCGTCGGAACTGATGTGGATGTAGAACCTCCCGGTGGAGATCAGTTGCGCTCCACATTCCGGGCACAAGCAGAAGCATGTGGGAATCGCGGTCGCACATGACGGACATATCCGGCACCTCAGTCCTTCCCATGTCTCGTCATTCAGGATGACGACTTTGCTGACCTCGTCCCTGACCTCGTTGGTCTGCGCATCGAACTCCTCCATCTTGTTGTCCCGATAAAGTTCGCACGCACGATCAACCATGTCTTTGATGTAGTGCAGATTGTCGGCACCTGCCTCGGTCTCAGGCATCCTCTCGTTGATCTTTGCGACGTTCTGGAGGAACATCGCAGCCGACTCTTGGGATGAGTTGACGAAACCAGGACAGATCTCGTTCTCCACACATTTCGAGTACGCTCTCTTGATGTCGCCGTACTCCAGGCGTTTCCCTCCGTTGCTTTTGCCAATCCAAATGGACTTGACCTCATAGAACGGGATCACGTCAAAGACCATGAATGTCCCATTTGCCGCGACTCCAGCTCCATACCGCGCGAGGGTTGCACTGGGAATGTAGATGATCGCAATCGGATCCCCCGTCCTTACGTTTCGTAGCGTCACCTTCGTTGCTACGTTCATCTCATCCCATGGAGCAAATGCTCCGAAGTGCAGTGCTAGCCTGTTTCCGCCATCGATTCCGCCGGGGACTAGCCCACAGCGTACGATGCTTGGCAGGTTCTCCACATACGTCACATGGAATGCTCCTCCGAGAGAATCACCCATTCTTGCGGAATACCTATTTGCCAGTGCGGATGAGCTCATGAATCCAAAATCACTGTGACCAGTTGTGACTCGGATGCACCAAGGTCTGTACCATCCATCGCATCTGTTGAACATCCTGTCGATGTCATCCCGATCCAGGCCAGCATTGTTCATCTCCTCCCTGGCCGCCCTCGTGTCATTCGGGTTCATGATGCTTGGAAACCTTGCTGCCAGGACCTGAAATCTCGATTTCTTATGTCCAGATTCCTGCCACTTGATCACCTCCATGATGCCCATGTATCGTTTTGCTCTCGATGTTGTAGGTGGGAATATGTCGTTGTTCCGGTCGTCAATGACTGCGTCAATGTCGACCCATCCACCTTCATCGCATTTGAAAACACTTCCTCGGCAATTGCCGATTTTGTGCCGAAGGACTCTGCATAGGTTGTGAGATAGCTGGTTTGCTTGATCTTTCGTAGCAAATACCGAGCGATCGTCGCCAATCTTGCATAGTGGAGCACCGTCAAAAGGAGCAACGCAGAAATTGACGCTCTTGCCAAGCTGCATCACATCCACCTGCTCAAGGTTGGCACCCTTGGGAAAGTACTTGGGGTCAACAATGGATGCGTACGCCCATGGCATATGCACATCGCTCACGTCGCCATACTTCGGGATGTAGCATGGGATGGTGTCACATCCTCGCTCTAGCGTCGTCTTGAACGTTCTGTTGTCCCCGCACGGATTGTGGGTGAGGTCCACGCCACCGCATTGTAGCTCTCCTCCCTCAGCCGTGTCAGCCATCTCCACCAGGTTGATGGTATAGCTATACATTTCAATTGTTTCTTTCCCTGCTTGTCCTCCTTTCTTGCGTTCCTTGGATGTTGAAGAGGACGGCTCCTCCGTATCCCCCATCTCTTCATCCGATGAAACGTGATCGCTGCTGAGAAGTTCACGGATCTTCTTCATCGCCTTCTCATTCCCAGCAGCCTCCTCATAGTTCTTGCAGTCGCCGTCGTGGGCCAGGTTCGCGCACCTCATGCAGACTCCCATCTCTCCCATGCACTTTTCCATTGACTCTAGGAATCCGAGTGCAGCTCTCCGCCCATCGATCACTCGCTGCTTCTTTTCCTCTTTCTCAGCGTTGGGCTGAGAGCTCCGGCTCGGGTCTGGTACTTGACCAAGACCGTCACCTTCGCCCTCTGTTGCCTTCCTCTTGGACCCTTGGGCGGCAGGCTCGGTCACCAGGGATCGCGGATGTCTGGGTTTGATCTTGTTCATGATGTCCAGCACTTCTTTCGTGGGCGCTCCGAGCTGGGCGGAAGGTTTATTCCGCTTTCGGTTCTGGCCCGTCGTGTGGCTCACGTTCCCGGCGAGGTGTCGTACGATTGACTGCTCGAACTCCCTCTTGATCTTCCATATATCTTTCCACAGCGGAAGTTCGTGCTGAAAGTACGACATCACCTCAAAGAATCCCAATATCATCTCGACGACGTCCCCCAAGGACTCCTCATTCGAAGTCTGTCCCAGGAGGTCATACATCGTCCCCTGATCGAGCACGCTCTTGATCCAGGATGAATAGGCCACGTTGCCAAGATCCTTGTCTATCACAAAGACGGAGATCCTCTCCTCAACTCCCTCGGAATTCTTGCACGTGATCACATCCCGGGATGCACACAATTGCTTCCCGTGACCGTTGTTGAAAAACTGTGCTGCATGATCCACTGTCATGCTCACAAAACCCACGTGGGATAGCTCCTTCTTCAGCTTAGAATATACGAGTTCCCGTATGATCGTGGTCATGGCCTGAACATTGTTGACGTCCACCATGAGGTTTTGAAGATCAGGGATTGCTACCACGCATTCTGCGAAAAGTCGCGTACACAGCTTCCTCCCTTCGGTTGATCTCACAACACCGTTCGTGTCCGCATTCCAGTTCGCGCAACAGTTCACGCAAGAAGTGGGATTGAATTTCGAGTTTGACCCGAGCACCTTCGACTTGTTCATCTGCATCTCTCTCACACAAAGTTCGCAGATCAACCCACTGAGCTCGGCGACCGTATACCATCGAAGACGTTGATCACTGACATCGATGTTCCCAAACGCATCTTGTCCGCCGTGTCCTTCATCCTGCCGTTCTTGTTTCCGTTTTGATTGAGCGGTGAAGGTCGGCTTGTACTCGAATTTCACCTTCGACTCCTCCATGTTCTTCGGGATATTGAAGCGAAGGTCGGGCTCGTTTATGCATGTCTCCTCCAGCTCATGCACGAACGCGTTGCTTGGTGCAACCACATCGATGGATTTCTCCACCAACAATCGCTTCAGGAGGAAATGTTGCAGATTCGAGCTCCCAGGGATCTTGTAGTTCTTACCTGTGAGCGCGTGGGCAACGCGCCATAGGCGATCGTTCTCGGTCACCAACGCGCCTGCCGCCTTGCAGATCTCGCTCACCTTGTTGGCGATCGTCCCCAAGTCCCCTCTTCCTCCATGGAAAGCTACATCGCGATTCACGCACACCACAACCAGGCCCTTGCACGTGTTGACGAGGTCGGATACCGCCTTTTGCAAGGAGTCAATGATGGGGTTGGCGGTCACCTGCCACCCACACCCTCTCATGCACACCCAATCATAGAGCGACATCCAAATGTGCACCGACACAGGTGAGTCATCCATGTCTCGCCTCCGTCGTTCGACGATGAGCTTTTCCAGTTTCTGCAATCGGGAGATAAGGTTCATCGTATCTGCGGGCGAGGAGACTTGCTCACTCGACCCGTAGTACGACCTCTCCTCGATGTTTGTCCATCCCTGTTCGTTGACCATCATCTGGAAGGTCTTCGTGCTCCCTTTCGCATTGACAGCCCTCAGGGGCCAATCCAGGACCAAGAAGCTCTTCTTCTGAATCATCATGTCGCGAATCGTTGCCTCACCAATGGGGCCCCTTTTCTGTCCCTTGATGATCCGGATCAACCGTCCAGGTGCGTTGTCTGGGTTCTTCTCTGCCTGGATCAACGCGTTGATGGCTTTGGCGCCCGGAAGGCGTCCGGTAATCAAGCATCCTGTTTGTGCACACATGAAAGCATACAACTGAAGCCATGCCGCATTCCCTTTTCCAACATAGGAAAGAATGATCTTCTCTGCGCTGGCCTTCTCCTCGAAATGTAACAGCGAAGAAGTCAGGCATCTCAGCATACACTCCCAATATGTCGCGTTCTTCCCGTCTGCGAGACACGGCCCAAATACAGTTTGTATGATTGGGTACCCTGTGTTGGCGTCTATGTTGAACTTCACGTTGACAGTCGCGCCGCTCAGAGTAATACCCCCTTCGAATGAGGTGTATGTGTCGAGTCCAGCAGTTGGGTTGATGATTGTCCATCTGTCATCATCACCACCGGAGTTCATGCGGAATATGGAGTCGATGATCTCGTTGTCGATCTTGACGGCATCGCTTGCACACGACCCCCCACTCGAAGCTCCCTGCTGGGGGACTGGCCCACCAGAGGTTTGTCTCCTTTGCCCGGAGCTCGACGCCGACTTCTGCTGTCGTTCCGTCTTCTGCGGCGGTTCCGTCTTCGATGAACCCATTACCCACCATGTCGGCTCCTCTCCGATCGCGAAGTCCTCGGGGTACCTCTCCAGTTCCCTCTCGGCTTCGTGAATGGTGCAGTAGGCGTTCTGGTAGAAGTCGATCATGTTGTCCTTCTCCGCCTTCTTTTCGATCTCCTTCAGCCAGCTTACCCACTTGCGCCGATCTTGGTTCTCAGCGGCCCTGTCAGCCGCGTGTGGTGCCAAACTGATGGAGTTGATGTTCATCGCAGGCAGCTTTGATTCGTAGATCATGTCGATGCACCACAGGAAGTTCCTGGCGACCTCGATCTCTCGGTAGAGTTCTTTTAGCTCATTCTTGTCCTGACGGAAATAAGCTGTGTACGACTGATCCCTAGCATGCCTTTCGCCGAGCATTGGCTGCAACCTCCTCATGATGAAGGAAACGCACATGAGCGAGGTTGATTGCCCCGATGCACGCGTCAGAGATGTCACTGGGGGTTGACCCACAGACCATCCAGCGCAAAAGGTTGTGCTGGTTAGCTCTTTCATCTCTTCTCAGTGCATACGCGAGGTTCTTCATCGACGCGCGCAGCTCATTCTGGTAGATCAGCCCAAGGTCCCAATTCTTCTGGTAGTCGTCCTTTGCGCCACGACCATAGAAGTCAAGCTTGGGAGCCTTGATCACGCTCAACGTGAACACCTTCCCCCAGCTTCGATCTCTGAATTTCGAAACTCTTCGATCGTGCCTTTCAAACTCTGCTGTTGTCAGAAACTCTTCGGAGCTCCTCCACCTTCTCGACGACGAGGTTCTAGTCGGCTCATCGCTGATGAACTCCTTGTAGACCTCCCCGACCTGAGTGTCTTGGTGGAACGCAGCTTTGAAAGACCGTTCTTCATTGTCTTCGGCCACACCTGATGCGAGATCCCAAATATCTGTGATGGATCTCAACATATCTGCCCCTTCTATGCAATACTTGGTGACGTTGAGCAGTTCAGGGTTCTTCGCTAGTAGTGATGCCTCACCGCAAAGCTGGTTCAGCGCCGCCACGATCTTCTTCCCTTTGCTACAGAACTCCCTCCAACCAAGCATGCATTCGTCAGCAGAAAGTTGCCCGAAAACTTTACTGATAAACTCCAATGCAACCCTCATGGATTGCCCTTCACCTTTCATCATTCCGCGGCACTTGGCAGAGTAGTACGCTGAGTAGGCGTAGATAGCGGGGACGCCAATGTCCTCGATCCACTTTATGCACATACCCAGGTCGCTGCCCATTTCCATTCTCTTGGGGATTCTTTTGCCCTCCTCCATGGCATTCTTCACGAGGTTCCCCAAGAATATTGCCGCTTGCCTGGATTTCCCAACAGGTACGCAGAAGAATTCATTCGTATTGACGACGGTCGCATTGGCAGTCATCTTGATGATATTCTCCAGAACCAGGAAAATCCAAAATAGGCAGCTGCAAATAAAGCCACAGAATAGTCCAAACAAGAGCCCAGCTTCTAATTGAGGTGCGGGACTGGCCCAACTCCTCTTTGAAACTTGAGGTTCGGGACTAGCCCAGCTCCCCGTTGAAACCAGAGGTTCGGGACTAGCCCAGCTCCTCAGTGGTACAGTCGGGGTGGTGTGTATCTCACACGCAGCAGCTTGATGCTTCCGCGATCTCCCTCGCGTAATGCAAGCAAGAGCGAGTTTCAATGGTGCCGGTTGAAGGCACTTTGCTCGAGCACGAAAACGGCGGAGGATCACACCCACAATTAACGACGTGTACAACTGGGTTTCTTTGGTTTCCCGACCGGCACAAGGTCCATGCTCATGGTTTCCATTACATTTCTTAGACAGCGAGCTGCCAAGGTCAAAGTTCCACGAAACAACTCTCCATGGTTTCTTGATTGGCATGGGTTTCTTAGCATACCTTTGTTTCAAGCCATAGCGACACCCATCAAACTCATGACTAATGCCATCATGAACAACCTCATGCAGTCTCTCATCCTTCCAATAATCGCAACTTCCAGGCAACTCAAACAAAATCGCAGCTCGTTTCGTCATGGCATGCCGTTTGATTTCAACGAACCGTTCAAACAATCTCCAAAATTCCTTCTGTTTGGCCTCGATTTTCTCTGCGGTGTCAACTCCGCGAGTCTTGTTGAGGCGTGCCCATGATGATCCCGTGCAAGGCCCGGCGAAGAACAACAAATCGGAAGGTTTAGTAAGCACATGTCTGGCGATTCTCCCCCCGTACTCGCTCAGTAAGTCATCGACCAAAGCAATGGTGACGACCTGCGGCCCGTTATGGCGGGCAAGGGTAGTGAACCAGTTACGCGGTTCGGAACATGCCATCAGCACAATAGGCCGAGCCAAGTCAACACTGTACAAAGTGACGACTGTGCGAGTTCTCATACCAGGAAGCGAGACATGCACCGGAGCGTGAAGCACACCACCGTCATGTTTAACCATCGCGAGCTCAATACCCGGCGCTAACTGTGGTTTGTGCTTCACCGCAATGCGATACGGAACAAAACAACGACCAGGAACAAGTTGCTCGTGACTGATATGCAGACAACGCATAAGCAGCTTCAACCGGAGCAAAGTTTCCAAAGCAAGGTCGTTGACACATTTTAATTCAATGCGCTCGTTCGACAGTTCTTCAACGAATGCGGCCAGCACGGACTGCATGTCAACATCCCCGGACCCGACATGAATTGGTCGTGGTCGTGGAGATTGTTCCCGCGCCGGTACAGCAACCGGTACGGGATGAAACTGCCAAACTGCGCGTTCAACCCATCCATCAATCCGTTCACACTGCAACCCAGGGTCAACCCTGTCCTCGACTTTGAGCCATGACCCGTTCCTTAGAAACCAAGTGGAACGAAGCCACTTGCTCCCGAATGGTGTCACAACCGCGAGTGGAGGTTTCACACGCATCAATCTGGGTCCCTTGGCAACGACAACCGGATCATGTCCTTCATGTTCATGCAATCCCTCTTTGGATGTCAATCCGGACCACCACAGGTCCGGGGGCATGATCGGAATGTGTGTGTACGGAAATGTGGGAACTCCGTCAACCGTTCCCGAAGCAGTCTGCATGGTCCCTTTTATGGGATCACACGTAGGTGTGAGCGCCTTGAGGGTATCCGGGTCAGACAGCAAGCTCGGGTCGAGTAGACCAATCTGCAAACATGCATGTTTCCATTTGCGTCCATCATTGAACGCCTTGGTGTAGATGTCAGCCGCCATTCTGTCGGTGACCTCATACGCCAAATACATGTAATCACGTGTGAACATCTCATGCATCCACGAAATGCAAACACCATGGCTTCTCTCAAGGTGGCGCATCGTGGGGTTTCTCCCCGATCGCACGACACCGATCATAGCCTTGTTATCGTCATAGAACACAAAGTTCGGTGACTTCTTGAGAATCCGCTGCAACAACTTTAGAGCAGGCATACCCATCGCTCTCATGGCAACATCGGCCGCAACTATTTCGGCCTCAGGAGTTGAGTGACTCACACAACCCTGTCTTTTTGAGCTGCCAGACAACGGAAACCGAGTATTAGGCCCTTGTATATTCAAGTGTCCACCAGAGGTGGAACGTAGCGAGTCGACGCATCCTGCAAAGTCAGCGTCCGCATACAAGGCCAAGTGCACATCATCCATGGAGTCTCCGACCCAACCGACCATGCGCCAATGTTTCGTATGATGCACATAGCACATCAAATGATGCAAACCCCGATCATCGGAGTCAGTCCACCTGTGCACATTCCGTGCCAGGCGATTCACTTGCCGCAACAAATCGAAGCGGGCACTCCGCGCACCGTACAGCAACTTCATTAGTACGCTAGCGGCATGCGGAGCAAGGTGTCCACGCACGGGCTCCTTCATGGCCAACTCAGGAGTCCCTCCCCGCTGGTCCGGCACTGTGGCAGAACCGTCGGTGGGCACAAGATTGTTACACCAATTGCACACGACTGACGGCCCCTCTTTGGCAGGCTTCCGTGAGACGTGATTCTTTGTTTCTTCATGCAACTCAGGAGTGACAACCTTATTCAACTTTACGTCGCCCGCCACCTCAAGATAGCGGTCGACACAGGAACGTAGGAACTGTTCCATGTCATAGGTCACCGTTGTTACGCGGTGTCCGTTCCCGAGAGTGACGTTTCCCTTGCTTTGGTTACAACCAAGGTACATGTCAAGTCCGGTCTCGGGCTCAATCTTCAAACGTGTACGCAACATGCTCCATCCTTGGGCAAGGTTCTTTTGCGGCCCTGCCATTTTGAAGTCGTCGACATACACAACCAGAACAAGCTGGAGCTTTTCATGAATGTACACTGACGGCCATTCCTCACCGATGGGTTCAAAACCAACGGCACGCACCGATTCATCACAGTGCTGCTCCCAGAATGTTCCCGCATCTGGGTGTCCGTACAGCGCCTTCCTCAACGGGACGACTGGTCTTCTGTACTTACCCCATTTGCATTCATTCGGCACAGCCTCCGGTGGCAATTCAATCCAACATGGCGTGCCTCTCAAGGTGGCCTGGATGTACGCTTGAACAGCGTCGGCCATCTGCACATCCCAACCATCATGACAACCCAAAAAATCCGCCCAACGCGAGGCCTCAAACGAAGCAGGAGAGTTCCCCAAATCTTGAAACATCGCAGCTTCAAAGCTTTGATTCTTCACTTGGTTCCCCAGCAACACGCCTCTACCCTTGAACTTCCTCTTAGGATCGCCAACAGGCAACTGTGAGTGCTTTTCAACACAAATACCATGTGCGCGAGCCATGTGTATCTCTTCCCCTTTCGCTTTTGCCTCCTTGGCCACAGCGTCATATTCCCGCACTGCGCCAAGGTCGAAGACGCCCTGGTCGATTAATCCCGACCATTCTTTCTTCATTGATGCCAACGCATCAGGGTTGGTCAGCATTTCTTTCCGGCCAACCGGTCTGGACACTAAAGCGTCGAAGAATCGTACAACTTTTACGGCTTTCTCTCTGTGCTGTATTCGCTCAGAAGTCACGCACGGCATCGATGGGTATTTCTTGGCTTCACCGTTTTCTCCTATTGCAGGCAACGCGAGTGGCACTTTTCCAGAAACTACCTCAGCAGACTCCTCCCATTCATACCAGGTAAAATCCGTCGATGCATCGATCGTTGGATCTGTCCCCGATGTCGTCTCAGCTTCGTCTTTCTGACTCTCTATGACTGATGCAACTGCCTTCGTCCAATTTGGAGTCGACTTCGACCGCTCCTCAGATTTGAACTTCCAGGCGTAGATTACCACCAGACACGCAAATTCTTTCTCAAGCTGGACATTTCGTCTCAAGACATCTTGGGATTTCTTGGAATCCATGAGAACAACCACGCCGTCGACAGGATTTACAACAATCCTTACCCAATCAAGCTCAGCCAAGTGTTTCCCATCCATTGGGTTCTTGATCTTTGATATGTTCTTCCGCAATCCCCAATTGTACTGCCATTCAACTCCACCCCAGCGGATTCGAAGCATCGCTCGAATTCTCTTACCACCGGGCATCTGCAATGTCTGTGCCTCTGCCGGCGCAGAAGTCTCAGATTCCTTACTTTCGGGGTCTTCTTTCTTCTTCTTGCCACCGCCCTTCACCTCGGCCTTTTCTTCCTCGGTGTAGTATTTTCTCATCATTGCCCATTCATCGGGAGTGTACTCTGGAGGTCTCGTCGTCTTCATTAGCCTGAATCCATCTTTCCCGACAGGATATGGTCTCCCGGCCTTATCGATCTTTACCTCCTTACCATCATCGTTCACGTACGTGATGCCATCCCCAGGTAGCCCAGCTGACACATGTGGAAGGTCGGGCTTCTTAACCTCTTCGTCGCGCTTGGCATGTCCATCCCCTTTCCCTTTTGATGAGCTCGGTCTAGCATCCTCTTCTTCTACATGGTCCCCCCGACCTTCGACAAGTACTTCCGGACCATCGTCAAGCAGCAGACCAGCGATCTGATCGACCTCATCGTCGAGCAGTCGCTTCTCGTCACTCTGCAATAACTCGGGCTCGTAGTCCTCATCTTCGATCAGGCGGTCACGTGCATCCAGACCGATTGCATCGACAGACATCTCAATCCCTTCCAAAGTCTCGTTGGCAGCCTTATACTTCTGTTGTGTTGGGAATGTCAGAGGTGACTTGAGAATCATCCTCTCCGTCTGATGTGGCATTCTCAATCGAGGTGGAACCTTTGCTTTCTTGATGTTCAACTCTGCACCTGCAAACGCAGTGAGTGCCCAAGCCCGATACTTGTTCGCCCAATGCATCCCGGCGCTCAACACATATCCAGCAAATATACCAGTTTCCCCTCTTGGTTCGAACTTCTCCCTCTTCTCCCCTCGTGCTTCACTCGGCTTGAAGTCTACTAGCGCACCAAAAGGTATCTTCTCGCCTTTGAACTCCTCGCCATGCAGCCTCATCCAAGCGCTCGATCCATTCACTTCTTCGATGTTCATAAGATGGCACAGCGTGGTGATGGCCTGCACCCAGTAGCACGTGGGTAGACCGGCATGTACAAGACAAGCCGAAGTCTGGTCAATGATGAATTGGTTTGTTCTTTCAGCAAGGGAATTATTCTGCGGTCGTCCAGGCAGCGACAGGTCGTGGTTCAGTTTCAGCTCCACGCATGCATTGATCAGTTCCGGGCCATCATCCGAGTATACCTGCTTGATCTTCCTCCTCCCGCAGAAGTGCTTGATGGCCCTGACGACGGAGTCAGTGTCTCTTCTCGCAGTTGGATAAGCCATGATAATTCCGGTATATATGTCCCGAATAATGAGCGCATACCTGCCTTCCACTTCATGATCTCCTGATGCCGTCACGAAGTCGAACGTCACCAGGTCCCCGAACATCTTTACCTCCCTCTTGAAGGCTCCCGTTCGTGATCTGAAGTGTCTCATCTTTGCCTTGACGCATGATTCGCAGAAAGGGTTTCGATACCTGTGTGTAAGCAAATGAGCAATGGAGTTGGCGTCCCTCTTGAGGACTCCCACTTTCCTCTTTATTGATGATCCTTCGTACACATCAACTTCAATTCCGGCATCTGGATCATCCTCATCAACCTCTTCCTCGTTAGCTTCGGCATCACCATGTCGACGCGGGACTGGCCCAACGTCTACAGGTATTTCCTCAGCTACGGGAGGCGGACGTACCGGACCGGCTCCTCCGGGTGGTCCGAAGTCAAACGCACCATCATGGCGCTCGCCCTCGACCTCTGCGGATTCACCGACAGCGGCGGGTGTGACCTCATTGTCATCGTCGCCATCCTGATCTGCCGCATCGTTCGTTACCATTGCCAATACTTCCGAAAAGTGCTCCTTGAGGTCGTCTACCGTAGGGCGATGCCTGTTACTCCGAAGCTTACCATCACTCACGAGGTACGGGATGTCGTCCTTGACTTGTAAGTGCACGAATCCCTGCTTTGGTGTAACCATGAAAGGTAGTTTACCAGGCATCCAGTGAAATGCATAACCCATCTTCATGCATCTCCTCCCCACCGACAACACCGTGGGTGTCTCATCCAACACGTGCGGCTCGACAGTCTCGTCCAACTCGTCCACGACTATCTTGGCCACGTCAGACGTGGAAGTGGAACCATTTGCGGTCTGGAACACAATCTCGTCGTCATCCTTCACAATATCGACACCCAGGCTCTTTGCCTTGGCTCGCCCGATGAGATCATGACCACATCCGGTGTCCATCAACCACTTTACCCGTTTGCTGATGCACGTTGACATTGCGAACACGTTCTTCGGCAAACCATGCTGTTTCTTCCAGTCGACGGCCGATTCTCTGATCTCGTCCTTGTTCCGATCATATTCGAACATTATGCTGCTCTCCTTGGTTACCGGGAAGTAGTGCTTCTTGTATACGTCATCTACCACCTCTCTCAGTATTCTCGCTCTTATCAATGATCGTTGGACTTGATAGGCTGATAATTCTCGATGATCACTGCTCTTAAACTTCTTCTCGTCGACGTGCACGTACTGATAAGGTTCATTCTCATTGTCCTCATAGCCGTACCACTCCCCCTTTCGTTCCCATTGCCTTCTCTCGTCTTCGAGATAGGTGATCTCCCCATTCTCGTCGACTTCGAGTACTTCCTTGAACCATACCATTTTCTCGGGGATCTCGGACTCGCCAGACCATCTTGATGATTCGCTCATTGCGTCGTCATCATGCTCGTGGTAGACAGTCTCGGCTTCATCCGGTTCGACCTGGTCAACGTCCTTCTTGAAGCTGACCTCCCGCAGGAGCCGATTGCTTCAGGACTATCGCAGGCATCGCGATGGCCCTTCTTGCAATAGCTGGCGCTGCGGCCTTGGCGGCACCCTTCGGCTTGGCTTGTGCCTTGTCGCTTGACGTTGCCGGAGCTGAATTGTTCTTGATGAGCTCGTGCCTATACTTGCAAGCACTCCCTCTGTCGCATTTTCCCTTCTGAAACGCGAAGCATGCTCCATCATCCCTCTTTGGTGACGATGATCTGGATTTGGACTTACCTTTTCCTTTCCCTTTGGACATGTTCTCCAGCTTGTGCTCCGTCTTCTTGCTGTGGGAAAATGTGCATTCATTCCCTTTTACGCATCCCTTCGCTGACTTGAAGTGATACCAACATGGGTTATCCTTACCTCCGCCCGGACTCTTGCCTCTGTCGCTGGCACCGTCGGACTTGCCGTTCTTGCCAGCGTGACCCTTTGCTTTGGCCTTTGGGAGTACAGGAGCAGCATCAGGTCCACCGGGTTTCCCCTTTCTGCCTTTGCCGCCCTGGTTCTCCTGTTTGCCAGTGGCTGGGGCTGCATCTCTGCCGCCCGACTTCATCATCGACTTGACCGATCTCTCCTTCATGTCAAGCATCAGGTCCTCCCGATCCGCCTTGATCTGATGGTCGATCAATGCCAACAAGAATTCGTACGTCTTTTGAGGATGCTTGTCCGGCAATCTATGGTAGGCGTTGAGGCCGAACTCCATCTTCTTGCTCCCTTTGATCTTCCTGTAGAGAATATCTCTGAGAGCCAACTTGCTGGGTCTGTCTTCGCTCCTCATCTTTAGCAACAAATCATACCACTTGTTCCTGAATATAACCAAATTCTTGTCTCCAGGAAAGTCAAGGTTGAATAGGTGCTCGATGTGGTAGACAAGATCCGTTCTATCAGATGTTCTGAATGATTGCATAACCAATGCCACCAACTCTCGTCCCTTCACGATCACCCCTTGTTGATGTCGTAGTTCCGAGTGCCGCGTGGCGTCGAGGTACACGTCTTTGGCTTCGTCAGGTGCTTGTTTCAGCATGTTCTGCATGCCCATGGCCATCTTGATATCTATCGTAGCAAATCTGTCGCCGCCGGAGTCGCTCAGCACATTCAGGTCTGGGTTTAACCCAAGAGCCTGTTCCAACCATTTCGTCCATGTGTCAGTGTCTGGATCTGCGCATGCGCTCAGAACATTCATCAGCAGTTGCATCTTCCAGTTATCGAGTTGATGGATCTTTGGCCAAGCAGGAATAGATACCCTCTCGGCTTCTTTCCTCGAAATCCTCGGTCTTTCGTTCTTGATTTCTCGATCATCCCTCGATCTTCTGCGCCTCCTCCGTGTCCGATTGTCATCTTCTTCCTCTTCTTCTTCCTCGTCCTCTTCATCCTCTTCGTCGTCGTCACCCTCGTCCTCATCGTCAGGTGGGTCATCCGGAGGTCCTCCTCCGCCACCTGTGAGGCTCAACTGACGTCGATTCGCCCCTTGTCTATTTCCATTGGGCGAGAATCCACCGTAATCCAATGGGGGTGTAGTACCGTTGTTTCCCCCTCCATCACCACCACCAGTTGTAGCAGCGGATTGTGGGACATGCCCAACAACCCCTTGCATCTGGGATAGGTGTACATCGATCATTGGATCACCAAAAGACGGAAAGAGAATCGAACCTGGCATTAGTGACGAATTAGGGATCGGATTCGATGATGATGACGGGAATAACCCAGTCACCCTCTTGTCTACCCTAGTCGAATTAGCTTGGGGTCCTCCCTCAACGCGTTTCACTACTGCTCGTTCACGATGTCCATCTTTACTGCTAGAGGCTTCCTGTGTCTCCAGCTTCTTGAGTGCTCGTAGTTCCTCATTGTCAGCATCGAGTTGACGAACAAAACTCTCTTCTTTTTGCTTGAGCGTCGCCTCTCGATCCTTCAGTTGCCCCTGAAGTTCATGCATCTCCTCGAGGTACTCATCATACACTCCCTTACTTGGGTGACCGGCGGGGTTGCTAAGTGCTTAGCTGGGTTGTCACACTTATGTAAGTCACATGGCAGACTTACAGTAAGTCAGCCAACATACTTAGAAAATGCACGTACGGCGGACTTAGCAACCTAGTTACGTAAGTTCGCCAAGTGCAATTTGGCGAACTTAGCAGTCAGAAAAAAACAAGTTACTAAGTTGGCCAAGTTCTATTTGGCAAGGGGGTCTTGTGTCTTTTTATACAGGGCTTACTCAAAAAAACACGAAGGGGCTCCAGTAAAAAGGGAAGTCTGACATAATAGCGACCCATGAAAACTTGAAGTGCCTGGTTGGAAACGACCGCTTAGCCCCAAGTGAAAGTTTGAGAGACGCATGGGGGAACTTGGAAAACCAACTACCTGCAAATGCAAACACAGCAACTTTAATGGGCTGAGGACGCACGTATGTTGCATGGGTATCTCATCCTATATCCTGGCACATTGTGTTAAACACCCATGTGGTAAAACTCACACCGCTCACCAACATGTAGAGACACGTGAGAAATGGACGCTTGCAATGGCTTTCTGAATGACATGCGCATGTGGCCTGAACAACTTTTGGATAGCGTGGTTTGACAAGGAAACTGTCTGCTTAAAGGGGGTTTTAACATCAGTTCCTTATGTAAGTACACTGGTTCTGAGTGCATTATATGTGTGTAAATGCGTGTTTAGGGAATGTGTATGTATATAGTGTGGTTTGACAAGGACACCGACAGCCTAAGGGTGGTTCAACATAAGTTCCTTATATGTAAGTATACATGGTTATGAGTGCCTTATATATGTGTGCACATATGCGTTTAGGGAGTGTGTATGTATATCTACATGTTTATGCATGGAAGAAACATGGCCCCCAGTAACAAAAAACAATACTATACCCCCGCCCCCGCCCCCCCAAACCCCGGAATTCGCCCGCGCTGGCGGGCTGTTGCCTGCTCTGGCTGCCACTGGGCCGCCTGTGGCCGGAGCGCGAGCGGAGGAGAGCGGCGAATTGGGGGTCGGGCTGAGCCGGGTTGGGAGTTCACAGGGAACACACACATTGTTTTTTATAGAGTTTGGGGTTCTATGTTTCTGTTGTTCCTTCTTAAGAAGCAGAATAGATCTAAGGGTGCCACATTTGTATGGTTAACACTCGAGCTTCACCAAGGAAAGGCCATCATGTTGCATTCCTGGATTAAAGGCCCTTACGACAGCACTCGTAAACCAGGGCAAATGCATAAGACTTTGAAATTGAACCCTGGAGAGATTGGGAAACAGGTGTTGATACGATGGATCATTGTCAATGGAACAGCCCCATGTTCAGCGGACCCCTTCAAACCTAACAAGGCGATAAGCCACTATGATGGGTTGCACCGTGTCCGACCAAATAAGCCAAATGAAAGGCCATATATATTTGCATTTCCCTATCAAGCGGAGGGGGCCAAGAGGTCTTCAATTTTATATACACACATCACGTTTGCTGAAACCACCCAAATTGAGCTTCAAGAAGTATGAAAGTTTCTGTCATGCTTGAAAAGCAGCTTTGTGTTGCTGGGAACCCGATTTCAATCGCGCCCTACAAGGTTATATAAGGTTAATATAGGAGTTCTGCCGGGTTCTGGAAATGGGTTGGGATGGGGAAAAGTCAATTGCCCTTTTTTCACACCTGCCAGCAAGTCGACGGAACCACTGCAATTCGGCCACCCCCCTGAACGGTATGCACACATGCATCCTGGATACACGTCAGGGGTAGGACTTTGATTCCCTTTAAGGGTTCAAACATGTTCTGGCCCATGGGGCGCCACATTTCAACACACGAAAAGTCCCGTCCTGACACATTCGCATGCACCTGAACTTTGCCCACGTGCATGGTGCCATCCACCTTCAAAAGAACAGTGTCGCCTGAAGAACATCTAGCACCTGGAGCAAACATCGCTTCCTTGGCCACTTTGACCGAACCAAACAACCCAGTTGCAGAGCGAAGGATAGCCTCCATCTGGAAAGTAGCATCAGAGGGGTTCACAAGGCCTTCGACTGGCTCACTTGATTTCCCATCGAGGTCCACGAGTTGAGTTCGGAGCATGTCACGTATGATTGATTTCTCAAACCCGAGCCAAGTATTCGTGTTTGCAGTGGCATATCTCTTGGCCTCGCGATGCTTGCTCTCGTGGACGTAGCACGGAATCAAACCCTGGTGTCGAGAATACATCCGAGCTAGGTGCAGTGTGTAATGATGTTTGGGTCGCCAGCGATCCACCCCATATGCGTTTTGAAAGCTCCGCAAATGCCTCAAAATAACGTCTTGGAGAACTGCTGCCGGGGTCGTCCCCCTTTTCAGGTCTTGCAAAACATCAAGCACTCGGCACAAATCCATATAGGACCGGAAAGCAGGAAGCATACCATCGAGCTCGTTGCTCCGGTGCTTTTGGCACAAAATAAACCTCAGAACCTGGAAGACGGACAACGCCTCTGAGGCAGAACAGGAAATATCCCCAGTCTGCTTTTTTGCGAATATGTTCTTCCCCGTCATCGATTTCGAAGATATCCATGAAGGCCAAACGAACGCCTGTGGCTCGAGGTGAAGATCCTTCTGAGAAATCCCACTGCTCGCCAAACACTCCACCAACAACCCCGTCTCCACGTTCCATATGCCAGACACGCAATACAAATGCATCCAGTCATACATGAGAGTGCTGACAACTGGGATGTAGAGTAGCTCACTGCCCAAAAGGCCATCGGGGTTGTGGTTGAAACCCACCAACTGCTCCTTCAAGCTGAAAGCTGCCCGAGAGCACCGGGGACGCTCAGCTGCTAGAAAGCGAAGCACGTCACGGATCGAGTCGTCAGTGTGCGGCTGAGACTGGCTGAGGTCCAACAGGGTCGAAGGCAGAATGCTCTCAGTTTCATCGTGGGAATCCAAAGTGCTTTTAACATCGACCACGTTGCGACACAACGGGCACAATAAGGTGCCGCTTGCTCCTTTGAAATCATACATATCACGTAGTGCTGCAGCATCTGCAACAATGATGGAGATCCGTAAGAAAAACAGTGCCCGATCACCCGAAGCCAGTGTCACGAAAAGCCCCTGTCTCGCATCGTGCGGCGTGTAAAACTGCTCCATACACATTCTGATATAAGCAGACATTCTGCCTTTGATGCGTCTCACAATTTCACTTCGGCACACTCCAAGCAAGAACCAATGTCTTTCAGAGGAAAGAAGGGTATCATGTTGTTTCAGAGACCAGTACACACATTGGAGCTTTCGCTCGTTGCAGTGTCTCATAGCATTCCCCGGTGTCACTTCGTCGCTATAGACAATTATATCAAATGGGGATTGTGGGTCATGTGGGCGCTGTTCTAGAAGCTTCCCGAAATAGGTGCCATATTCCTCGCAGTTGCCAACTATGTGAGCTAGCCAAGCCAAGGGGTTCACGAAAGGCAGTTCCACGCTTGTCGGCTCTGATTCACCTGCGTTGGGCTCCAAAGAAACCTTGACGACATTGATCACATTTCCATATGGGGTTGGAACCTCCACTTCTCTCTCTCTGCCCCTTTTGATGGAACTGCGGGATATCCCTGAATCCAGGTTCACCTCCAGCTCCTTCAGAACTTGTGCCAGGGCAGACTGCGAGATGTACCTCCCTGATCCCAAGCTTGAAGCCTGCTTGGGCGCCATGGGGGCGAGCGCGTGGCCCAGCCCGGGCGAGCTTCAGCCCAGCCCTACACTCACCTTTTGAGAATCGACTAATGCAGCATGTATACAGTCAAGCTTCCTGCTTCAAACGCCAACCGCACCGGAAGCGCAAATCAGTGTGTGGAGCAAGCTCTTTTTTTTTTACATCTACCGATCCGTGGCCAGGTGGCCATTCATTCCAAACAGCTTGCATGCCACGCAGCCAGTTTGCATGCCTCCCCAACCGCTGTTGTTATAACAGCAGCACTTGACACAAGGAGTAAACTAATAACCAATTCAGTGTCAGGTCTTTGAAGGTGAAACACAGTTTGTTATTGGGCGCAAGCATAGAAGTATACACAATTCGGCATGCTTATGGTGGCTTTCCCTACGAGGCATGAAAGCAAGTACACCAAACTATAGAGAGCACACAAACTCTCCAGAGCGTGCTCTTTGGTGAAAACGTTTCGGCATGCGACGGCTATACCCCGCTGCATGACATGAAAGTGCCCAACATTTAGAAATCACTTAGGGATGAGGGCGCACGCCTTCTTGAAAGCGGCCTGCTCATCGCCTTTCCAGGGGACCTTTTTGTCACAACGGTCCTGCTTGTTTACAAAAACCCGCCAGCATTGTGCATAATCGGACCGGTGAATCTTACCTCCCCGAAGCCAAACCGTACCGGATCCTGGCTTGGGAGCTGTGGGAAGGCCCTTGGTGGAGGAGGCGGGGCTCTCAACGGCCTTGCCCGTGGCCTTCTTCTTCGGGGTAGCCTTCGGGGCTGCCTTCGCGGCAGGGTTCTTCGTGTTCTTCGCGATCTTCGTGTTCTTCGCGGGCTTCGTCGTTTTCTTGGGGGCTGGCTTGGCTTTGGGCTCTGAGGGCACCTTTCGTTTCTTGTAGGACTGCTTCAAAACCTCAAACTGATCCTCTGCTTTCAGGTTCTCCCCATCTAAAGGCAGGTCGGGCAGGTCAAACATGCTGGGGCGCTTTGAAGGCGGGTCCTGCTCAGGCTTGCTCTGCTCAACCTGGGAGTTGGGCTTTGCCTGGATGCTGCCCTTATCCAGCGTTTCAGATGAACTGCTTCTCGCCACCTCCTGGAGAACAAACACTGCAACACGTGTTTAACCGGGTTGCTGAGCCAGTATATCAAACCTTCCTATTTGCGTTTTCTCTACGAACTCACACGGCATCATTGGGATTCATTTAATTCTATAGCATATATGAACAAGGGGCCCTGGAATTCAAATCATTCAATTCATCCACTGGTCGTGCTGAGCAAGGCCATGTTTCCAAACACATCTCCTGTTCTTTCGTTGCCGACGCAGCAGACGGGTCATTGTCCAAGGAAAGGGTCTGCTCACGGTTGGATAGGGCAATCTGCTTCTTGCGGTTTGCAAACACAAGGCCAGGCAGCTCTTGAAAACCGCCAGAACCCGTGGAAGCATCCATGCCAGCTGACCGGCAGACTTCCATCATGGAGCGCATCATGAACGCCATGACTTGTTGGGGAGACCCATCAAAGCCTTGAGGGATGCCACTCTTTGAGGTTGCGGAGTCGCCCCTCACCAACTTGGATGTTTTCCGCAAAGGGATCCCGTGTGTTGAGACACCCAACGTGTCGCTCCTCTGGTTAGGGCCCTCCTCTTCATAAGCAGCACTGAACAGCTCGGAAGGCAGGTCATGGGGGGAAGCTGGATATTGAACCAAGTGGGTGCCACAAGGGGGCTGATGTTTTGTTTTGGTCTTCAACAGCTTCTTAAACTCCCGGAGCAGGTCGAACTTGGCGGGCGCAGTGGGGGCTGGAACTCCTGCCTCAATCATGGTTGCCACAACGCCCTGGCAAGTCTGCTCAGTTTGTAAATGCAGGCCTATGAACACGCAGCGATCTGCCACTGCAGTCAGCTTCGTGCCAGGATGTGCGTCACCTGCCAAGAGCTTCAGCTCAGACTCTGTGAGGTACTTGCTGATGCCTTCAAGCCTTTGGTTCGGGCGCCGGCACTTCTTGGTGTCTGCCATGCTCTCCATGGCAGTGTTCAAGGCTGAAGCCAACACCTGTTTCTGAGATTCACTCCAAGGGCCTTCAGAGATGACATCGCTCAGGGCTACCCCTTCACCACCAGAAAGGGCCCCGCGTGCTCCTAGAAGGCGCTGTGCAAACTGGCTTGCCTGGGATGCCAACATCTTGCCAAAGCCGTCGCTCGGCAAGTTCTTCTGCTGAGCAGCCACGAAGGCATGAAGATGCCGAAGGTCATCACAGAGCTGTTCCCCATGCGAAGTCATGGGCACGAACTTACGAAACAAGCCCTCTACAAAGCCTCCTGGTTAATCCTACGGCCACACATCCGCACCAACAGTTTGCACACAACATGCTTGCTGGGCACCATGCTCGCAAAGGATCAGTTGCGTGCCTTACACGCTCGCATTTGCTGGGCACCAGTGCTCGCAATCTGATGCTGGGCCAATGGGGCTCGCACAACAATGCTGGGCAGTTGGTTTTAGCACAATGGGACCCAAACCAGACTCTGTGAGTTGCACTCAGTTGCACTCAAACACAATACAACACATGATGTTGTGATGCCCTCTTCTGCAGCAAGTGCTACCTCAGCACCTTGTCTACGCCGCTCGCAAGGCTGCCTGTCTACAAACCTCTCCCGGTGCAAAATCGAGACCTATGCAGCTAGCTTGGAGGAATCCTTCGAAGATGCTAACATGCTAACAAAGCTAGATTTGCGTCGCCCTCTCACTCATTGAGGTAGCCTTGGTGGGCTTCGAGCTCCCGGCTCTCCGCACCGTCGTGCAAGGAGATCGACTTAGGGTTCACCTTGGGGCCCTTACCGATGGTGTCCACGCTGGGCTTCTCGAGCTCTTTCAAGCAGAGTGACTTGGGGTTCACCTGCTTCCCAATCATCTTCTTGACTGGCTTCCTCATCGGGCTCATTACTTGGGAACTCTCCGAACCCGGCGAGGGAGGCGCGGGCTTGCTGGACGCCGAAGCCTCGCTCTTGCCCATGCCGCGCACCAGCTTAACAGCCTTCAGCGCAGCCTTGCTGACCTTGGTCTTCACGGGCTTTCCCTTGCGCTTGGGGCCAGCCTTTGCTTTGGCCGTGGCCTTGGCCGCCCGCTTGGCTCTGGCCTTGGCCGGCGCGGCCCACAATCGCTGGTTGCCGTTCACCGGCTTCAGCTCCTCTTCGCCCAGCACCACTTTGACCGCCTGCTGCTCGGTCACCCGGCCAGCCCTCACCATTCGGCTCTTCAGCTCTGCCAAGACCTCCCTCCAATACGGAGGCCTCTTCTCAACAAGCATCATGCTGTCCACCTCCGCGCCCGAGCATGCGTTGGCAAACTTTACATGGGGCTTGTCCACCGTGGCCCTCAGGATCAGGTGTCCTCCCACCTCCCGAGTGAGGACCCTGTTGAACTCGCCCCCGCAGTGCCTATAGACCCACATGTTGAGATCTTCATACCGCTCTGTATGCAGGAACTTAAAGCCAACCATAGACCCGTAATGCAGCGACAGGAAAATGGGCTTCTGGCCGATGACTTTGCTGTTGTGGCCGCACCAAAGCCGCGTCCACTTTGACGCCTTTGGCAGCCCTTTCTCAGGGCCTGTCCACATCTTCGGCAGCCATGCCTGCTCGAGCACGATCGTTGTGTCGGGCTGCTCCTTCTTTGTGATCCCCATGGTCAGGTCTTGCAGCTTGGATGATCTTCCTACTCCGCTTTTCAGCCGGTGCGCAACTGGCGAGCACGTAGCCCAGCCGTGGCGAGCAAGAAGCCCAGCCACGTTCACAGTCAGCAATCATGTCACAAGCTCCATGACATCAACACTGCATCGGTTTTGACACATGCAAGTACAGATGGGGGAACAACTTTCACAACAAACTTGAAGCAGGACCTATGATACATTCAAAAGCATGAACCAGTGTGTACAGCGCTGTGTTTTGCAAGGAGGAGCACATTCACCATGCACTCGCAAGAGTATGTGAAGAGTGGCCTCAATCACACCCGCAATGCGCCTCAACAAGCCAATACTCCATAGCTGAATGCTGCCAAATCCACAGTAAGACAACACTCCATCAACATCCAGTTTGACTCGCAACATGGCCAGTGAGCAAAATCACACAAACAACAACCCACATCCCTAGCAACACACTCAGACGACAACCATGTCAAGCGCACACAAACACTAACGTCAGGTCAGTACTGCATTCTCAAGTCGCACATGCGAGGTCCCCTACTCACAGGTCGCCCCAAACCACAAAAGGGTACGATTTCAGACAGTTGGACGTCCCCCCCACAAAAAAGAGCCAGCAGTCAAGTCCGTCCAGTCCGTGTGTTTCTGTTGGTTTTTTTCTGGCACCCGGGACAGAGCATGACACCGGTGGTAGGTATGCCCAACACATACCACCATCCAACAGGAGATGTCCAAGTGATGAGCACACCACACCAGCTCGCATCATCACACGTGAATATGACTGTCTACACACACATGCATTAATCCCCCAAACAGCAAAAACATGCCCTCTGGTCGCGTCCAAAGCGCATGATGTATCATGTACTGATGCACACAACAGCGCATCATCTAGGTTTGCAAAGCCCAGACCCTCACCCGGATCGCATCACCCCTGACCCCACAAAGACTCCATAAATACTGTTCGGAAGATGTGTTCTGGACACCTGTCAAATTCATGTGTTTCACACAGCCAGCCCTCCTACACATTTCATATTGCATCCATCAGACTCTCAACCCTACCCAGCCATCACTCGTCACTCAGCCCTGATGCCTCAACACTAGCCACCTGTCAACCTGACCCATCAACCCTGCTCTCCACAGCTACCAGATCATCCAGCCCGCTCTCAGCCCAGGTAGGCAGCAAAGCCTGCCTTTTTTGCACTCCACACGATCGATCGGTGCAAGGAAGCCGCGGGCCAGCTAAAATACACCACTGGGCAACCACCAAAAACATCCATGCCAACATGCTATGAGCAGTACAAACAAGCTTGTGAACAATCACATGTTTTTATCAATTGATAAACTGCTGGTTTGCCCTTGTGCTACTTTTTTGTCAATTGATAAACCCCTGGTCGTCCCCTCTAAAATATGTATTGTGGAAATCCCGGTTTTTATCAATCTATAAAACCCTGACCCGCGGACCCGCAAAAGTTTATCAATTGATAAAACCTTGGGTTTGCCTGCTTCTGCCCTCCTAAGCCTGTTGGCCTTGTTTCCCAGCCCCGGTTGCTTGTCCGCGGGCTCTCCCAGAGGTGTCGGTGCCTCCTCGTGGCTCCCTCAATTCCCTGTACACTGCTTTGCAATGTGCTGGCCGTGGCATGTGCTAGTGCTGATGCTGGTGATGTGCTAGTGCTGATGCTGGTGATGTGTTGTGCTCGGTGCTGTTGCTGATGCTGGAAGTGTTGAGTGTTGATGCTGTGCTGAGCTGAGTGCATGCTGGATGTTGATGCTTGTTTGTGATATGTGCTGATGCTGTGATGTCTCATGCACATGCCCGGCTCCGGATCACCCGCGCTCCACCATTTTGGCGACCGCGTCCGCGAGCTTCACCACCGCAGACAATGCCACCTTCGTGTTGTCCTCCGTCCGCGCAGCTTGCCCACCTCTGGTTCGCCCCCTCTGCCGTCCAGGCTGGATCCTCAGATGCCCGAGCCAGTACTTGTTTGCCCAGCAACCCTCACCGACGTTTGGGTCACCCGTTCAACACATGGTTGAGCACACGGCCATATCACATGTCTGACTATATCCCATCACTCGTGTTATACTAATTCACCCCCTAACAGCCAATGTCAAAGTAGCTCGCCCAACGCCCAATGTTTGAGCAGCCCGCCCAACATCCAATGTTTGAACCCCTCGCCCAACACCATGTATGTTTGAGTCGCCCAGCATCCAATGTTTGAACCCCTCGCCCAACACCATGTATGTTTGAGTAACCGGCCCAACGCACAATTCAAAATGATCCTAAATGAAAGAACACGATTCGGGCAGATGTTGCCATACGTGTCGACGTAGGCAGTGCCATCCTGCGTGTAGTAGCCGCTGTTGGCGCGCTTCGTCTTGCCCTTGAAGGTGTTCTTCGCCTTCCCCTTGCCGCCCTTGTCGCCCTTGCCCCGGCTCTTGCCGTGAAAGGCCTGCTCTGGCTGCCATGACTCATCCCAGGCTGACTCATCCCAGCCGTGCTCATCCTTGGCCTGCTTCCAGCCGCGCTCGCCCTTGGGCTGCTTCCAGCCGTGCTCATCCTTGGGCTGCTTCCAGCCGTGCTCATCCTTGGCCCAGCGCCGCTCCTTGGGCTGCTTCCAGCTGTGCTCGTCCTTGGGCTGCTTCCAGCCAGACTCCTCCTTCTCCGCCCAATCGCCTGCCCGCCAGTCCTCCTCTGACCAGCCCTTGCTGCTCCGCGGTCCCAGCCACCGCATCTCCTCCTCGCTGCCCTCCTCCTCATCCTCCACGGGCTTGGAGCTTTGCGACTTCTCGCTCTGAAGGCCAGAGCCAACTGGCTTCTCCTCCTCCAGCCAGCGTGCGTTCTTGAACCCGCACCAGTCCGACTCCTCCTCTTTGCAGCCCCACCAGCTCGAGGACTGCCAGTCCCACTCCTCCTCCTTTGGCTCCTGCTCCTGGGCGGGAGCCTCCTGCGCGTTCTCGCTCTTCTCGTGGCCACCCGTCTCAGCTTCAATCACCTGGGCGAGAGCCTCCTGCGCGTTCTCGCTCTTCTCGTGGCCACCCGTCTCAGCTTCAATCACCTCTGCATCCTTCAGGGCGCCGTGCTCCTGGGGCGAGTCTATCTCCTCCTTGACCTTCGCGCGCTTCTGCGCGCGCTCTCCAGCGTCTTCACCCTGCGCCATGTTCACGCGCCAAGGGCTACGACGCCTCCAAAAATCTAATTGCGGCGCACGCCGAGCATTCAACTGCACAACCCTCGATGCCAATGACACTCACGCCTACATGCCCACCCCAACAAAGAAGGAACACTCCAACCAAGTACGTGTGTTCATCCCTTGCACCTTCGATCTGTCCCCAAACCTACTCCCTGAAGTGCAAGAAGCCTTGAATTCAAACAAATGCAAGTGCCTTTGAATCCACCGACCCCTTCACCCACATAAAGCAATTCAACAGGAAATGATGACATGCTTGCAGCCCATGAAATGCAACAACACAGCTCCACCTAAACAGGTGCCCACAACCAGGAACCAACAATGATGCCCCAGCAAGTAAATTCCCAGTGGCCTGAACCCCCCCGAAATGAGGCTCACATAGTTGAAGTGGGCAGGATCTAGGTGCCGTTTGTGCAAGAGCTATTTGACTGAAAGCAAAGCACAGGTATGTTGAAGCCTAGCGTCAAATTATTCAAACCTTTATCGCGCAACCGTCCAACATTCAAATTGCAAGGCGAACACAATTATCATTTGCACAAGTTGACAAGCTCGGCATCATGGACCGCTTTTCCCCCTAATCCCCATTCCGCCAGCGGCAGGCGCTGAACGACGCTGGGAACTTCGTGCACCTGATTAAGGTGAGCTCCAAACTCCAACAGACTTTAACACATCCTCAGCCGATAAGCAGTGCGTTTGTGTCACGGGGGCCTCTGTGTATGTGTGTGTGTGGGGAGGTTGATGCGTGTGAGGTGTATCTTTGTATACGTGTGTGTTTGGTGGTTTGTTTGTCTGTCTGTTGGTCGGCTGGTTGTTGGTTTGTGTGTTAGTATGTGTATATGTGTCTGGTGTTTTTTGTGTGTGTGTGTGCGCGTTTGTCTGTGGGTGTGTGGGTCTGTGCGACTGTGATGCGTGTCATGGCGTGCGTCTTGTTGGTGTGTTTGTCTTGATGTATGCAGCGTGCGCGTTCTGTGTGTGTGTGGTGTGCGTTGCTTGTGGTTGTACGACCTGTTTGGTTAGCTATTCAAGTGTGCACACCAAACCTGAGACCCTTGACAAAGTATAGAACTCGGTCTATGAGGATGTGGCTTGGCGCTCACACTGACTTACCCGGCTGCTCACGTGTGTTCTCTACCGCAGTCAAGGGAAGGATCTTGTTGCGCTTCATTTTGCCCTCCTCACCCTTCTCCAACGAAGACAGGATGCCGCACCGCACCTGCTCTAGCACATCGACAGACATCTCGATGAAAAGGGACGATCCTCCAACAGACCAGGCCACCTTCACATCCCGCTCTTCGAAAGACATGTCGGCCCACTCCACGCCAGGAAGCGTGATGCTGACAGTGTCAGGCGCAATCACCTCATCAGTTTGCCGGATGGCGCGTGGCTTCCTCTGCTTCTTTGGCTGAGGCTCTTCCTCTTTGCGCTCATTCTCTGCCTCAAGCGCCAGCCTTGCTGCCTCAACAGACTTTCTGTTGCGCTCCTGGAGCAGGTGGTCAAAGTACTTGCAGTTGGATCTCTGCGGAGGTCCATAGACTTTCCGGTGCAAAAGCGGGTGAGCTCTCGGCACCATTTGTTCAGCTCACAGAACACCTCGCCCTTGATGTGCTTGATGCTGGGCCGCCATGTGTGCCCAGGACTGGCGTCGCTGGTGACAACATAAACAGTGGCAATCTCCACTGGCATTTTGTGTGGCGAGCGCTCAGGCCCAGCCAGTGGCGAGCAGTTGCCCAGCCGTCTGATACACACAGCTTGAGCAGCTGAAGCAATGTCTCAATCTCATGAAATCAATTGCGCTGCCAAGCAAACAAACATTTCGACAAAAGAGTGGCCATGCCTTCAAAACAACAGAAACCAACCATTTTGCTTGGCCTGGGACAGATGGGCGCAAGTTGGTCGGCATGAACTGCTAAGCACAAGATGCTCTCAACCACTTGCTGGGCACAAGGTGCTCGCAACCACTTGCTGGGCACAAGATGCTCGCAACCTATTGCTGGGCACAAGATGCTCGCAACCTATTGCTGGGCACAAGACTCTCGCATGTGAGAACACAAGTGACAAGTCGAAACAAGCTCTCTATATTTGGTTGGGACATCTTCCCGGTTGCAAATGCTGACTGCATGAGTGGCAGCAAGCTGCCATCTCCTTTTTCCTCTTCATACAGGATATGCGGCATCTGCAGAATGTATACGGGGAATGGCTTGCCAAAACCACCACACCATGTAGGAACACCTGAAGCAACTTATGTGCTAGGGTAGTAATTTGATATGTTTAGAACCAAAACTCTATAGCCTGATCAAGTCTGGGTGCGCATCCACTCCGGACCAAGCCTGCGTGGGGGCACTATGCCTGGCGCTTGGTTCTGATCCGCTTGGCTGGCGGCGCCGGGTCAGTCGAAACAAGGTCTTCTAGCTCAATCTCCTTGTCAGACTTCTCTCTGTACACAATGAGCTGGTCCCCTGCCTTTACAGCTCTCTTGTTGCGCATCAACGGCAACTTGATGGTGAGCTGGTCGAGTGGCACATTGAGCTCCTGATGGCCCTCCAAATTGGGGTGCAACTCCATGTTGCACTCGCTGGCTGTGTGACTGACCTGTACGAAAAAAAAGGACTGATGAATCCTCTATCATTGTCCTTTGGCATGGTCACAGTGGGCGCCAAGGAAAACAAAATTGGCTCGTCCCCACGTTTGGTCAACGCCCCCAGGGGCACATTTGCGTTGGGAAAGGAAGCTTTGCTCAGTGCAGAGCTTGAAATTCTGGTTGTGCTTGGGACCAAGACCAAGCTGTGCCTTTCAAAACTCCTTCCAGCAAAGACTGCCTTGCAGGGCTTTGCCTGAACCTTCAAATGCGGAAGCACATCAGCATGTTGGGACGTAGCTTCAAACAAGGCCATACTAATCTTGGCCTTCACATACATGGCCTCAAACTCGGGATGCCCACTGGCAGAGTGTTGCCAATGATTTTCAACTGGCATTGCTTCCTGCTTTGGAGTGAATTTGCTCCATTCTTTCTTCAGGAAAGACCTTGCCAGTACGCGGCAGCTCCCTGTCAGGGCGCCATCCGAGACATGCAATATCACGGAATCTCCTTGGAAACCAGTTATGACCCCTGCTGTGTTGTCGCGCTTGCGGCAAACAGATGCGCCCACCACAAAGCCAGCTTCTCGAACCAGCTGGCCAGCTTCAGTCAGCTGCCCAGACTCGTCATAGTTGCGCACAGGCATCCTCATGCAGCCCATGTTCCTACTAGATAACTACATAGTGACATGCTTATAATCAATGCAAATCTTACTTTTAAGAAAATCTCCAAATACTTCAACACCAGATTTGGAAGAGTGTGGAAAGCTAAAACAACAAAATGCACCAAGACCAGCGTTTGGGGCGAGCATCGCGTCAGTGGCCTGCTGCTTCATTCCAGAACTGGCTGGCTGCAACGACTCCTTGCAGTTGGCCCACTTGGTGGTCAGCACCACCCCTTTTGGCGCCCTCCTGCTCACTGATGCGTTGGACGCATGCCTGAGCAGCATGCCCGACACTCTCGTACTTCTTGGTGGCCTTTCCTGACTTGCCCAAGGTGACCAGCGCCGCGTCCATCTCCCACTAGAAGATCTCCTTCACGATGTCGGCGTCGTTCATGTAGGGCTTTGCCAGGTCCCTGATCTCCGAGATGGCCTGCTCAGCCTTGACTGCACGGGGCAGGACTGCGGGGGACACCATTCTCTTCACATCTGCCACGGAGATGGTCTTCTCTGGCAGGGTGTACGCGATGCGCAGAAGCGCGTGCCGCACTCTCAACAAAAGATGCCCTCCCTTCGCCTCGAGGGCGAACGCGTCCCACAGATCAGGTCCGAGTTGACGCTGGGAGCACACTCGAGATTTCACATAGGCCTCGCTTTCCAAAAGCGCCGTCGCCTCCCTGCCGCCGCCAAAGCGGACGAAGAACTTGTATATGAAAGGAATGCTGCTGGCGCACGCAGGCTTTGTTCTGAGAATCTTCTGCTTGAGCTCTTGGAAAGCCACTGCCCCATCGGGCTTGGTCACCACCATGGTTTTCCACAAGTTGTGGAGCCGCCTGGCCAGCTGCAGTTCGCCTTCTCGGCGCTGCAGTTGGCTGGTGGTGTTCATACTCTGTTGAATGAGAGCAGGCAGGCTGCCAAACTCGCGAACCACGCTGGAGGACAGCACCGTCCACTGCAGGCCGTGCTCAACGGCTTCGGCAAACTTTGGGTCCTTGTCCCTGAGCCTGTTGGTGCAAAGGCGACCATTCTGAAGGATCTCCTCCGGCCCTTCCGGATGCTCGCAGCCATAGGTGAACAAGCGCAGGACTTGGTTGGTATGACTCGCGGATAAGCTGGCGTATCTGACCGTGTTGTCCTCCACGGGTGCCAAGCCTCCCGAGGCCAAGCGCTTGTTGAAACTCACTGTCTCGAGGTCAGACGGTTCAACCTCGGTGCAGATCGCTCGGACCTGCGCCTCGTCCCACCCGCTCAACAAGATGTCATTGAGAAGTTCATGCACATCCTGGGGGGCGCATCCATACCCATCACGGTTTTGTCTATGGACGTGACAGAATGCGGGTTGGATCCGCGACTTCCAAGAAAGTCGATGCTGCTCAAGGACTCTCATCAGCTCGTTGACGTTCGCCACCATGCCGCCGGTCTCTGCTTTCTCAATCAGCCGCTGCACCTCTGCCCGCACACTTGGGCAAAGCGCCATCTGCCACACTGCTACTCTCCCGCAAGGAGGCTAGTGTGTCCTGATTCCTTGCTCGCCTGCATTCCTCACTTGCCTGATTCCTCGTGTGCCTGATTCCTCATGCGCCTGTTTCCTCGTTTGCCTGCGTGTGCTTCCAGCGAAGCTCGCGAGCATCTGAGCCCAGCGGGTGGCGAGCATGCAGCCCAGCCACTTGAGTCATGCATGCCCGACAACTTGTTTCACAAAAGGCTCACGCATGTTCGCGCCTGCAAGCGTCGAATGCCCCTTTTCCCAAGCGAACCATAATCCAGCCAAAGAGGCCCACTAATTATCAGACAGCGTTTCATGAAACACTGCACGGATTGCAGCACGCCAGCTATACATGCGGTGCTCCCAGTTCCGCTTTGACCCTACGTCAGGCCGCGGAGTGTCTGGCATCTCAGGAGACTTCCCCTGCTGATAGACCAAGTACGCGTCTTTGCCCTTGTGCTCCTCAAGCGCCTTTGCCCTCTTCTGGATGACCGCGTTGTTCGGCCGGGTCTCCATTGGATGAAAAGGCTAACAAGGTCTAGTTGAAGCCAGATACTCGAAAGAGAGAATGTTTCTTTGTGTTTTCATGTAGTCTTCAAGTCTCATGTTCCCGCCCCCCACCCGCCCCCCTTTCAACCGAATCACAGCCCCGGGAAACAAACCGCCCAAAAATACGCATGCCCTTGGAAACTGTTCCCGCACAAATGCGAATTCATTTGTTTTAGCCTTGAAGATGCCGTATTTCATGGATTATTCAGCCAAAAACGTGTCATATACCCCAGATCATTTACCTCAAAGTCCCGGTGTGGGTCAACCCAAATCCCAAAAAAATGCATTCAGATCCGTTTCAAGGAATCCTCGGGCCCAAAACTTCCATGCACCCTCAATTCCCGGAACCAATACATGTTATTAACAACCAAGGCAAAGCCCGCATGCCCAGATATAACCTCTTGACCAAGCCTCAAAATCCAACCCCGAGCCCAACCCCAACCCTGCTTTTCAAATGTGACTGTAAAACCAGTCCGCAACCCTGCCCCAAGCACTATATAGTAAACAACACATACTTCCATGAGCACTTCCATCCATTAGCACGAACAACATACATTACCTTTGTTTGATTGTCTGTCTCTAACCCAAGGTTGTTGTTTCATATTTCCAGATTTGCTATTTGAAACCCGATTAGCATTCCATGTTTCATGGATCCTTCCCCCCCAACTAAATGAAAACTATCAAACTCCCTGAAAAACGGGGTGCAGCCCGACCGGCCGAAGGAGCTCGCCTGCAACGGCAGCGGCCCGGCGGCGCGCCAGCGCAGGGTAGCAGCCCGCAGAGCGGGGGCGAAGGGGGAGAAGGGTGGGGGTTGGGAGCGGGGGTTTTTACAAATGGGAGGAACATGGAACACGCAGTAGCCTTCCAAGGGTCATGAAAACGACAAGTAGAAATATACGCATATGGGTATTTACACACATATTCTGGCAACAACTTAACATATGTGTGGGTACACCCAAAAATGCTGCTGGCGACCATGTGAAACAGGCAATGGTGCGCAAGTGTGCGAATGAGGATTTATATATATATATATACATACGTGTATACATACACATGTATGTACATATATATATATATATTAAATTATATATTCATGTATGTATCTACTTTTATGTGACGCACGCACACGTGTATTCGTTCATGCATGTGTGAGTGCATTTACGTATGCCGTATGCATGCATGTATGTCTGTTTGTATATATAGGTATGTATGTATATATGTATGTATGTATGCATGCATGCATGCATGTATGTGTGTGTTTATGTATGCATGTATTTATGTCTGTATATGTGTGTATGTGTGTGTATGTGTGTGTGTCGTGTGTGAATGTACACCCCTGGGTTGGAAGGGTTCTGTGTCTTATACCTGTTTGGAGCTGTGTTTGAAACACTTGGGAATTGCTGGGAAGCATCTGCAGTGAACCTAAAAAGGCCTCAAGACTCCTTCATGTTCAACAATCACATCTAAACATGCAAAACAAAACCTGCAACAAATTAGCTTGCTAAGTTCGCCAAACCAAACTTAGTAAGTCTGCCCGGACATACTTATATGTTCACCCCGGCGAACTTAGCTAAGTTCCCCAACCTATGTGTTTACCTACGCTAACCACTTAGCCCAGTTAGGGCTAAGTGACTTATAAGTGAGCCATCCTTTTGGACCACTTTGCTAACTGCTTGGCCCACGACCGCTCAACTTACCAAGTTGCACCAACAATTTGGCGCACTCACACCAACTTATAACCTATGTTGGCAGAGTTGGCAACTCAGTTGGCTGGCTTACATAAGCTGTCCAACTCGCCCAAGTACATAGCAACCCAGCCGGTCATCCAAGTAGCTGTCAATCTCCAGTACTCGGCCTCCTTCGACTTCTCGTCCATCGTGCACCGCGCTTCTTGTTTTGCTTCTCTGGCCTGGGCTAACTCCAAGATCGCATCTTGACGATGACCACCCTCGATAGCAATCATCTGGTCCTTCTTCGACACGTCGGATTCATACTGTCTGACGATCTCTTCCTTCTCGCGAAGTAAGCAGTCTGCTCTCTTCGATTCCTGTTCCGCGAATATTATAACGTCGTTCAGTCTCGCCATCAGCTGTTCCCTGGAGTCCTCCATAGAGTACGTCTCGGGGCGTTTGACGAGTGCGTGTGATTTTAGACTTTGAACCATCTCCTCCTCGTTGAACTTCTCGATAGATGTAGATGATTCAATACCTCTGATCTGTTGCTGATAAACTGATATTTGTTGTGAAGCCTCACGGTGTATCTGACTTGCATGTATAGCTGATTCCTGCGCGGCTGACTTCTCGCTTGCCATGTAGGATTTCATCACTGCAATCTCCCGCTTCTGCTCCATAATAGTCCCTTCAGCTTGTCTCATCTGTTGTATTATGACATTCGACTCCATGTCTTTCTTTTCCCCGTACTGATATGCGTTCATTTCCACCTTGCGCATCTGTTGGGCTTCCTCCTCAAACTTGCGCCATGCCTCAGCCATGTGGTGTTGGTGGTGACTCACAAGATGTCCCGACTGCTTGCTGGCAATCTCGCATCGTCTCTCCAGCTCCTGGATCCGGATGGTGCTCCCATAGTCTTCTTGATGAAGATTCGCCATCGCTGCCGACATTTCATCAAGTGTCTTTTGATATTCCCCGATCTCCATCTCCATCTTGTTCTTTTCTTTAATCGCGGCGCGAAACTCTGCACTGGTGGGTGATTTTGACCTCCCACCTTTTGATGTTGACCTCACGCCCTTCTGCGACGTCCGTGGTGTCGCAGGCGAAGATGATGATCTTCTCGGCGGGGATTCTCTTTGCTTCGACTCCTGATGAACATCGATCTGCTTCCATGATCTTGTGGGAGTGGATATGTCGCTGAATAGCGCGGATCCTCCGCTCCCAGGTTCATCCTGTGAATCTGCGATCATATCCATCACCGCAGGAAGAGCCATCAATCCATTGGATCCCTCTGAGCTGCTGTTCCCAAAAGTTGCAGTACTTGGGCTCGCCGAAGATGCCATTGTACTGTGTAGGTTATTGTTCCTTTATTGTCCCTGTACCCGCAATAAACCAGCTGTCTCTCTGTCCAGTGTAGAGCTTGTCGATACGGCTGATAACCTGTCAAGAGACGGCAAGGTGACGTCCCGTGGGACGCTGTACACCGAACCCTCCAGCTGTAATACCAACCACGTAGAAAGGTGTATACGGTCAAAGCCGTTATAGCCGAACCCGTGTAAACGTTGTAAGGGAGAAGGAATAATAGTTAGAACAGTGGTCCTGACAAATGCAGCGCAAGCGAAGTGTTTTCCGCTCTCAATTGCCGATCACGTGTGAACGCAGCTACACATAAGATCTTGAACCTCAATTGTGTCTTGAGCCAAATGGCAATCAATGGAACCTGGTAAGCAACACAAACACGGACCTCAGAACTGCTTCCCAATTTAGGCACGGGGCCAGGAGGGTTTTAACAGCATCCGTAGTGCTTGGAGCGGCCTGGGTGCATCCGCGGTGCAACCAGGCGAGGGGGTGTGCATTGCGCACACAGCTGCACGTGCGGTGCAATGATGAACCCTGGTGAAGCATCAGCGGTGCCGCACTGTGATTGAAGCCATTGGTGGCTGAGGGCTCAGAAGCATAAGCACTGAGCGCCAGGCATGCTCTCCCAGCTGCTGCACCGGGAGGCGCGTGAATGCAACGGCGGTGCATTACAGGCATAGGCTCTGGACTGGCTTGCAAAGCATCTGCGGTGCAACAAAAGGCCTGAATGCATCTGCGGTGCAATTGGGCAATAAGTATGCATTGCGCACAAGGACCGCACGAGGCGGCGCACATGCTGGGTAAGGGTGCGTTGCGCACGAGGCACGCACTCAAAGCATCAGCGGTGCAGTGAGTGGCCTGGCCACAACAAGGTGGTGTGTAAATGCAGTGCGCATAAGGCCCGCACGTGGTGGCGCAGGTGCCTGAAGCGAGTGCATTGCGCACTCCGGTCACCCCTCAAAGCAACTGCGGTGCAGTGAGGGGGTTTTCGTGGGGATGCAGCTGCGGTGCAAACCCAGACACTTATGCATTGCGCATAAGGCCCGCACGCGGCGGCGCATGTGCCTCAAAGCAACTGCGGTGCAGTGAGCGGGGTTCCGTGGGGATGCAGCTGCGGTGCAAACCCCGACACCGTACGCATTGCGCATAAGGCCCGCACGCGGCGACCCAGGTGCCTGAAGCAATGCATTGCGCACTCCGGTCACCCCTCAAAGCAACTGCGGTGCAGTGAGAGGGTTCCCGTGGGGACGCAACTGCGGTGCAAACCCCGACACTTATGCATTGCGCATAAGGCCCGCACGCGGCGGGCGCATGTGCCTGAAGCGAGTGCATTGCGCACTCCGGTCACCCCTCCAAAAAAAAACTGCGGCGCAGTGAGCGGGTTCTGTGGGGATGCAACTGCGGCGCAAGCCCCGACACCGTACGCATTGCGCATAAGGCCCGCACGCGGCGGTGCATGTGTCCGGGTCGAGCGCATTGCGCACTCTGGCCACCCCTCAAAGCAACTGCGGTGCAGTGAGCGGGTTTTTGCGGGGATGCATCAGCGGTGCAGACCCATAAAGGAAACGGAAACTGGGCAAACGGCAGCGGTCACGTGACTAAGCTCCACACGATGCGTTGCGAACTGCAGGGAAGCCGGAAAGCGGCTTGCAAGGAAAGCACGAAACAGCTGCGGCACCGTATAAAGGGAGTGGTCTGGCAGTGCATCACCATGCGTCTCATCGGCATGCATTGAGGCGCTATCTGCAAATGAAAATGAGGCAGTCACATGTTGCCCTGTTATAGCGCTGGTTGAGGCAATCTGGAAAGGTGCCAATGCATGCCTGGTGCTGAGTGTATCTGAAGGACCGCTCCGGGTGAGCGGTATGCAGATCAAGCAGGCCAAAGAGCCAGGCATAGTTGTGCTCTTGCGGTGCGCGCCACACCAAGGGCAGTCTGACTATCTTCGTTCACCAGCACGGGCGCGAGGCGAGTGAGTCAGGCACGCGTCACCCGGCGCGCCTGGGGCGGCGGGTGCGAAGGGCCTCCTGTTCAGATGCACTGCTGGAGGAGTCACGACGTAAATCGGGCAATGCGGCCATGCCACGTATATACCACCGCAAGTCTGCATGCACCCACCACTCGGCGGCTTGTAGCGATGCTCGCTCGCCGAGGGTCAGGAAAGGCCATAAGGCTTCGGCCGCTGCGGGCGTGAGAAAATAAGTGCTCCCCCAGAGCGGCTTCGGCATCGATGCTGGGGATGCCGGCGGCGTGTCGTCAGGCACGCTGTTGTGCATACACCAAGCAACACAATGCAGTGTGTGCAGGCTGGTCTCGTCCAAGCATGCACAAAGCGGGGCATGCACAAAGTGGATGCAAAATGCAAAGGAAGCGGTGGCCGGTTCCATGGCGATGCAAGGCGCAAAAAAGTGAGGGGTAACCCTCACGCAAGTCCCTTAGGTGGCTTGAAGCAGAAAACGGGAACGCGTCCGAAGATTCGATCAAGATTAAAACATAAAGGAAAATAAAACCCTAAACGCCTGCGAGGGAACATCCAACTGAGCCAGCAGCTCCGTCTGGAGATGCGCGGCGACAGCGGCCGCCGCTGGCGCCTGCCAGCCCCGCGCGCTGGGTTCGGGCAAGAGGTCGCCTGGCTCATTGGGCTGGGGGGGGGGGCTTGGGCACCGAGGATCACAGCATCCCATGTGGGCAAGTCAAACCCCGCCGCAGCAAGCGCCGCCTGTGACTGAAGCACGCCTCGGAGGGTGGGGCCGACGGGCTCGCCGGCTCCAAGCCTGGCAACAACGTCGGCGGCGAAGCGCGGGAGCTGGCGGTGCAGCACGGGAGGAGTGTCGGCCCACGAGGCCCAATACGCAGCCGGAGCGAGGGCGACCGCAGACCGCAGGTTGAGGCCACCTTGCTGGAAATGGAGCTGGGCAAGGCGGAGCGCGTGGTCCGGGAGCGGGCCGGCCCCCAACAAATCCGCAAGGCAGGCGGCCGCGTCATGGGCTTCCGCAAAGGCGAGCAAAGCCACAGGTGGCAAGGACCGCAGAAGGTGACAGCAGCGCGGGGAAGCACAAAACAGAAGCAGCAACCATGCGGACTGAAGGTCGGGCAGCGAGCGGATGCCTTGAAGGAGCAAGTCCTGCTTGGCGCGTGTGGCTTGCAACTGGGTAGCAACATATGCAGGATGGCCACAAGGAACCCCAAGTGCAACGAGCCCCTGTTGCTCGGGCGGCAAGGCTGGGTCACCGACCCACACCGGGGCGTCAGTGGAGCCAAGCTCACGGATGCCTGGCGGCTCGAGCCCGGCGGCGTTCCAAGCCCTCGGCGCAGGTGGGGACTAGAGCTGGGGAGGGGTCACCGGCAGCGCAGCGGGCTGCAGCGGGACCACCGGTGGCGCGGGCTGAGCGCCCGAACGCAGACGATAGCCAACACAGACAAGTCAGAAGCCCGGAGCGGAGGCAGGGACATAGCTGTGTGGTGTGAGTCATCGCTCCAAAACCCACCGAAGATGCACAAGCGTGTGGGTCGGCAAGGCAGTCTCACGGAGCGACGGCACCAGCAAGGCTTCGGCCGCAGGAACGCGTCGACCATCCAAGGCAGCAACATCCTGCAGGGCCTCAAGGACAGACAGGAACCGACACAGAGGCACCGGCGGTGAACGGCGGAGTTGAGACACAGCCGCCTGCCAACCGACGGCGAGAACGGGATGAGCCGACCATTGGCGTTCTGCAAAAGGCCTCCGCCGGCAAGAAGGAGCGGCACGAAAAACCAACTGTTGACCGGAGGCACTTGGCCCTCTGCAGGGGGGGGCCGGGCAGCTGTCCAGGTGTGAGGACCTACCGCTGGCTGAAACGCGGGCTCAACAAGATCCTGGGCCGCAGGCGCAACGGGAGCTGAGGCAACAAAAGCATCAAGCTCGGGGGCCGCCAGGGCCATAGCAACGTCAGCGTCAACAGAAGCAACACCGGCAGAGGGCGGGGGCTGGACAGGCACAGGGTCATGCAGCTGCAGGGCGTGCCAATCAATTCCAAGCTGGCCACATAAGGCTTCAAGGTCGCTGTCAAAGGCCGGTCGCCAACCTTGCCTGCATAGGGCGCAGTGCATGCGCTGCACGTGGGCACGGGAACGAGCAAGGCACAAGGCATGGTATGAATGCCCGCATACAGGCCAGCGGCATGCCGTTGCCGGGCCGGCCCCCTCCGGCACAACCGGGTCAAGGCAAGCAGGGCAAACATCTACATTTTGCGGCGGGCATGGCTGGAAGCCCGGGGTGACTTCCCCACTCGGGAAGGGAGTCGTAGCCACGGTGACCGCCTCGTTCGTGCCAACGCGTGGTGTCAGAACGCAATTCCGGCGAGGAGGGCACAAACTCGGGCCCTGATGCAGCAGGCGCGGACATGGCACGGTTGACCGCTGGTTTACACTGGAACGGTCCTGCGGTCCACGTCGGCTCCCCCAGGCTGTTGACCGTTGATCACGGGGCCGGTCCCCCCAAGGCGGCTGACCGTTGATCACGGGGCCGGTCCCCCCAGGCAGTTGACCGATGGTCACGGGGACGGTCCCCCCGGGCCTGTTTTTTTGTTTTTTGTTTTTTTTTTTAGACCCCCTCCTGGCCAGGGAGGAAGGCCGGGTGGGTTTGTTTATCCTGGGCTCACCACCCCAGCAGCGGTTTGTTTATACTGGGCCCGCCACCCAGCGGTGCACGACGGCTTGTTTATCCTGGGACCGTCCCCCAGCAGTGCAATCCGTGGCGCCCGCCGCGCAGCCCAAAACAGAAACAACAACCAGGAAGGGGCAGCCCAAACACACAAAAAGAACAACAAACAAAGGAGACCCAAAAGGGAGAGGCAGCCAGCCAACACCTGCTGGGACAGTAGGTCGAAAACCAGACGGGCCCGGGCTGAGGGACATACAGGTCATCGAGGTAGGCAAACACGAGCTCCCCTGGGCGAAGGTGGCGCTGGAGATCTACCAGGGCCGGGTGCTGACCCAATGCATAGAGTGCTGGCATGAGTGGGTCGCCTTGTTCACCGCCTTCTGCCTGGTCGATCGCGCGCGGACCTGCAGCATCATGCCACACAAACCAAGAGGGTGCCGCGTAAAACTGTCGCACGAAAGGGAGACAGGCGCTAGCACCGGGCACGCGGGAAAAACCGTGGAGCATTGCCAGGCGGCCCCAACCCCATCCACGGACAGGATTGTGGCATCAGGATCTGCCTCCGTGGCGGCCTGGAGGGCGTGTGCAAGAGCTTCGGTGCCGGCAGGTGTGGGGAGGGCGAACGGGCCACAAGCCGACGAAGGAAGTCACCGACCACTATACCCCTGACACGGCCATTTGGTTTCTGCAGTGGCCACTGGGGCCCGCTGCTGCTCTTTTACGGGCACGGCGCAGGTTTGCAAGGAGCGTGGGGGCGGAGAGCGCGACAGGGGCCTCAGGCTGGAATTCCAACTGCGGAGAGCTCTCCCTGGCTGACCAGCCTGGCTGCACGCTCCGCGCGGCGGTTTTGCTCGGGAGGCGAAACCGGCGGTTGGGCGTCACCCTCAGTGGCTGGGATGCAACGGGCGGCACTCTGAAGGAGCAGCTCCCACCGGCCGGCTTGGAAGTCCAAAAGCCGCGAGCGCCACTCTGGTTTTGTGAGGCGGTGGGTGCCAGGGGGGCGGTGGAGCAACAAGCGGGGCAGGAGCAGCCACAGTGTCCAGGCCCGCACCTGAGCGGGGGCATCCTCGGGCCGCGCGACATCAATTGCCCGAAGAGCCAACGAGAGCGCTGCACGGAAAGGTCTTCGGAGGAATTTGGGCGGGCACTGGAAAAAGAGACAGCGCTGTTGAAGGAGCACCTGCAAATCCACCTGGTCAAAACGGGCAAGGGCAGAACGAATTGGGGGGCTGTCTAAGTCCGGCATGCGTGGCAAGCCCGCTGGAGGGGCTGTGTCCGAGTCGGCCTCGAAACGCGCACCTCCATCAGGGCGACCCGCGGAGTGAGCGGGGGAGCTGAGCGCGGGCGGGGCGCCGTCCGCCAGCGGCTGGGCGACGGGGACGGGGGTCGCGAGGCAAACGTCCTCCTCGGGAAAACGAAGAGGAGGCGCGGCTGGGCGACGGGGACAGGAGTCCCGAAGCCAACGTCCTCCTCCGGGAAGCAAAGAAGAGGCAGGCGTGCAGGCTGAGAGGCAGCAAGGGGTCTCGGCGCAGGTGGGGACTAGAGCTGGGGAGGGGTCACCGGCAGCGCAGCGGGCTGCAGCGGGACCACCGGTGGCGCGGGCTGAGCGCCCGAACGCAGACGATCAGCCAACACAGACAAGTCAGAAGCCCGGAGCGGAGGCAGGGACATAGCTGTGTGGTGTGAGTCATCGCTCCAAAACCCACCGAAGATGCACAAGCGTGTGGGTCGGCAAGGCAGTCTCACGGAGCGACGGCACCAGCAAGGCTTCGGCCGCAGGAACGCGTCGACCATCCAAGGCAGCAACATCCTGCAGGGCCTCAAGGACAGACAGGAACCGAGAAAAAGGCACCGGCGGAGAACGACGGAGTTGAGACACAGCCGCCTGCCAGCCGACGGCGAGAACGGGATAGCGGCACTACTGTTGACCGGAGGCACTTCGCCCTCTGCAGGGGGTGGCCGGGCAGCTGTCCAGGTGTGAGGACCTACCGTTGGCTGAAGCGCGGGCTCAACAAGATCCTGGGCCGCAGGCGCTACGGGAGCCGAGGCAACAAAAGCATCAAGCTCGGGGGGCGCAGGAGCCATAGCAACGTCAGCGTCAACAGAAGCAACACCGGCAGAGTTCCAAGCTGGCCACATAAGGCTTCAAGGTCGCTGTCAAAGGCCGGTCGCCAACCTTGCCTGCATAGGGCGCATTGCATGCGCTGCACGTGGGCACGGGAACGAGCAAGGCACAAAGCATGGTACGAAAGACCGCATACAGGCCAGCGGCATGCCGTTGCCGGGCCGGCCCCCTCCGGCACAACCGGGTCAGGCAAGCACGGCAAACATCTACATTTTTTTTCAGCATGCGAATGTGAAACGCCGTAGACTAGGCCTAGATGAAACGCGCTCTGCAACCCCAGAAGCCCATCAGCCCTCGGAACCAGGCCGTTCCGCAGCGAGGCTTCTCAGCCGGGCCGCAGCGGCAGCCGGCTAACCGCCTCGGCCGCGCCATGGCGCGCAGCCGCTAGCACCTCGGGCAAGGGCGGCGCAGCTCCATCCAAGGCATCCTGGCCCGCACTAGGCAGGCCAGCAAGGGTGGCGGCGAGGGCCCGCTGCGCCGCAACGGCAACAACGCCGGACCAGCGCTGGTGAAAGGCCTGCAACGCTGAGGCACGCAGCCACTGAGGCCGCTCCCTCGCTTTGGCACGGGCGAGGGCGCGGAGCAAATCCCGCGCCTCGCCGTTCCACCGGCCGCCGACCTCAATGCCGAAGACGCCGTGCCGTACGCAGCTCCAGGTAAGTCGTCTCCCGTTTTCGCCTCCCCGCTTGCTCAAGCACAGCCCCAGCTTGGGCTGACCATCGTGGCGTCAATGGCAACCTGAGCGCCATGCCACACGGGCAACGCAGACGCCTGGGCATGGCTGGAAGCCCGGGGCCGGGCCCTTTTTGTGTTGTTGTTTGTTCCTTGATTGGTTTTTTGATTTTTTTCGACCCCCTCCTGGCCAGGGAGGAAGGCAGGGTGGGTTTGTTTATCCTGGGCTCACCACCCCAGCAGCGGTTTGTTTATACTGGGCCCGGAGCCGCAGCACCGCATCATGCTTGCGGGCGACGGCAAGGGTGTGGCAAGGGGGCAAGATGCGAAGGAGGTAGTTGGCAGGGGGCGCGCCGCAGACTGCAGGTGCGGCACGGCCGGGATACGCTGCAGGAGTGCGTTTTAGGAAGCGCGCTTTTCAGCCAGGAACGCGTGGCTGCGAGAGGGAACCCGAGGACAACCAACCCTTGCTGGTTGGGTGGCAGGGACAGGTCGCCCACCCAGTTGGGGTCTTCGGCGGCCCCGCACCTTTTTTCGTGCAAACAGGGTGAAACGTTTCCCTGCCCACCGGTCCCGCTTTCACTGGCCGCGCCAGCAAGGCGAGGCGCTAGCGGGAAAAGTCTACACGCGCGGCGGCGGCTGACCTGGCTGCTTGGCGGGCCCCGGCGCAGAAAAAAAATTGGACGTCTTGCACGGCAAACGCATGGCATGGTCGCACCGAAAACTCCAGCCTGAAAGGTTCCGTTTCCCGCGGGGGTGATTCCGCCATCCGAAACAACACATGTCTCTGCCGCAGCGACTGCCCACGCCAGAGGCGTGGTGCTGCTCGCCTACGACCTGCGCGCGCCTGCGACCTGCGCGCGCCTGGCGCTGCTCGTGTCTTAGCCATGCCAAGACACTTGTCGTTGGGCAAGCCGCGCAGGTGTCCGCCAGTGGGCCAAGCTCCCCCGCACCGCAGCACTGGCCTGGCGCAGCTGGCTGCGGGAGGCGCAAGCAGTGGACGAGGACAGTCCGTCCGTTTTATGGGAAAGTGAAGCGAGGGCCGTTCCGCACCAAGTCACGGAGGCTGCAAACAGTTGCTGCACGCCGTCCAAGTTCGCGACAACTTGCCGTGCGTCGGCAGGGGCGCGGGCAACATAGAGCGCCAGGCCCCGTCAATTTTTGCTCACTGGGATCGCGTGCCCGGGTGAGGGCGGACGAGCCCAAAAAAAAAGTTGAAGGCGCCGCCGCTGAAAGGAGCGCGCGGCTTTCACCTTGCGCGCAAACTTGTGGGGGCGCTCAAACATCTGCGTCAATTTGGGCAACACGTGGGCAAGGAATGCTGCGGCCCACGAACACATCTCGCACGCGAGCATGCTGAGTGGCTTGCAGCACGCACAGCCTCACGGCTCCACTCCCAACGCGAGAGCCCCTGATGCCCGCCCAGTACCCGGTGGGTCGCGTTGGCGTCTGCCGGGCACGCGACGGGCCTGGCACGGCGCTACCGGATCTGCGGCGGCATCCCCGGTGAGCAACGACGTGTCGAATTTTGCGCGTGGGACACAGCCTGTTATTTTTCGTCGGCTCGCGCGGAAGGAGTCATGGTCGCACGCATTGCTTCTGCTGGCAACCCATATTTAACCACAACTCGTGAAGTTTAAACTTGACAGGAAACACGGGGAGCAGCCAAACAAAACAAACACGCACACGCACACGCACACGCACACGCACACGCACACGCACACGCGCACGCACATGCACACGCCACACGCACACACACACACACACACAACACAACACAACACAACACAACACAACACACACACACGCACACACACACACACACACACACTCGCACACACACACACACACACACACACACCCACCCACGCACGCACGCACGCACGCACGCACGCACGCACGCACGCACACACACACACACACACACACACACAACACACACACACGCGCGCGGAAACAAACTGGCAGCCGTCAACCTCAAGCACTGACGCGCAAGAGTTACCTGAGACAGCACGCGCGTCGAGCAACACGTTGTTAGCACGCTTCAACTTGCCTGCATAATGCCTTCAACACATCCGTTGCACGACACTTGGGCTGGAGCAGGACACCTACATGTGGGAGGCTTCCTCGCGGCTTGGCGCCGCAAGCCGATCGTTGCAAGCGTTGAGACGAAAAACGAGCAAAACAAAAGAACTTGATGCCAACTTTTGCTGCAGCTGCACAGCCGACCCAGGCGTGCCACGCGCCGCGCGGCTGCGCGCTCTCAGCTATTCCAGCCCTCCGGCTGCTGCCTCGGACTCATTGCTGCCACTGCACAAGTTCTTTACCACCGCCTGGCTATGGGAATGACTAGAAACCCACGAGAAGAGAGATGCCTGCACGCATGGCAGCTCCAAGCAAGGGCCTGCGGCGACGTGCCAGCAAGCTGTTTGCGGCAAGGGCGACGTACTCTTGCGCGCAAGCAATGCACTGCATAGCTGAAAGTTGGCCGCAAGCAAAGGATGTGACGCAGCCCAGCTCCAAGTAAATGAGACCTGAGTTTTGTACCACAGCGCTGCAAGGCAAGCATGTTTCAAGCCATGAAAGTGGCACCCTCTGAGTTGCGGGTGTCGCGGCTCAACGCAACCTGCGCGCGTGGTCAGCAGGCATGACTTGCTGCCAGCATTTTCAAAGTGGCCCGCCATCGCGCAGCCTTGCCGACGTACAACAAAGACTATGAGGCCCCCTTTGTTTATTTTGCTTATTTCTTTATGCCAGCCCGGTATGCGGAACAACATTGCGGGAGGCTCCCCATTTCTGTACTCACCAGGCATGAATACACCCTTGCTTGATGAATGGGTCGTCGGGCTCTCTCGCTGAGAGCGAGCTGTCGACTGGCGAATCCCATCGTGAAGCGTCTCAGGACGGCAAAAGAAGCGCATTCGAGCAGCGCCAAGCAACAAACAACAGTGGCGCATCTATGCCCATGCCTGGCTTGTCGCATACGTGAATCGAATGGGGATGCGGGCGTGCCGAGTGAATGCCACTGGTCTTGCTAATAAACCTAACGGTGAGCGAGTGTGACAATGACATGCGTTGGAAATTGAATTGCACGGCGCCCTTGCTGCGTCGACAACATCACTAGGATCACCAGGCAGGTCAAACTGCGCCAAGAGTTGTGCGGCTTTGGTGCAGTCCGCACCATTCTCTGCTAGTTTAGCGTTTTCCGCCCAAGCATGCACTTTGCGACAGCTTCCAAACCTACTTGTGCAACTGCAAAGTTCAGCGCATCACTAGCAAGGGGTGCGGACCAGTTTGCAGGCGTCAGGGGCAACCAACATTGGCAAAGCCCAACGGATGCACAGGCGCCATTGTGGACCGCCATTGTGGACCATCCAACAGGCAAGGAAACCAAAGCCCTTGGCACACCAAGTTTGGAAGTGTCCAAGCCACGAAGTCGGCCGACCCCTTCCAAAAAAAAAACGTTTCAACCGCCCCGCTGGGCTGTAGAACACGGACAGGCTTGATCCCTGGCTGCCAGTCCAGAAGCCATAAGCGGCGGCGTCTGCGTAAGCTGGCGCCACCTGCAACTCAAACGGCGCCAGGCGGACGACCGCTTGCGCTCCGTTTGCAGCAAGGAAGGTGGCACCAGGCAGCCGACCTCGTCATACTTGGACTTGGTAAGGCCGGAAAACATGTTCACATCACGGGCTGAATGCATGAGCCTGTTCATTGCATTAAATAATACATGTACCCCTGGTTGATTGGTTAATTACCGCTAGGTTCGGCTGAACAATGCCAAACCAGCCCAAAGGGGTCCAAAATGGTACGCCGATACATGGACATATACAAATGTCCACCAACTCCACTAACCAGGTGTTTGTACGGCACAGAAGCTCGCCTGCGAAACTCGGAATTGATTCGCCACTCACCCCGGGCTGAGAGCAAACGGCCAAAAAAGTAAGCTGAATCCAGCGCCATCTCCGAGGGAAAATTTTGTTTTCCAGGAGTCCCCCCAGTTCGGTTCCATGGCAACGTGTGTTGGATACCAACCAACTTACCAACCAACCTTGGGTTCCAACAAGTTGGTCGGTTTCCTTAAGACCTTTTCTGACAGGTTCCGGGCCCATTTTTCTCTAACACAAACATGCCACTGCAAGGCGTGGTGGATGGCAATACCTGGTACAAGTACGCCAGCGTATCATGGTAACGAACTATGTGTCAAATCAAAACATCACCCCAGAAAGGCGATGTCACAAACAGCCTGACAAACCACCCATAAGGCAAATACAGCATGGGGACTCCTGATTAACAAACAGCACCTCCCCAAGTTCCAAGTTTGCCATGATTGAACATGTCAGGTGGTGGGTTCACAAATTGTTCACACAAATGACACCTGCCATATTATCCAAAGCCAATTGCACACAACAACGCCATACAGCTCCACACATGGGCAGTGGAAGACATAATCCATGGTTCGTGATACGCATCCATTGCAACAAGGAAGAACGCAAAAAACGGAACGCAACGCGGAAGAGCATAAAATCATGGTTGTTCCCATCGATTGCGGTTGTGCCGGGGCCACTTTTCAGACACCCCCACCCGTTCACAAGCTGAATTGATGGTTGATCGTAAGCTGCGCCTGGATTTTCGCCGGTTTGGGCGGAATTCAACCCTGTTGAAAACTGGTGATGCTGGAAACGTCATCCAAACATCCAAACCTGGTGGGGCAGGGACCTTGTTCAAGAAAATGTGCGCTTGTCAAAGGGGAAAGGGATCTGTGCGCCACCTTTGGAGAAACATCGGGTCTGCTAAAACGGTTTGTTTCCATGGCCGTGGAAAATTAACCATGTCACTGCAGCGAATCCAATGGATCGAATCCGTCGAACCCCAAACCACATTTTTCAAGTGGTGTGGGTGCCCGGTTCACCATCTGAAAGCTTGATAGTCCTCAAACTATTCGATTTCTCCAATCATCCCACACCAAAACAAGAACTCCGAGAATTCAACGAGATTCAGAAGTGCGTTGCGACTCAAATGCGACCCAAGTCTTAAAAACGCAAACACCATCAACCCAAAGAAGACTTGCCCTGAAACGACACTCCGTCAAGATGCCGTATCTTCACCGGACTGTTCAGGAGTTTCACATCCGACACCGCGTTGAATGAGACATTGGAAAGCACACGCACAACACAACTGTGCAGCCATGTGACATGCACTCTTGCCTAAACGCCGCCGCGCGGAAAAGCGCATTTGTTTAAGCCAAGCCACGCATCTCTACAAATCCCTCTCATGTACGACAAAGGCGGGCAAGTCTCTGCTATAGGCTGCGAAGGAAGGTGCCAGTCTCTCCGAGGCAACCACGGAAAGGACCATGCGCAAGTCCACAAAGTGGGTGGAAATTGAAAGTTCCAGCTTAGCCCAGCTAGCGCGCTGCGTCGCAGCGCAGTTGCCAATCGGCGGCGCAGGCCTGTGCGCCCACTCAGAAGCAAGGCTTCAAGCTGCAAATTGCGCATTGCTAAGGTCCGGCGAATAGACAAATGGCAAAAAGGAAGCTGCACACCTTCAGTTGGTAGCTTTGCGCTTTGAGGGGCTTTTGCCCAAGGTATGGTTCAATTGATGGTGGGGTTGATGCTACTGGTGAGCCGGTTGCCCCTGTGAGGCACATACTCGAATTGTTGGCAATTATACCCTTGGCATCCTCTAAGCATGAACTACCCTCTGTGACCACGCTCAGTCAGATTGCTTCAGCACACGGAAAGAGACAGTGTCCACCTTTTTTGGGAGAAAAATAAACAAACCGCTACTAGTTGCTCTCGCAGCCAAACACGCTGAAAGGTGCTGAGCAGTTCTGGCCACTGCTGCTGACACAAAGGGTTAAGGCGCAATCCAGCGGAAGGTTGGCTGCACGAGCGCCCCTTCACACCCCCCTTCTGATCACGTGTTCTGGATCGCCCGTTCTGGCCGCCTGGCATGACCACCGGATGGGCGGGCGCTGTTCGGGTGAGCCATTGGCGCATATGTTCACATCATCGGCAAAACTCCGGCGCGTTTGAAAGGTTTCTTGTTCTGTGCCGTTCAGCCAAAGCTCGTGGAAGAACCTGCGTGTTTTCTTCCACTAGGCAGGAAAAGGCGATCCACTTCTCGCACGCGCCGCCTTACTCGCTTCCGATGGCCCATGCAGGCTCAACCCTTGTGCCCGCGCCTAGTTGCAGCTGTTCGGCAAGCAGTCTCCACAAAATATAGGGCTAAGAATGGTTGCGTGTCCCACCAGCCAAGACGATGGGTCCATGTGTAGACAGAAGCTGTCAAGCTACCTTGTCAAGCAGCCCAGGCTTCTCTCTTTGCAGGCTAACATGCCTTGCAGGGATGTGTTGGGCCTCTGCGTTCCTCGGCTTCGCTGGAGCACAGCTAGTGGCAGGCCAAACCAAACACAGGGAGGCATCATCTGCTGACGGGCGTGAAGTTGCCGTCCTTGCGCCGCACTTTTCCGCTGGCGACACTGCACTTTTGCGATTGGCAAACTTGGGAACACCTCGAGCAGCCATCGAGCCAACGCCTACCCCAAATGAGCCGGAACAAAGAGCCTGAACGAATGTAAGCGCTATTGCTCGCATTTGCAAACGTAGGTAGGCCAGAAAAACAACGCAAAGCGGTGGGTTCGACTAGTTTGGCAAATGCATGGTTGACATCTATCCAGGGAGAAAAACACATCAAATCTTGCAAAATCATGGTCGTAGATGGATGTACCTCAAAACTGGCACATTGAGTTCGACAATCACCCGCGGCATTCAGCCCTCGGGCCCTCAGTCTAAGACCGGCTTGATCCTGAACGTCACAAGCCACCAGCCTTTGCATCATCTTGCCTTGCCTCCCATAATGCCTAAATGCCGCGCGGACAAGAGCATTTGTTTACGTGCACACGTCTCTCCTCATGCGCCACTAGGGCGGGCAGTCTCTGCTATGGGCTGCGACCCCTCTCAAAAGCTTCCACAAACGTTCGCGGTGAAAGTTGCAGGTTCAAGACATGGGCTCTTGGCTTAGCCCTGAGCTGGCGCGCTACGTCACGGCGCAGTTGCCCAATTGGCGACGGGTCAAGTAGCTGCGCCTCAGCAATGCAGCCCGCGCCCCTTCAGGTCCAAGGCTCCGCCAGTTCACGCTGCAGATTGCGCATTAGAGTCAGGATCAAAACCTAGTGTTAAAATGGTCTACCCAAAACCATGTAAAGAATTAAAAAGGCGGCCGCGCCCATTTATGGCTGGGGTTGTCCCTTACTAACCTTCACTTACCCGGGTTTTGATTATGGCTCCATTGGCGTCATCCGGCGAGCAGCTGTTGGCAAATGGCAAAATAAGGGTGCTGCACACCTGTTGTTCCTGGGGCGCACATCTCGGTGTCAATGGGCCAGCCCATCTTCCATTGGGAGCCATGTAAACATAGCCCATGGCTAAGAGTGCTGGACCAACTGCATTGGCACAGTGCCTGGTCATGGATTACTATGGTACAACAAATTGGTGGTGGAGTTGATGCTACTGGTGAGCCGGTTGTCCCTGTAAGTAAGGTTCATAGAATCCGCAAGCTGCATGTCTGCAAGGTTGCCGGCAAATCCGTCATCGTCACATACCCAAGGCGTTGGCAATTATATCCTTGGCGTCCTCTGTGAACTACCCTGTGTGACCGTGCTCAATTGCTTCAGGACACGCAAAGTGACGGTCTCCACCGTGTTTGGGAGAAGAGAAACTCGCAGCCAAACGCTGAGAGAACATGTTTTGCAACAGGAAGGGGCAAGGTGCAATCCAGCGAGCGGGCACTGCCCCTTCACACACCCCTGGCTGTTCTGATCCCGTGTTGTAGACCACCCGTTCTGGCCGCCCGGCATGAGCGCCGCCGGATGAGCGGGCGCTCATTTGCGAATATGTTCACACCATCGGCAAGTTTGGGCACGTTTGAACAATTTCTTGCGCTGCGCCCTTCAGCAAAATTCATACAAGAACCTGCTTTGCCACCAACAAAAGCGTACGTCAAACAGGCAAAGGCGCTCCACTTCTCGCACGCGCCGCCTTACTCGCTTCCGATGGCCCGGGCTCAACCCTTGTGCCCGCGCCTGGTTGCAGCTGTTCGGCAAGCAGTCTCCACAAAATATAGGGCCAAGAATGGTTGGATGTCCCACCAGCCAAGACAACGGGTCCATGTGTAGACAGAAGCTGTCAAGTTGCGCCTGGTCCTTTGCGTTGAACCACCTTGTCTCTCTGTCTGATGCCTTGCACCGATGTGTTGGCCTGCATGTTCCGCTGCTGCGCGGGAGCGCAGCTAGTGGCAGGCCAAGCGCAACACAACGGGGCGTCATCCGCTGACCGCAAGAGCAAAGTTGCCGTCCTTGCGCTGCACTTGCGTGCGTGCGACGCTGCACCTTTGGCAGACTCTTGAACGCGTGGAAAACCAGTATTAACCCCCACCATCCTCACCCCAAGCATTATGCAAACCCATGAGGTTTGGGCGAACCTTTCGCGAATCCTAGGATTTGTAAATGCAGTTGAGGCTCATTTGCTTATATTTCGCCCGCTACGTACAAATCGTGTTCGCTCACGAGCTCTACGGCAAGCAGTGGGCTGCGATTCGTCTTTCAGCACAGCGCAAGCTGCACAAGCCCTGAAGAAGACGAGCTGGCGGTCTTCGAGTGGGCATGTGGTGGGAAAGGGCACGTTCCCCTTCCGCGCGCCTTCCGCAAAGCTTCCGCGGCGCTTCCGTGGAAATCCGCATTTGCGTTCTTTTGTTTTGGGCTCGCCTTCCAAGCAAATGCCTCAGTCTCTTCATTCAACAAACGCTGCTAGATCGTTGGCGCCGTTGCCATTGACCCGTCGAAACAACTCTTCAGCCAAGCGCGGCACGCAGAAAGAGAACTGTGCGATGGTGATCACGCGTCACTCTCCACCAGAGGCTCAGGCGCGAACCAATCATTGAAAGTCATGCGCCAGTCACGCCCAAATGTGCGATGGTGATGACTTTCGGCAAGTCACGGAATCCAACAAACCAAATGCCCCTATGTTTGAATTTGTGATAGGGTGCTAAGAGGGAGGGGTCATGGGGGGAGGGGTCATGGGGGGAGGGGTCAAATCAAGGAAGAAAGCATCAAACATGCACCTCGGCCATTTGAGGCTCGCTGTTGCTCAGCAATGCTTTGTAACACGTTGCAAGGGCTAGTAAGTCTTAGTAAGCCTTAATAAGCCTCAATGAGTGCATTTGAGCAAGATTGTTGTTTGAAGCCATTAGTGAGCTCAACAAAGACTTGCTGAGATTGTCAGGCTCAGCCAAGAAGAACTGGCCACGCCTGGGGGTGTTTTTAGCCTTGCTGAGCGGTTTTGAGCCCTACTGAGCGCTGAGTGCCAGAGACCGCACCCCTTGTGGTCCTACTCGCGGGTAAGGAGGACCCTTCCCCCACAGTTGCCTCCGCGCCAACCACCCGCATCTGTCAGGCATGGTGGTGGCCATCGATATCTTGAGGCCAGGCCCAGAAGGGTTCAATATGTTTTCCAACGAAGGTGGATCTCAAACAAAATTCCAGTGAATCCACCGTGCTTGTGGCAGGTGACTGGCAGCACCAAGGTCATAAACAAACGGTGTCACTTTGCAGGCTCTCACCATTCGCAACACAACGGGGCGTCATCCGCTGACCGCAAGAGCAAAGTTGCCGTCCTTGCGCTGAACTTGCGTGCGTGCGACGCTGCACCTTTGGCAGACTCTTGAACGCGTGGGAAACCAGTATTAACCCCCCCTATGCTCGAGGTTTGGGCGAACCTTTCGCGAATCCTAGGAACCTTTGTAAATGCAGTTGGCGGCATATTTTTGGTGCCCTTAAGACAAGGGCACGTGACATGTTTTTGAATGAAGGCCGATTGAGGCAGTGTCGGTGCCCTCCTAAGGCAGTGTCGGTGCCCGACCCGGAGTGGCTCGAACATGGCGTTTTGGGAGTGTCAAAGCGTGTCGGTTGAGTGTCAGTGGGGGTGCGAATCGAGGTCACTTAACCCCTTGAAAAGGTCACTTGCGCTAGTGTCGGTCCCCCCCGCGTGAGTGTCATTCGCGTGTCGCTGCGGCTCGATTTGCCCGGACTGCGGGGTAGCGTCGGTCCCCCCCCCCCGTGTGAGTGTCATTCGCATTCACGTGTCGCTGCGGCTCGATTTGCCCGGACTGGGGAGGGATCTGCTGGGGAGGGCAACCCTGAGGGTCTAAGCGCCCTTTAAATGACTTAATTGACCTCTTTGATTTAGGACTAAGTGACCATATTTTCGAAATGGATCATGGCACCCAAAAAATGAATCGAGGTCACTGAAAAGAAGCTGGTGAGGCTCATTTGCTTATATTTCGCCCGCTACGTACAAATCGTGTTCGCTCACGAGCTCTACGGCAAGCAGTGGGCTGCGATTCGTCTTTCAGCACAGCGCAAGCCGCACAAGCCCTGAAGAAGACGAGCTGGCGGTCTTCGAGTGGGCATGTGGTGGGAAAGGGCACGTTCCCCTTCCGCGCGCCTTCCGCAAAGCTTCCGCGGCGCTTCCGTGGAAATCCGCATTTGCGTTCTTTTGTTTTGGGCTCGCCTTCCAAGCAAATGCCTCAGTCTCTTCATTCAACAAACGCTGCTAGATCGTTGGCGCCGTTGCCATTGACCCGTCGAAACAACTCTTCAGCCAAGCGCGGCACGCAGAAAGAGAACTGTGCGATGGTGATCACGCGTCACTCTCCACCAGAGGCTCAGGCGCGAACCAATCATTGAAAGTCATGCGCCAGTCACGCCGAAATGTGCGACGGTGATGACTTTCGGCAAGTCACGGAATCCAACAAACCAAATGTGCCTATAGTGTTTGTGATAGGGTGCTAAGGGGGAGGGGTCATGGGGGGAGGGGTCAAATCAAGGAAGAAAGCATTGCATTGTTGTGTACTGAATCATTGGTGCATGGTCAATCGGACGATGGACGTGTGTCGGGCACCCCCAACAGGATTCCACAACCTCCTCCATGCAGGTACCACATACGCCGTCAGAGCGTCCATGGCCGGATGCTATGGTGTACAGCTAATCTTTGTGGCCCGTGAACTCAGTGTCCAGGGGCAAGTCCAGAAATTCTGTGGAACAGCACATCCGGCAGCCTCTGTTGTGAGAGGCCGCCCACTGTTGTCTAGAGAGACGTGGTACCCATGCTTCTGCAGAGAAGCCCACTGTTCCACTTGCAAACGCACAGCGGCAGCCTTGCCTCGCCAATTTCACAGCTACACGGAAGCACCCCAGCAGTCTTAAGCGACACGGAAGCTTGAGGCTGCGCGTTCAATCTTTGTGGCCCGTGAACTCAGTGTCCAGGGGCAAGTCCAGAAATTCTGTGGAACAGCACATCCGGCAGCCTCTGTTGTGAGAGGCCGCCCACTGTTGTCTAGAGAGACGTGGTACCCATGCTTCTGCAGAGAAGCCCACTGTTCCACTTGCAAACATACAGCGGCAGCCTTGCCTCGCCAATTTCACAGGATACGCGAAAGCACCCCAGCAGTCTTAAGCGACACGGAAGCTTGAGGCTGCGCGTTCAATCTTTGTGGCCCGTGAACTCAGTGTCCAGGGGCAGGTCCAGAAATTCTTTGGAACAGCACATCCGGCAGGCTCTGTTGGGGTGCAAAGAGGAGGGCAGGGTACAGACCAAGCTGGTTGCTCTCGGCCTGCTCTCCACCTCAAGACAAGCCGAGAGCAAGTTGCCAAAATTTGGAGCTGTCCAGGCCTGCGAGGCACTCACCAAAGGCCTGGCAATGCCTGGGAGTCGGACAGTCCCCCATTGCACGTGTTTCACACAATACGTACGGTCACTGACTCACACACTAAGTTTGTTTCGGCCATCAACCTGCCAAGTCTCATCACTGGGAGGGAGCTGGGTTGCAGAGGCCTTCCTGCAGGCGCCTCCAGGGCAGCACCTCATAGCCCGTCGCCCAAGGACTGACGACTGACGTTCGGTCGCCCACTGTTCAGGGGAACTGCATGTGGCCGGCAGACTACGGCTGCGTTGGAATGGCTTAAGCGAGTGGGATGAGGGATGAAAAAGATGGGATGGTGGGTGAATGGATTTCTATAGTAGGAATCAATTGGACATCCAGAAATTCACCCACTCCCAATCTTTATTCCCCAACTCGTCCATGAGAGATAGGATATGACTGACTAAGCTTATCCAGCGGGCTTTAGCCAACCAATGTCGACTAGTTTGGGAAGCTCTTCAAACACGTCGAAGGCTTCGCAGAGAAATGACTGCGGCCTAAACTTCGCGGAGCCCAGCGGCAAACTTCGCAGAGCTCCTTTGAACGGTCAGAACCCCGCTTTCCGAAACACGCTCCGCAGAACGGGCTGTGGCCCACCCTTTGCCAACACCTTGCCTGGCCCGCGTGGCCACGGGTTGGCGACGGTGTCATGGTGAAGGAGTGCTCTGAGACCAGCTTGATCCTGGATGTCACAAGCCTTTGCATCATTTTCAGGATGGCCGCCGAATCGAACCGAGAACCGCGGAACCTGAACCGTGGAACCGAACCGTTCGCGAACCGAACCGTGGCAAGAACCGGAACCGCCCGAACCGCAGCAAATCGAACCGCCCGAACACCTCGGCCAGGCAACTCACTCACTCTATTTCATGGAACCTGTGGCGCATTTATTCGGAGTTAGGAAGGGTCTACAGATTGCTTAGCTGAGATGTTCGGCTAGGGAGGGACGGGTGGAGAGACATCATCTAGCTGAGGCAAAAGGCTCACGACGCTTTACCTCATGCCAGGGTGAAGCGGCATTTGAATTTAAGGGGTTTGCACCTTTGTTGCAACTGTTTGATCCCAACAGGGCGGCTGATCACCTTCCATGTTTCACCATCTGAGAATTGTCCAAAACCCTTGATGGGCACCGATATGCTCAGCTTGACGCATGAATTGATGACTGGCTTAGGCCAGCTTGAAGGCACATTCGCCAAACCTTCAAAGCAACCACATCTCATGAAACAACCAAGTCTCATGAAAGCTCTTTAATGGAAACTTCTACAAACGTTCGCGGTGGAAATTGAAGGTTCAAGACATGGGCTCTTGGCTTAGTAGCCCTGCAGCTTGTGTGCTGCTGCACTGAGCAGTTGCCCAATGGGCAACGGTGTAGTGCTCCGAAGCGATGCCCCGTGCGCCCATGGCGGCGCCAGTTCCTGCTAGCTGGGCCTTTTGAGGTCCGGCAAGTTGACTTGGCAAAGCTGCACTTCAGGGGAACATGGCGGCGGCCACGGCTGGAGCAACCGCCACTTCGTGGCCAAGATTCAGTTGAATGTTGGCATGCCGCTTTGGGTTAAAATTTGTTTGAGGCACAGTGCCTGGTCATGGAATAATGGTCCAATTGGTTGAGTTGATGCCACTGTTGAGCCGGATCTCAAGGGTCAGACCCGACAGCAATCAATTCCATGTTCAGCATCGCTCTTAGAGGAGTACAGCTGGTTCAGAAGGCACGGAAGCTATGCAAACGCAAACAACACAAAAGGGCGCCAATGCGTCAGCTGCAGCCATGGACCTCCACGCGTGTCGACTCTTCGCCCTTAGGGAAAACAAAGTGCAGCTCGTGACAGGACTGTGATCTGGACCCGGGCGGAAACATTGCTTCCGGCTGGAATTGTGTTTCTAATTTCATGGGCGCATGGCTGCGTGACACGCATCCTCGTCGATCTTTGAAGTTGCTTTGGCGTGGCCCCCGCATGCAAACCTCAGCCAAACCAGGTCTGCCTAATTTGCAAAATTACGCGCGGGGTAGTCAATGTGCAGCCGATGTGAGGCCCTGAAGCCCCCACATCAAAAGGCCGTCAGTCTGCCTCAGCCACACTGACTTTGGAGAGCCGTGCCAGCCACAGCTTCTTTGCAACGCCTTGGGCTAGCGTTTGTATGACCTGCCCCAGGTCCCTGGCTGTTTGCCCTGGGCACTGGCAAGCATCTTGCCACCTGTGAAATGATCACACCTTGTGCAGACTTGAGCTCTCTTGGAAGGACAACAGGGGGGTCGGCTTACTATGCCCTCAGCAAGAACGTTCTGTGGGGTGTTGCGCCACTAAGGAGGTGTCTGAGTGGCGCAGCCAGGCACTTCTGCAGGATTCTGCCTCGCAAGTTATGTCCTTGCGTGCGCGTGCACTCTGACACTGCCAAGATAATTCTGTAGAACGCAGGGTACGTCTGCGCAGCCTCAGGCTTCCAAGTTTCGCAAGATCTGGCTGCTAAACCGGTTCAAGTCTGGTATACTATATAGTCTTGGCTTGGTCAAAGTGCAATACGTCGGAGGCCCGTGCAACGAGGCCTGCTCGAGTGCAAGCGTGTCCGACCAGGACGATTGGAAGACAACCCAGTGATCGAGCAAGAAGTGGCACTCTGGCTGCAGCACGGCCAAGATAATTCTGCACGTTCCCCTGGAATCTTATTGTATTTCACGTCGACCCCATGGCACTCCTTTGCGCTCGGTAACCATGTGGAAATTACGCGGGAGTTCCGCAGAAGGCGGGGTACATCTGCGCAGCCTCGGGCTTCCAAGTTTTGCAAGATCTGGCTGCCAGACCGGTTCAAGTCTAGTAGTCTTTGCTTGGTCAACATGCAATACGTCGGAGGGCCGTGCAAAGAGGCCTGCTCAGTGTGCGGAACACCCAGTGATGGAGCAAGAAGCGCACCCACCAGGATCAGTTCGAAGGGCGTATCTCACGTTCTCTCCCATCAAATGCTGTCATTTGCACGGCCATCTGAGAACGCAAGCTTAGCACCCAGAAAAGGTCAGGAATCCTCTAATCCTGATTGGGCCAGCGGCCGCAAACATCTATACACGGTCTACACGCATACAGTTGCGCGTGCAGCAAACATCTGGCTTGTTTTTGAAGCGATTCTACTGGCGCCGTTTTGATGGGTTTAAAGGAGAACCATCATGAACCCAGGGCTCCTCTTGAAAACACATGGACCCGGACAATGTCAAGATCGAGGAGAATCGATCGAGGCAGCGGCAGGACGAGCGCCACGAGCGCGGCGGCCTTTCGGTGAGGGAGGCCATAGCCCGAGTTTTGCAGCCGTTGAAGACTTGGGGAGTTTCCTTTTCCCCAAATGATGATTTTTCAGGCACCTGGGAATGCCTGTTTTTAAATTCTGGAATAGTTCCCTCGCCCTCCCAAGTCGAGGCCGTGAGAATCGCAACCGCTTCCGCGACTTCCGGTCGAGTGGATGAAGAGAAAAAGTAGCCTGTGAGTCACAATCAACATCCGGCCCAAGGGGCTAAACTAACACTACTTTCCCCTGGTGACTTGCTTTAGCTTTATTAAATTTATGGTACCTCGAACCCCCAGTGAACTAACACAGAGCCCCTTATATCACTTAAGACTTCCAACGCCAAAACCATGCAAACGAAAAACCAAAGGCCGGATATCCGAAACCCACTTTGGGACTGTCCCCTACCCCTCCTTTGCAGAAACCCACAGTACACCCTTTTGGTCGATTTGTGGGAAAACGATCCACATTTTCCCAAAAGATGAAAGGCTAAATAAAGATCCAACCAAGAGTCAAGCTTGCGAAAGTTCCTGTGCAGCGGTTGGTGAGGTCCATGACTTTATCCAAAGTCAGCCCCAAAAAAACGCAACCAAGCAGCTTCGCTGGCGGATGCCTTGCGGGCCCTCGGTCACACCCAAGACTTGTTTGACTTCGGACCTTGACACCTGGGGTCCTGGAAGCAGCCACCCAAGGCCTTGCTTCGAAGCCAGTGGCACCTTTGCCTGTCGACTCCCTGACGAGCAAAGAGGAAGTGAGCGAGAGTGAACCTAGAGTGGGTCGGCGGCAGGGGGCGCGAGCCTTATAACCTCCGGTTAGAGGGGACCGAAGGCCTCCGGGGAAACCACGGGCTCGGGGCGCCCGGATTTAAGGGCTGCCGCCGACCCCTGGATTTAGTTGTGGTTTTCGAGCAAAAAAACAGTGCAATTTTTGATGCTTTTTTGGGGTTTCACTGTAGACTTGAACCCCAGTAGCCGAGCCACAGCCCTGCGTACTTGAGTCATGATCAGATCTCACCCCCTCCTTCGGGATCTCACAAAGCTTCCTCCGTTTCTTTTTTTGGAGTCTTCATTCGCAACGGCAAGGCGGCACCCAGAACGGCAAACAGACGTGCCCGGAGAAGTCGAGAGCGACTTGTGAGAACACGGGCGAAACGAAGGCAGAGAATCCTGGCAGAGGTCTGGCGCCTGGTGGGAGAAAAGCGAGGAGCACCAGCTAGCAGCAGCAGACGCTTTGGACGGATCTCTTGCGCCTGCAAAACCTGACCCGATAAATCGATACAAGCTATACCCCATGTCCGGTCTTCCACCAGTATCTTTCCACTGAAGGTCCAGAGGATTGGAGGCCCTTTAGGAGACATCGTTTACAAGTAGAGCCGGCGATAACGGTGGGCGGAAGTTTCAAAAATATAAACACTATAGTTCTGTTTCCCTTTCTTTTCTTTCCGCAGTTATGCCTCGACCAAGCTCTGAAGGTGTGTCTGCGGGCACTACCACAGTGACAGCAGAGTCAGCGCTGGGACCGGCAGACCCCCAGTCGCCTCGGACCAGCGACTCTTTTTTTCAACATTTGCCCATTAATGAACCAATATTGCCCATTAATGAATCCATATTGCCTCAATACTGCTCAGATTTTGAGCTGGAAGCCTCCAGAAGCGGAAAAAAACGAGGTCTTCCGGAATTCAGGAAATTGGCCGTTTTGTGCCCTTTTTCGGCCCAAAAGCTAGGGGTGACAAGGTGTGACAAGCTCGGCAGGTTGGCGTGTGAGGACCCTGTGTTTTGGCTGAAAAAACGCACTTTTAGGAAGTTCGGCAGGTTGGCGTGTGACAAAAGTGTGACAAGCTCGGCAGGTTGGCGTGTGAGGACCCTGTGTTTTGGCTGAAAAAAACGCACTTTTTGGAAGCCTTCCTCGGGAATCGCCCGCAGCGGCGTGTGCTGCAGAGGCTGCGGGTTGGGGTCCTCCCTAGACTGCACGAAGTTGTCCAGGTAGAAGTGGCTCGTGACAAACGAGGTGGCCTTGCGGTCCGGCTGGTCCAGGGGCAAGGGCTCCCCCCGCTCGATGAAGCCCACAACCTGCTCGAAGCGCGGGCGCTGGTTGAAGCCGTGGGACCGAAGCGTCTTCATCTCTTTACCGGTTACTGCGCGGCAACTTCGTCCGCGGCCTGTTCGACGCCCCGGCGCTCGGCGCGCGCGTAGCGCAGCTGCGGGACCTGTCGGTGCACGGCCTCCATCAGCCGGGTCCAGGTGCCGCTGCCCCTCCTAGGCCAGCCTGCGCTCCCCCAGCCAGTTGTTGAAGGCCCGCGCCTCCTCCAGTTCCCGCTGGCGCTTCAGCAGCAGCGGCTGCAGGTCGTAACTGGGGTAGGTCTTGCGGAACCACCGAAGCATCTGCGGCTCGTTGCGGGGCTCTATGGACATCATCCTGCTTTTATACCAGCACGCTTGCGCCTGCCGTCAATCGGTCGTCAGCTCCTTCATCTCCAACTTCTTGGACGTCTCGCTGATCTTACGCTGCCTCTGGATGATGCTCTTTCGCCGCGTTCACCCCCAGGTCCTCCTCGATGTACTTCTTGACGGGGATCCAGCCGTCGTCGATGTTGATGGAAGGGCTGAAGATGCAGATTTTCTCAAAGACGCCGCGACACTGCTCCAGAATCATGCTGATCAGCGCCACGGTCTTGCCCGATTTGGAAGGCCCGAGGAAGATGCCGGTGCACGGAACCAGGGGCACCACGCGGTCCGAGGGTTGCTTGCTAGTGTACTCGGTTGTGGGGAAGAGCTTGATCTTCCCCATTCGTCCTTTTGCGTTACTTCCCAAATTCGAAGCCGGGAAGCCGGGCGGCGAGTCTGGGAGAGATGCAATATTTACAGCATCGCAGCCAGAGTTTTCTGGGATAAAACTAAAGGCCGGCATGCATCTTGAAGCACGTGGGAAGCAAATCGTGGCTGGCTCCGCGCCTGGACCGGCTGCTGGGCGACATCTCGGTGCTGCACTCGCCCTTCTTCGGTTCTGGAAAGCTAGAGTACTACCTTGCCGCCCGGCGCCCGGGCCTGGAGGTGCGTGGCGCCGACGCCTTCGAGCCCGTCACGAACCTGCACCGCTGCTACTTGAGGCAAGACCCGGTCTTCCTGCGCTCCCTGCTGCGCCTGGTGGGGCACAAGGTGGACAGGCGCTTCTACTTCAGGCACCTCCTGCCGGGCGCTCACTGCTGCGCAACAGCTTCTTGGGAAAATGGGGCTCCTTCGCACGGCATCGGCCACCGTCCAACGTGGTAGTGCGGCACCAGGACGCGCTGGCCTATCTGCGCGCTCTGCCACCCCTGCGACGCATCTATGCCGACCCTCCCTACATCTTCCCCGGTCGCAGCGTGAACTACTATGACACGAAGGGGCGGGGGCACGACCTGGCCTTCCACTCAGAGCTCCAAGACGCACTCTTCGCAAGAGGCCTGCCCTTCGTCCTGAGCATCAACGACGCGCCAGAGGCCTGGGAGCTCTACACCAGGGCCGACTCAGTTCCAAGCCCGAGCTGCTGCATCGGGTGTTTTCGGCCGAAACCGAGCAAATCTAGAGGCTGAGGCACCTCACTTGTTGTCTGACAGGAAAAAAACGAGCTTTTCGGGAATTCGGGAATTTTGCCGTTTTTTAGCACTTTTCGTTCAGCAGGATGGAGAATTTGGCTGTTTTGCATGGTTTTTCGGCCAAAAAACGAAATCATTAGGATACTATAAGCCTATGTTCCTTACTACTGTGTCTGTCGCGGGCGCGGCAACAGTGGCTCGGGCGTCGGGGCATTCTCCTCCTCGTTGGCGTCTGCCTCGTCCATGGGCCGGGTGTTGGGGCAGCCGCTTTCGCACCTCCTTCTTGGCCGCCTCAGGGCCATCCATGCTCCAAGTGCTCCACGCGCCCCTCTCCCTTGTGCGCCATCAGACACTGTGGCCGAGACTTGTTGAAGCAACTGGGGGAAGGCTGCGGGCAAGGCGCACTCTCAACTTAACTCAGTGTGCTGGACATGGCCCTGTGAAAGTAGGGCTGACCTGCGTCCCCCGACTGTGTTGGGGTTCCACCTCCAGCCCAGCGAGCGCCGACTCATGGCCCGCATGGTCCCCTTCTGCTCCAAGCAATTGGCCATCAGCTTCACGACATCGTGAAGCTTCCCCTTGCCAAGCTTGTAGAGGTGGGTGGACGCCGGAGGATGGGGCAGCAGCTTCGTGGTGGGCTTGTGGAAGAAGACCCACAAGTTTGCCCCTCTTTCGGGTCGAAGCATGACGTGGTGGCCGACGTCAGGAGGCTGAGCTTGGCCCACGAGGCGCCACGCCATCCAAGCACAACCTTTGCCCTGGTACTTGTCGTCCCCCACCCTGTAAAGGCACTCTAGCAGTTCTGCTTCGGACACACCCGGGCCTGTGTGGCGGAACTCACAGGGAACCAGAACGTGGTTGCTGCTGTGGAAGATGGGAGCGGCGTTGTTGTTCCTCATGAAATCCTCGTCTCGCGGCCCGTCGGCCCTTGGCAGCAAGAAAGTGGTTACCTGCGGCTCCGGCTTCTCCGGCTCGCTCTCCGGCTGGTCGCTCTCCGGCTGGTCGCTCGCCTTCCTCTTCACGCTCAGGTAAATGGGCTGGCGCGGAGACTGAGGCTTCACGGGCGGAGCGTCCGGGGCGGCTGCGCGGCGATCCAACCACTCTACAGGCAATGCTCCAATTCCGTCAGCGGGTAGTCTTCACCCACGGGCTCCTGGCCGGCATTGACGAGTTCTTCAAAGATGGGCAGAGCCTGCTTGCAGCCGATGCTGTCGTAGGACAGTATCTCCCGCATGTTGTCCAGGGTCTCGAGCACGCGAGTCCCCATTCTCACGGAGTGCGGAAGGACGGTAGACAGCACCAGGTTCGCTGCCGCCTCGCGCGCCTCGCGCTCGCACTCGGAGAGAGTCGCCATCGCAGAGCTTGTGAATGCTTCTCGAGCAAATAGTGGCTTGTTGAAAGCCAGCTGTGTTTAAACCCTACAGGCACCAGCCCGCCCGCCGCGAAAACGCTCTGACGGCGTAACCCGTTTGAACGCACCCCGGAAGCTGCCCCCCTTCCTGGCAGAGCATGTGCAAAACCGTGTAAAAAGCTATTCTCCCCGGCCATACGTGCACGTATGGCCGGGGAGAATGCGCGGCCGAGCAAAAAAAACTGGCCCCGTAAAAAAAGAATGGCAAGTTGGGCGAGACAACGACAGCAGATCACGGAGGCCGCGGACGGCGGCGCCCGGGCTCGCACGGGGGCGGATGGAGCCGTCGTGCTGAACTTGCGGCGGCTCTCGCGCGCGGACGGGCAGCTGACCCGGGCGGGCCAGCACTACTACTCTCACCTGGGCCTGCGGCCTCCCAGCAAGGACTTTGACTACAACCAGCCCCTCATCCGCGAGGGGCCCAACGATTAGCGCACTTGCCGTCCTGCGCGGCCAGGGTCTTCTGCCTCTCCGCCGCGCCGGGCACGTCCCGTTTCGCCTTGAGCAGCTTCAGGAAGATCTCGTGCGCCAAGCCGGCCAGGCGCTGGCCCCGCTACTCCTGCCCCAGCGCCTCGCACGCACCTCGTGCTCCTCCGGCAGCTCTCGTCTCGGATCCTGGTGCCCCGCCTCAGCCTCAGCCCGCAGTACTGCGCCGGGCTGCTGATGGCTCTCGCCGACGGCCATGAGCTGGCGCCGCGCCTCCCGCGGGTCCTCGCACCAGAACAGCCCCGGCTGCACGTCCGCGGCGTCAAAGCGCCTCGGTCTGCCTCGCCTCGCCCCGGTAGAGCACGCGCGCCGCCTGCCTCTCCAGCACCCGCTTCACGGCCCTGTACATGTAGCAGTGCCCGTCGAAGGCCAAGAAGCACACGGTGCGGTGCTCCTTCAGCGCCGGGTCGTAGCTGTCCACGAGGTCGCGCCTCTCCTGGGAACGAGAAATTTTCGAGACGGATCTTTCCGCCTCCAGCCCGGTGAGCGCCTCTCCTGGGAACGAGAAATTTTCGAGACGGATCTTTCCGCCTCCAGCCCGGTGAGCGCCTCTCCTGGGAACAAGAAATTTTCGAGACGGATCTTTCCGCCTCCAGCCCGGCGAGCGCCTCTCCTGGGAATAAGAAATCCCCAAGACGGATCTTTCCACCTCCAGCCCGGTGAGCGCCTCTCCTGGGAACAAGAAATTTTCGAGACGGATCTTTCCGTGACCGCCTCTCCTGGGAATAAATCCAAGTGTAGCAAGGATCCATCAATCGGAAGAGGCGTTGCAGCTCTGAAGCTAGGAGGCCACGGGCTCGATTCCACCCGAGACGGATCATCGCCAAGAGACGGTTCTTTCCACAGCCAACCCGGTGAGCGCCTCTCCTGAGAATAAAAAAAATATGTCCTGGTCCGAGACGGATCATCGCCGAGAGACGGTTCTTTCCACAGCCAACCCGGTGAGCGCCTCTCCTGAGAATAAAAAAATATGTTCCGAGACGGATCATCGCCGAGAGACGGTTCTTTCCACAGCCAACCCGGCGAGCGCCTCTCCTGAGAATAAAAAAATCTAGAGACGGATCTTATAAGAAACGATCCTTCGCTTCAGTCCGGGATGCTCAGCCGATCCGCAAGCTCTGCCGTGGCCGCGCTCGCGATCTCCTTGCACAGCGCCGTAGGAATGCTGCAAAGCAGCTCGCGCGACTGCCCTCTGACCCTCTCGCCCCATGAGTCGAGGCCCCCCTTGGGCGCCCCTCAGATGCCTCCCGTCTTCCCACGCATGCACCGGCAGCCGCTCCTGCGCAGCCCTTGGCTCGGCCTCCAGCGCATTGGTCCACAGCCTTGTCTGCTTCCTGTACGGAGCCCCGTACTTGCAGTAGGTAACGTCCACCCAGGGCAGGCGCTCCATGAACGGTTGGGTCTTCAGCAGCCCTGTGGCAGGATTCTCGATGACCCACATGAGCGGGTCAAAGTGCGCCATGATCTCAAGGGCTCTGACCACCAGCGCGTCGCCCTCCTCGAGTCGTCGAGGGCGCATCGTCAGAGCTTGGCTGCACTCCGCGCAGACAGGGCTGGCCCAGACCATGTCAAAGTGCCCCGGCGGAACAGCGTGTAGTCGCACAGATTGTGGGCTTAAATTTTGACACGATGTCCAAGGAGACGACCTTCCAGCCCGCCGCCTTGAAGGCTCGGCCAATCGACTTTGTGCCGCAAAACAGCTCCAGCAGTCTTCATGTTTACCACCAGCACGACGGAACTTGGAAGCTGCTGGAAATCCCATGGGGGGGCTTTTTCCAAGGGGCAGCGCCCCAGTGTAAGCTTCGCAACCAACAAGCACACAAGGCTCTTCTAAAAGCGGCTAAAGACCGATCTGGTCGGCTGGCGGCCGCGTCCAAGCGCGTCTTTGACGCAAAGCTCACGCCCGAGACCGTGCGCCAGCGGCTGCTGCCCTCTGTAAGGCAATCGCGCGGCGGCGATTGGATGCTAAAAGCCAACTGCCGGCCAACGCGCGCTTCTGGCGGCACGTTTGCAACCGCCCCGCAGAGCTGGCCCACTGCGCCGCGTTTGGCTCTAGAGCGCGCAGCTTGTGGCTGATGAGCGGCATGTGCGGCTTGAGTCTTCAGGTTACGGATCTGCGTGCGAAGCACGTCTTGCAAGTGCCCGCTGTAGTTTCTTCCAATGCCGCAGCCGATTTTTTAACATTAAAAAATTTAGAATGTCCACCCACGTCTGGAGCGCCGCAAGCAGCTAAGGCCACTGAAGGGAGATGCTAAAGCATGTCCAAGAGCTTTGGCTCAAGCTTTCCAAGCACCTTAACAGCGCACGGCCCGCTGCCCGGACCGTCCTGGGCATTACGGCCGCGCATTTGCTAACTGCGCCCTTGCAGCAGCTGGCCGACATGCCCGCGTCCCCGCCGCCCAACAAGGCAGGAAGGCTGCTGGAAGGAGCTACCCGAGACCCTGGGCAAGAAGAAGGCCATCTGGAACTCTTAGAACAAGGATCCACCGCTGCTTTATTGGTGCACTGCCTTGGGGTCGTAGGCTTGACAAAACCAAGCGGAGAACCAAAGGTGCTCGGGCTCCTACCCTCAAGGACGGCCCCGCGGGCTGGCAGCCTGCTCTGGCCAACGCGGGTGGACTTCTCTGGCCTGCCGACGGACCGCGCCGTGGGCTTTGACGACATTGAGACCTTTAAGCCCGGGCGGGTCAGCGAACCCTGGTGGATTACTGCCAACGTCCTCCATCCGTCCGTGGTGGCCAGGCCGCCGCCGTGGCCAGGGGCCTCTCTCTTTAGAGGGCGTTTCCCAAATGGATTCTATTCTACCTGAGAGGCTCCCAGCACTCGTCCGTCCAGGAAATGACCTCGTCCTGCGAAGGATTCGAAGTCTAAAACGCTGCGTGCAGGCGTGTGGCTGCAAAATAATGACCCCTAGATATGCTTGCAATTTGGCTCCAGGTTGCATTTCAAGCGAGCCAACCTTTGCAGGGCTAAGAAAAAAACAAAAAAAAAGAAAAAAAGGGGTCCCAAAAAAAGGGGTCCCCGAAAAAAAGGGAAAAGGGGTTTCCTTTGGCAAAGCTTGACATCGCTTGAAATGCAACCTGGAGCCAAATTGCGGCGCATATCTAGGGGTCATTATTTTGCAGCCACACGCCTGCACGCAGCGTTTTAGACTTCGAATCCTTCGCAGGACGAGGTCATTTCCTGGACGGACGAGTGCTAGGGGCCTCTCGGGTAGAATAGAATCCATTTGGGAAACGCCCTCTAAAGAGAGAGGCAGGGAATGCAGGGATTCCCTGCATTGAACTCCCCCCACGATTTGATTCAGGTAGAATAGAAGCAATAGAGCTACGCCAAGCCGCTGAACCCCCACAGTCCCGGGCTCCTTGCTATATGTGCTATATGTGCTATATGGTATAGAAGCCCGGTATCGAAGCCTCCTGCCCGGCATTGAAGCCGCGCCAAGCCGCTGAACCCCCACAGTCTCCGGGCTCCTTGCTATATGTGCTATATGTGCTATATGGGTCTTACACGCCAAGCCACTGAACCCCCACTCTCCCCCTGCTCCCTGCTATATGTACTATATGTGCTATATTATTCTGTACGCGCGTTAAAATATACTATATGTGCTATACAATGCATATTTGGTACATGTTGGAGATGCTATGTGTATAGTACACAGGCTTCTATACCATATAGCACATATAGCACATATAGCAAGGACCCGGGGGAGAGTGGAGGTTCTGCGGTTTGAAATTTGCCTTGTGAGACCCATATAGCACATATAGCACGTGTAGCAAGGACCCGGGGGACTGTAAGGGTTCGGCGGGTTGGCACTCCGTACGCGCCGCACTTTGCATGGTTTTTGCATGGTTTTTGCATGACATGTGGAACAGCTTGTTTTTTTGCACGGTTTTGCATGCGGTTTTTTGCATGACATGACATGTGGAACAGCTTGTTTTTTTGCATGACATGACACGTGGAACAGCTTGTTTTTTTGCATGACATGACACGTGGAACAGCTTGCACGTTTTTTCGCACGGTTTTGCATGTGCATGTGGTTCAACCCCATGTTTTTTTTCCTGTCAGGCTGCCGTACGTGTCAGGTCATCCTGGAGAACTTCGCTGGGAGGCGGGGCTGTGCCGAGCGGGCACTAGTAGGTAGACGTGCCGAGCAGGCACTAGGACGTGCCGAGTACAGTGCCGAGCGGGCACAGGCACCCCGGTGCCGAGCGGGCACTTGCAGTGCCGAGCGGGCACTTGGCACTATGGCGCCGAGCGGGCGCCGTAAGAGTGCCAGTGCCGAGCGGGCACCCCGAGCGGGCACCCGGCGCCGAGCGGGCACTGTAGGAGACAGCGCCAAGCAGGCGCAGGCGTTGTGGGCCACTGTGAAAGTGGAGGCCACTGTGAAAGTGGTTGAGTACTGGCTCGCCCAACGGCCCCTTAGTACTGGCTTGCCCAACGGCCCCTTAGTACTGGCTCGCCCAACGGCCCCTTAGTACTGGCTTGCCCAACAACGGCTCCTTAGTACTGGCTCGCCCAACGACTCTGAGTACGGGTTCGCCCAATGAGTACGGGCTCGCCCAACCTCGTTTGATGGCTCGCCCAACGTGGCTTCGATACCTAGCGCGCCACATTCCTGCCGCGCCACCTGCCTGAGGTCGGGATTCTTCCACCGAAGTCGGAATTCCGACTTCGCTTTTTTGCCCGAAAAACCCATCACCGGGCCAGCGCCGAAGGTCCGTCAGCGGGTCGGTCCTCGCCATACCGCTGTCGGAGTGTTTTTTTCGCCATTCACACGCCCTGCCGTCAATCCTGGCGTGGGCACAGGATTGCTCCACTCAATCCTGGCGCGGGCACAGGATTGCCCGGTGTCTCCCAGAAAACATTGGGAGCGCAGTGCTGTACAGCGGTGCGTACCCAGACTCGCCGCCCGGATTGCCCGGACAAACTATGTCAGCGCTACACAGCACTGCGCTGACATACTCGCCGCCAGGATTGCCCCGGTGCACTACAAGCAGCTCGGGCTTGGAACTGTTCTTGCCCGAGCACAGGCTTGTGATGGAGTCGGCCCTGCTGTAGAGCTCCCGGGCCTCCGGCACGTTGTTGACGTTGACGACAAAGGGCAGGCCACTCGCGAAGAGTGCGTCTCGCAGCTCCGTGTGAAAGACCAGGTCGTGGCCCCCTCTCGTACCATAGTAGTTCATGCTGCGGCCGGGGAAAATGTAAGGAGGGTCAGCGTAGATGCACTGGTGCGCCAGGCAGGGCAGAGCGCGTAGATAGGCCAGCGCGTCCTGGTGCCGCACGGTCACATTGCACGGTGGCTGCTGCAGACGCCGCACGCTGCTCAGTGCCAGTGGCCGCTGCTGTGTGAAGGAGCCCCACTTTCCCGAGAAGCTGTTGCGCAGCAGGACGCGCGCAGGCAGCCCGGCGCCCGGCGCGGCCTCTCTGAGCGCCTGGCAGAAGGTGCCCGAAGTAGAAGCGCCTGTCCACCCTGCGCCCCACCAGGCGCAGCAAGGAGCGCAGGAAGACCGGGTCTTGCCTCAAGTAGCAGCGGTGCAGGTTTGCGACGGGCTCGAAGGCGTCGACGCCGCGCACCTCCAGGCCCGGACGCCGGGCAGCGAGGTAGTACTCCAGCTTTCCAGAACCGAAGAAGGGAGAGTGAAGCACAGCGACGTCCCCAGCAGCCGGTCCAGGTGTGGAGCAAGCCACGCTTTGCTCCCCATGTACTTCAGCTGCAGACCAGCCCTTTAGTTTATCCGGAAAACTGGGGGAGCGCAGTGCTGTACTCCCTGAAAACTCCGTGAGAGCGTCGTTACACAGCGACGCGCTGACGGACTCGCCGCCCGGCTTCCCGGCTTCCAATTTGGGAAGTAACGCAAAGGAAATGGGGAAGATCAAGCTGTTTCCTACGACAGAGTATAGCAGTAAGCAGCCCTCTGACCCCGTGGTGCCCCTGGTGCCATGCACGGGCATCTTCCTCGGGCCATCAAAATCGGGCAAAACCGTGGCTCTGATCAGCCTGATTCTGGAGCAGTATCGCGGCGTCTTTGAGAGAATTTACATCTTCAGCCCGAGTGTCAACATAGACGACGGCTGGATCCCCGTCAAGAAGTACATTGAGGAGGACCTGGGGGTGAACACAGAGCGGGAGCAGACGTATTGGGACGAGTGGGACGAGGCGGCGCTGCGGCGCATCATCCAGCAGCAGCGCAAGATCACGGAGGCGTCCAAGAAGTTGGAAATGAAGAAACTGTACCAGGTGCTTGTAGTCATCGACGACTTTGCTGACACGCCGCAGTTGCACAAGCCTCACGGCGCCCTGGACACACTGTTCATCCGGGGCCGGCACATGCAGATAAGCACCTGGGTGAGCTCGCAGAAGCTGAGGCTCATCAGCGCAGCCGTGCGGGTGAACATGCAGTTCCTCTGCTGCTGGAGGCTGCGCAACCCGCACGAGCTGGACGCCGTCATTGAGGAGCTGAGCGCCCTGCTGCCAAAGGAGCAGCTGTACCGGCTGTACGAGCAGGCGACGCGGGAACCTTACAGTTTCCTCTTTGTCTACTACCTGAAGCCGAGGAATGAAATGTTCTACAAGCGCTTTGAAGAGCGTTTTGCACTTGAAAAAGACGCCGATGGGAGCGGCGCTCAGCTTCCTGGGCCAGAAGCTGTTCGCTAGTTCCACACTGATCAACGCTAGATGCGAGAACATCTCCTGCTGCACCTCCGTCGCAGCCGTCCAGCCGCCCGTCGTCCGCAGAACGGGCGGCTTCCTTAGAAAAAGGATGACGACTATCTACGTGGACAGCCGCAAGAGGGTAGCCGGCTCGGACAGCGACTTCGAGGTCGACCTGGGGGAGTCCCTGCACCTGCAGAGCGACACCCGGCTCGCCGTCTACAAGATCAGAATCGCCGACAGTTTCCTCTCGACGGATCGCGGCCGCTACCTCTACTGGGTCGACGCCGCGCTGGGCACGCTGAAAGTACACGGGCTCCCGGCTGGCCGCCTGGATCCTTTGCTACTGCCACCTATAGCGAGACCACGAACAGCCTCAGCGTAGCCTACGACGGCAACCGCCTCATTCTGAACGATCTGGAGCTGCAGCAGCAGTTCCCAGACGCTGTGGACTACCCCACCTCGCCGGAAGAATAGCGTTTTGTAGCGCAAAACCGTGCAAAAAAGCTATTACTCCCGGGTCTATATTGATATAGGGCCTGGAGTAATAGCATTTTGTAGCGCAAAACCGTGCAAAAGCTATTACTCTAGTGTCGATGTTGATATAGGCACTGGAGTAATAGCATTTTGTAGCCCAAACCCGCGCAAAAAGCTATATTAGTCTAGTGCCTACATTTAGGTAGGCACTGGACTAATATAGCTTTTGCAGCGCAAAACCCGTGCAAAATGCTATTAGTCCAGGGTGTACATGTATGTACGGCCTGGACTAATAGCATTTTGTAGCCCAAAACCGTGCAAAACGAGCTATTAGCCCAGGGTGTATATCTATATACGGCCTAGGCTAATAGCATTTTGTAGCCCAAAACAGTGCAAAAAAAACTCTCCCCCAGGAGGAGGGTTTTTATTTTTTTTAAGCAGCCTCAATGTCTCGCGCCAGCTGGTCAAAGCGGAGGCAGGCTCCGGCGTGACTGCCCGGAACTGGAGCTCGCCCGCGAGCTCGGCTGGGACTGGGGCAGGGCCACGGGGTTCAGGCCCCAGGAGAAGGGGCGCGGCGTGTTGTTGGACTGCGCCTGAACGCGGAAGCCGGACTGCGAGGAGGCGCGGCTGCTTGCGGGGCTGCCCGAAGTGCTGCTGCCGGTGCGCAGCGTGAAGTGCTGAGGCTGCGTGGCGTCGTTCATGCCGTTGGCGGACCGGACGTCCTGCACGGCCGCGTCCTCGCTGCCCTGCTGGGGCCGGAAGAGCGTGTTCTCCAGCTCCCAGCCCGTGCCGCGTGCGAGGCCGTAGGCTGCGCCGCCTGCAAGCCCAACGGCCAGCCCCGCCGTTGCCGCCGCGCCAACTCCCGCCGCGCCAGCCAACGTTCCAGCAACCTCGCCCGCCGTGGGTGCGAGGGCTGCCGCTCCTTCCGCCAGGCCCCCCAGGTAACCAAAGGCTCCGCCCACGCCCTCGGCGGCAACGGCAACCTCACCCCCCTCCGCAGCCACGGCCGCCGTCTCCTCAACGGCCTGCGCCGCGCCACGCTCCACCTCCTGCGCGCGCTGCCCCGCCTCATCCAGGAGGCGCTCCACGTCACTGGGCCGACCTATGATCTGCGGAGGCGGCTGCGCCTGGCCCGGACGGGGCAGCACGTTCAGGCGCACGTACTCAGCTGCGTCCTGGGGCAGCTGAGAGCGGAAAGCCTGCGCGGCTGCGAGCCCCGCCGCCCCTGCGCCTATGAGGTCCGCTGCCGCCTGCGCGCCGTCTGCAGTGCTGCGCAGACGGTCCGTGATGGAGGGCGGCCCCTGACCGTTGCTGGCCAGCGCGCCGGCCTCGGGGTCTCCCGCCAGGTCATCCTCAACAAAGCGGGTTCCGGAAGCCGTCCTCGGGAATTGCCTGCAGAGGCGTGTGCTGCAGGGGCCGAGGGTTGGGGTCCTCGCTGGACTGTACGAAATCGTCCAAGTAGAAGTGGCTTGTGACGAACGAGGTGGCCTTGCGGTCCGGCTGATCCAGGGGCAGCGGCTCATTCCCCCACCACCTGCTCAAAGCGCGGGCGCTGGTTGAAGCCGTGCGCCCGGAAGCGTCTTCATTTACTGTTGCGCAACTTCGCCCGCCGCCCGTTCCACGCCCCGGCGCTCGGCCCGCGCGTAGCGCAGCTGGGGTACCTGGCGGTGCACGGCCTCCGTCAGCCGGCTCACGTCGTCCAGGTGCCGCTGCCCCTCCTGCGCCTGCCTGCGCTCGCCTAGCCAGTTGTTGAAGGCCCGCGCCTCCTCCAGTTCTCGGTAGCGCTTCATCAGCAGCGGCTGCAAGTTGTAACTGGGGTACGTCCTGCGGAACCACCGGAGCATCCGCGGCTCGTTGCGGGGCTCAATGGACATCATGCTTTTATACCAGTACGCTTGCGCCTGTGGTCAGCCGGTCATAAGCGGACTGCCTCTCCAGCATGCGCAGGGCGCGCTGCTGCTCTCTTGTGCTGAGGCGCCTCCTGTGCAGCCGGTGCCTCCGGTGCCTCAGCCAGTGCCTCTGCTGGTGCCTCCGCCGGCGCCGTCTCAAGTGGAGGCGGCTTTGGCTTGCGCCTTGGAGCAGCCGGCTCAGTAGGCACGTCCTGCTTCGGTTTGTTCTTGCTCCCAGGAGGCCTGCCCCGCCGTTTCGGTTCCGGCGCAGCGTCCTGCGCAGCGTCCTGCACAGCGTCCGGCGCAGCGTGTGGCACCTCTTGCGCCTCCTCTTGCGCCTCTTGTTCGGTCGGCTCCATTTAATTATACGTGGTCAAGATATAACACGAACGATAAAGACGACCCGCGAAGCCGGACGACGTTGCCGTCCAGGTCGGTCAGGCGGAAGCGCATGTGCCTCAGGGTAACCGGGCCCCTGAGGGCCATGAAGTGCCCGTCGTCGGAGCCCGTCTCCACAATGGCCCACTCCGCTCTTCAGCGTGATCTTGGAGAGGATGTCGTCGCCCAGGTTGCCCAGCACTCTGCTGGCGTTGGCCAGCTGGGCGCAGCGCAGGTAGACCTCGGGTTGTGTGGCATCCAATCCTTCACGAAACCACAAAGCCAGACCTGCAGCCCGCCGGAGACGAAGCTCGGCCGAGCATGTGTCGATGCTCAGGGCTTGCTCGGAGAGGCGGCCCAGTGTCTAAATTGATATAGAGCACTGAAGAATAGTTTAGTTACCCTTCGCCGGCGAGTCCAAAAATGCCGTGAATATAAAACAAGCATGGAGTAGACACCGCGAGCCCAGGATGAGCTGATGCAGAGCCTGGACTACAAGCTGAAAACAAGCAACACCAGCTACGTCACGGCGCGGCATGACGTGCAGTACTTCCCCAGCTCGCTGAGCTCGTTCTCCCCCACAACCTCTCGGGTCTGCCGCATCCCGCTGACCAGCGGCACGTCCTTCATCGACCCCGATTCCATCAAGATCGCCTTCCGCGTCAGGAACACGGACGGCACCAACCCGCTGGCCCCGGCCACGCCCAACCCCGCCTGCTTCGTCCAGCGCGTCCAGGTCTTCGCCAACGGCCAGCGCTGCGACGACATCAACTACTACGGCCGCACCGTGGCCGTGCATGACCTGCTGAAGGGCAGAGAGTACAACCGCAACAAGGCCATGGAGGGTTTCGACGAAGTGAACGACCCGCGCATCGGCCGCGCGGTGCACCAGGGCGGCTACGCGGACGTGCTGCTGCGCCCCACCATGGTGGGCATCCTGCGCTGCGGGAAGATGCTGCCGCCGCAGCTGAACCTGGTGATAGAAATTGAGTTTGCGGACGCCACAACTGCGCTGTGGTCCGAGAACGCCGGGGCGCACCCGGCGGGGGCCACGCTGAGCACCGACTTTGAGATCCAGAACGTCCGAGTTCTGGCCTCCCAGGTCGTCCTGGACTCTGCGCTGGTGGAGTCCTTCAACCGCGTGCTCCTCTCAGGAAGGTCCCTGGTGTTCAGCTACCCCACGGTGCACACGCAGCAGTCAAGCGTCCCGAACGGCGTGGCGGAGCACAACGTCACCGTGGCGCGCGCCTTCACGAAACTCATGGGCGCGTTCGTGACTTTTTGGGACAACGACGCGGGCTCCAAGATCCACTTGCTGGCCAACCCGGGACAGGACGTGGCCCCCATCGGCGCGGCCAGGCAGGAGGACAGCCTCCTGGAGTCTCAGATGCAGCTGGGCAGCCTGCAGTACCCTCACAACCCCATGAAGGGAGCCTCGGAGCACTTCCACTTCCTCTCCGTCCTTGCGGGTACTTACGACGACGGTGCGCAACATCGACATCGGCCGCGTGGGCTACCTGCGCCACAACTTCATTGCCGGCTTTCCACCGAGCGCGCCCAAGATGCCGCTGAGTGGTGTCAGCGCGACCTTGCCCGGTTCACCTTCAAGGGCCTGGACGGCACGATGACGGACCTGTTCATCCACCTGGTGGCCTACCAGCTGGTGACGCTCTCCGGTGCTGGACTAAAAAAAAGCCCGCTGCCCTTCAACTTCGTTTTTGAAGTTGAGTGGCAGCGCCACAAAAATGACAAAAAAAGGCCCGCTGTCCCTCTTAGCCTTTTTTGGCGTTGAGTGACTGCGCCCAAAAAAACAGCAAAAACATGGAAAAATGGGCATCTTCCAGGCCCCTTGGAGGAAGCCACCTAGTCCGGAATGCTCAGCCGGCGCAATCTCCTCGCACAGCGCAGCAGGAACGCTGTAGAGCAGCTCGCGTGGCTGCTGGCTGACCCTCTCGCGCTGCCCCTCCATCAGCCGCGGGCCCCGCTGCGCGGCGCGGAGGTGCCTGCCGTCCTGCCACGCGCCGCAGCGGCTGCCGGGCCTGCACAGGCCTCGCCTCGGCCTCCAGCGCATGTTGGTCCACAGTCGGGTCTGCTTCCTGTACAGAGTCCCGTACATGCAGTAGGTCACGTCCACCCAGGGCAGACGCTCCATGAACGGCCGGGTCTTCAGCAGCCCGGTGGCCGGGTTCTCTATTACCCACATCAAGGGGTCAAAGTGCGCAATGATCTCAAGGGCGCTGAGCACCAGCGCGTCGCCCTCCAGGAGCCGCCGCGGGCGCGTCGTCAGCGCGCGGCTGTATTCCGTGCAGACTGGGCTGGCCCAAACCATGTCGAAGTGCCCCGGAAACGTAGTGTAGTCCCAGCTCCGGATGTCGCACAGGATGGTGGGCTCAAATTTCGACACGATGTCCAGGGAGACGACCTCCCATCCCGCCGCCTCGAAGGCCCTGCCCACCGACTTGGTGCCGCAGAAAAGCTCCAGGAGTCTCGGCATTTTTAAAGAGCAAGATCACCGCCACTGCGACGACCAAGAAGACTCGCGCGTTCATCGGACCGGACTTTTTTCCCTACGGACAAAAAAAGGAGCCGAACTTCGCAACCATGAAGCTTGCACTCGGGCTGGACGTTCAGACCAATGCCAAGGGGTGGAAATTCATGTCCATAGAGGACTCCCATCAGGGCGCGCTGGTGTGCAAGGTAGACGTGGAGGTGCTGTGGCAACTTCCAGGACGACGGGGCCAAGTGGGCGTGTGCTTTGCGAGCAACACCGACCTGGAGCTGTGGACGGAGGAGGTGGAGAACATGATCATCTTCCAGAAGCCCTTTCCGGGGGCCGCCCGCACCGAGCTTGAGAGCCAGCTGCAGCGCGCCGTCAAGGTGAGCGCCAAGGGCAAGCACGTCAAGTGCAAGATTGACCTGGAGCGCTGCCCGGCCGGCAACCGCGTGCCGCGCCCCGCGGAGGTTTGTGGAGGCCCGGCACGTGTGGCTGATGGGCAGGCAGTGGGCTTTGAGGTCGCCAAGGCGGGCTGAAGGAGCTCTACCCCTCCAAGCCCGGGTGGCCGGACACCACGCTGGTCATCAGCCACAGCAAGCGCATGGCCGTCAACGCAGCGGCGAACCGGGCCTCATTGGGGCCGGCGGAAAGATACCCAAGGGAGTCTTTGTGGCCGTGGCGGAAGTGGAGCCGGACGGAGTGAGGCTGGACAACGGCATGCGGCTGAAGAACCAGGAGCTGCTGCGGGCCACCCGGCCGAGCCACGCAGTGACCTACGCCAGCTGCCAGGGGCTCACCCTCCACAACCGCGTCCGCCTGGACCTGGAGTCCTGCCACCTCACGCCGCCGCCTGGCCACAAGCTCCGAGCTGCCTCCAGAAACTTCAACATGAGGTGGCCTGCCGCGGATCAGCTGGCTGTGCTCCAACGGCGCGCTGATGGGCCGCCCGGCTCGGAGTCCAGCGGCCGGCAACTGCCGGAAGTCTCCCAGCAGCAGGAACTTCACAGGCCAGGTCCGCCCAGCGCATGTCCAGCTGCGTGATCTCCTCCACCACCAGCCAGTCCAGCTTTTGCGCGCTGCCGCCGCGCACGCACCTGCGCACCCAGTGGTCGGCCGTCTGCGCCCCCAGGTTCTGCGCGGAGCAGTGCGTCTTGGACACCAGCGCACCGCCTCGCCCAACAATGGTCCGGGCCAGGTGCGTCTTTCCGGTGCCCGGCAAACCCGTGAGCAGCAGGGAGTTGCCCGCCAGGCAGTGGCCCACGGGGTCGTCCACCTCCGTTTGGGGCGCTCCGCCTCCATGCGCGGCGCCCTGCTGCTGCCCAGCAACGGCTTCGTCTCTTCTACGCGGTAGACCGGCGCGCCGTCCGGGTGGCGCAGCGCCTCCAGCGCCGGCAGCCGCTCCGTGAAGCGCTTCGGCAGCCGTGCGTCAGCAGGCAGTCCGTCTTCACCTGCGCCAGGTAGCGCGGCGGCGCGTCCAGGATGCGCCGGGCCTTGGCCACCATGCAGTGCTCAAAGCCCAGGACCGCGTCGTGCATGGGACGGTAGGTGCCGTTGCTCAGCAGCCTCCTGGCGTAGACGAAGTCCCACACCATGCCCCCCCTCGCAGGCGAAGGCTTGAGAGAAGTCCGCGCCCGCGCCGTCCAGCTCGCTGCTGCTCTGCGCATGTGGAGGGCTGCTGCGATTTTCGAAAACCGGCTCCAGGTGTTTGCCATGCTCCGAAATCCGTATTCTGCCTTGAAAAATCTGCGAATCCAGCCCGCTGAACCACCGCTTGTCACCGCTTTGTCACCACTCGCTTTTTGGGTGCAAAAGTGCGTAAAATCGGGCCCAGGCAGTCCTGCCTGAATCTGTTGCCGTACGTGGGGCCCGGCTGTACCCGAAGGTTTCGCTGGCCGCGATGCTGGACCTGGGCGTCTGCCGCTGGGACCACATTGTGTTGGGCGTCTCCGCGCGGAGCCACGTGGACGCGGCGACGCTGCGGCGCCCGCGTGGCAGGGCGAGGAGCACATGGCCAAGCTCAGCGTGAACGCGATGATAGGCCTGTGGGCGCGCAGCACGGAGGTGGAAGCCCAGGTCCGGCAGCACGCCGTCCACGGGCTCAACGCCGTCCGCCGGGCACAGGATGGGCAGGGGGAAGGGGGCGTTGGCCCGTTGCGCCTGCAGCGCACCACGTCCACGCCGACGTACAGAGCGTCCTTGTGGCACGCCTGCGCCTCAAAAGAGGAGCTTGGGGCTCCGGGCGTACTCCGGGGGCCACGCGGCTCTCCAGGCTGGTGGGCTGCGCGCTCTCCCTCAGCGTCTTCTCGCTGTGGCAGTCGCCGCACAGCGCCTGCAGGGTCTGCGCGCTGCCCGCACTGCCTCACCGGCACCACGGTCCAGCTCGCAGTTGCAAGTGGAGAGCCTGCTGGTGTCGCGCCATCGCCATTCAGATGACCGACTTCGTCATCAACGAGAGCACCGTGAACTGCTGGTGGTACAACCCCGAGGTCCACCAGAAGCAGTGGACTTTTTCGAGGCCTACGGGCGAGGACCTTCTACGGAGACAGTGGCAAGGGGAAAACTCCCCTGGCAAGTTGCCTGGCAGCCATGGTAGCCCGCGACGTGGGTCTGGACGAGTTCGTCATGGTGTCCAGCCCGGACATGCTGCGATCCGCGGTCGAGCGCAACCTCCTGCGTGACGAGAGGCCTTTGCTCCTGGACGAGCTTCAGATCAGCAGCAGCAACATCGGCGCCCAAGGCGGGGGAGTGGACACGCTGAAGCATCTCCTCGGTCTGTCGCCCGACTTGCCAGCCACCATCAAATGTCGCTACAACGACGTGAAGGTGCCTACGGAGACGTTCAGGATCATCACGGTGCAGGACCTGGCGAAACTCCACCACAGCTTGGACGACATGGCAAAGATTTGCCCTCCGGACCTCATGCTCGACGGGTTTGAGTGGCGCGCTCGCCCGCTTGACAAGGTCTTCGACGCGGACACGCGCGCGGTGCTGAAGCGCTGCATCCTCGTGGAAGTGACGGCGCAGTGTGTCAAGGACTCTGTGCGCGAGAAGCGAAAGTTCGGGTCCGACAAGGCGATCTCCATGGCGGAGAGTTTGAGGGCGTTGTACAACGGCCAGTAATTCGCGACACAGCCGGGGCCTGCCTTTTGAGGGCACAGACCAGGCAGAAGCCTGACCGAACGCATTCCGTACAGAGACAGATCGTGCAAGCCCCCTGCTGCCGCTCTGGCAGGCAAGCGCGCGCACTGCACCCTTGCCGGGCACGCCGCGTCCCGCGCTGTCAGGAACGACGTGCTGTCAGGGCACGCTCGTGAGGCCGCCTTGCCCAAAGACGCACAGTTGGGCAACGCGCTGCGACTGCAGCGCGTGGAAAAGCCAGCGGAAGGACCCCCAACCCGCTGAACCCTCACCCCCAGCTCCATGCTATATGTGCTATATGTACTATATGGCCCCCAACCGCTGAACCTCCACTCTCCCCCAGCTCCATGCTATATGTGCTATATGTGCTATATGGCCCCCCCGCTGAACCTCCACTCTCCCCCAGCTCCCCGCTTTTTGTACTATGTGCTATATGGCCCCCAACCCGCTGAACCTCCACTCTCCCCCAGCTCCTTGCTATATGTACTATATGTGCTATATAGGGCCATATAGCACATATAGTACAGATTTTCGCGCGTACAGAATAAGTATATAGCACATATAGTACATATAGCATGGAGCTGGGGGAGAGTGGAGGTTCAGCGGGTTGGCGTCCATATAGCACATATAGTACATATAGCATGGAGCTGGGGGAGAGTGGAGGTTCAGCGGGTTGGCGTCCATATTGTACATATGGCACATATAGCATGGAGCTGGGGGGGAGTGGAGCCAAACCCAGGGACATTTGCACGGTTTTGCGCTACAAAAATGCTATTCTTACAGGGTGTACATGTATGTACAGCCTGGAGGAATAGCTTTTTTTGCACGGTTTTGCGCAACAGCTATTCCTCCAGTGTCTATATTGATATAGACACTGGAGGAATAGCTTTTACACGGTTTTGCGCCACAAAATGCTATTAGTCCAGGCCCTACATTAATATAGACCCTGGACTAATAGCTTTTGCACGGTTTTGCACGGTTTGCCATGCCAGCCCCGCTCATTTGATTGGTTCGCCCAACCTGTTGGTTTCCCGAGCACCCCTAACCCAAAAAAAGGAGCTGAGCAGGCTCCGCGAATTTCTCCAGCCCGCGCAATGTCTCAAAACTTTTTTTTCTCCCAGTTTTTTCGCTCGACCTGGATCAGGCAATTCCGACAAAGCCTGAGCAATGCCTAAAAGCCAGTTTTTTTTCGCAAAGGAGGCTAGTCGAGGGTCCTGGGCCTTGGAGGCCCCAGGAAGTCGTCCAGCTGCCTCACAGCCGCGGCCTGCCCCGTCTCGTCAGCCGGCCCGCCGCGTTGCGGAGTCACGGCCCCCAGCTGCTGCACGTCGCCGCACTGAGGGTTGAAGCTCCTCGCCGCGTTCGTCGGCGCTCGGAAGGCGCCCGCGCCTCCACCGCCTTCACGCGCCGGTCGGTGAGGCCTGTTGTGCTGGAACTTGTCGGCGTTTTGGAGGACCCTCAACTCTGTGGCCGGCTGCTTCTCGCGTCCTCGGGCCGCCGTGCACCGTCTCGTGGGGCCGCGCGTTGCAGGCCCCGGCCGCCCGCTCAAAGTGGTCGCTCCACTGCCCGCCCTTGCGCGCCACTCGTGGCCAGGTCCTTCGACCACGGCACGGTCCTCGGGCCGCTTCGTCCGGCGCACGGCTTCGGCAGCTCCCGCTCCAGCGTGGGAACTCGTTGCCCAGGTCTGTCGCGACCACAAAGTTCCCGTCGTCCCCCGTCAGCTCCGCGCGGCGCGCTTGGTGGCCCGGCCCACCGTCTGGCGTTCTTGTTCTGCAGAGGTTCCACGGCGGCCTCCCGGGTGAAGACGTCCATCACCACCAGACCGACTTCGTCTTCCCCCGCGTGTTCTGGCTGAAGTCGATGAGGTCGGCCTGCAGCCGTTCGGCCCCTCGGCGGCCGACTTGCCGTCACGTCGAGGTCGCGCTGCCTGGCGAGTCGGTACAGCTTCCGCGGGTTTTTTTTTTTAGAGGGCGTTTTCCAAATGGATTCTATTCTACCTGACAGGCTCCTAGCACTCGTCCGTCCAGGAAATGACCTCGTCCTGCGAAGGATTCGAAGTCTAAAACGCTGCGTGCAGGCGTGTGGCTGCAAAATAATGACCCCTAGATATGCTTGCAATTTGGCTCCAGGTTGCATTTCAAGCGAGCCAACCTTTGCAGGGCTAAGAAAAACAAAAAAAAAGAAAACAAGGGGTCCCAAAAAAAGGGGTCCCCGAAAAAAAGGGAAAAGGGGTTTCCTTTGGCAAAGCTTGACATCGCTTGAAATGCAACCTGGAGCCAAATTGCAGCGCATATCTAGGGGTCATTATTTTGCAGCCACACGCCTGCACGCAGCGTTTTAGACTTCGAATCCTTCGCGGACGAGGTCAAATGCTGGACGGACGAGTGCTAGAAGCCTCTCAGGTAGAATATAAGCCATTTGGAAAACCCCCTCTACAGAGAGAGGACGCAGGAATCCCTTTGCATTCCTGCATGGGAAACTCCCACAACGATTTGTTTTCTGGTAGACTAGAATCATTTTGGGAATTCCCCCTCCTAAAGAAGTGCGCAAGCCGCTGACCCCCACAGTTCCCGGGCTTCCTTGCTATTTGGTTGCTATATAGTGCTATTATGCGTATTAGAAGCCGTTTCGAAGCTTCCTGCCCGGCATTGAAGCCGCGCCAAGCCGCTGAACCCCCACAGTCTCCGGGCTCCTTGCTATATGTGCTATATGTGCTATATGGGTCTTACACGCCAAGCCACTGAACCCCCACTCTCCCCCAGCTCCTTGCTATATGTACTATATGTGCTATATTATTCTGTGCTACACAATGCATATTTGGTACATGTTGGAGATGCTATGTGTATAGTACACAGGCTTCTATACCATATAGCACATATAGCACATATAGCAAGGAGCCGGGGGAGAGTGGAGGTTCAGTGGCTTGCCTTGTGAGGCCCATATAGCACATACAGCACGTATAGCAAGGCCCCGGGGGACTGTGAGGGTTCGGCGGCTTGGTGCGCGCCACCTGCCCGGCATCGGAGCCACGCCACTGTTGTCACCCCAGGATTGAGGGGAACTCCACGTGGAACTCCACGCGGGCAAGTCCGAAAAAATGGGTGGTGCCTGTTTCCAGTTCCGAGGCACTTCGAAAACTTTAGTGCCACTAAAGTTTTCGAGCATCACATTCCTGCCCGGCATCGGAGGCTTCCATACCTAGCGCGCCACATTCCTGCCGCGCCTGCCGGGCATAGAAGCCTCCATCCGGCCGCGCCTGCCCGGCATAGAAGCCCGGCCGCGCCACCTGCCCGGCATAGAAGCCTCGGGCGCCCACCTTGTTGTCCCTGGAACCGAATTGCTTCAACATGTCGGATTGACATGTTGAAATTCTCGTCATTCTTCATCGCACACCACTGCCGCGCCTGCCCGGCATAGAAGCCTCCCACCTGGCCGCTTCGAAAGCATAAGTGCCACTTATGCTTTCCAGCATCACATTCCTGCCCGGCATCGGAGGCTTCGACACCTAGCGCGCCGCATTCCTGCCGCGCCTGCCTGGCATAGAAGCCTCCCGGCCGCGCCACCTGCCCGGCATCGGAGCCACAGCCCGACGGGTTCGCCCAACGACTCTTAGCTGAACTCCACGCGGGCAGGTCCCAAAAAATGGGTCATGCCTGTTCCCAGTTCCGAACTCCACGCGGGCATGTCCCAAAAAATGGGTCATGCCTGTTTCCAGTTCCGAACTCCACGCGGGCAGCAACCAAAAAATGGTCCGTGCCTGTTTTCAGTTCCGAGGCACTTGTGTTCTCGAGCATCACAGCCGCCTGACACGCCACCCGGCCGCGCCACCTGCCTGGCATAGAAGCCTCCTGCCCGCGCCAAGGTCCAGGAAAAAAAATGTCGAGGTTGTCCTGTGGGGGGACAACCTCGACATGTTTTGTGAGGATGTCAGGCACTTTCTGCAGAGGCGCGACCCTGGCCGCGCCAGCCCGCCGACATGGAGGCACGCAGCTGATGATGTCTCGTATGTTATCACCAACTACGAAGCAGTGTCCGATTATGTCGGACACTGGCTCCATCGTGCGCAGGTCACATTCCTGCCCGGCATCGGAGGCTTCGATACCTAGCGCGCCACATTCCTGCCGCGCCACCTGCCTGGCATAGAAGCCTCCCTGCCGCGCCACCTGCCCGGCATAGAAGCCTCAACCCGGCCGCGCTTGCGCCACCCGAGGTCCAGGAAAAAAATCCAGTTGTCCCGTGGGGGGACGACTGTAGGGAAAAAAATTTCCAGTTGTCGCGTGGGACGACGACTGTGGCACGCTTTTTATTTGACCGGTGAGGTCTTGCGATTTGACCGGCGCCACCGGTCAAATCGATTGAGTCACATTGCGCCACGCTACTTCCGAAAAGGCCTGGCGCGGGCCTGGTGCGGGCCTCGCTTTGCGGAGCTCCTTGGCCGACGCCTACTGGACTAAGGCGTCGGCGAAAACATATGTAAACATGTTTGAAGGACCTGTCACCGGCAACATCCCGGAGATCCCGGAGGTCCTGGACAACGGAGAGGTGACTGACGGTACGCACGTCACCGCACGGCAGCTGGCCCTCGCTTTGACGCCTTACGCGCAAGTAACGGACCTGGCGGTGAACACGGCAGCCTCCGGCAACAACGCGGCTGCCATCCAGTCCCTGGACGACAGAGTCACCGCCGAGCTGGCCTCCAAGCTGGACAGCAGCGCGCTGGCGCCGGCAATTGCGCCCCTGGCCACGGCGGCCCACCACGGACGGACAGGTGGCCGCGCACGGAAGCAGCATCGCAGCGCTGCAGAGCTCGCTGACCACGGGTCTCTCCAACAAGGCAGACCAGTCGGTTCGACGTGCTGGAGGGCGTGGTGGCCACAAAGAGCACCCCGGACAGCGTGGACCTGAAGGTGTCCAACTACAGCACCACGAACGGCTCCATCGCCTCGGCCAACAACGCCACGCTGGCCACGGTGGCAGCCAACTACGGTCTCAAGACGGTGGTGGACCAGCACTCCCTGGACATAGCGGCGAGGATCACGCCGCTGGAGGTAGACACCAAGGTGGCCAACGCTCTCCTGGGGGCCGTCACCGCCGCAGCGCTGGCCTCCGAGCTTGCGAGCCGAGACGCCTCCATCTCGGGGCTGCAGGCCTCCAAGGCGGACGCCAGCGCCCTGACAGCGTACCGTCGACACTTCCTCTGAGGTGGACTCGAAGATCTCGGCCGCTCTCCTGGACGCCGTCACCACGGCAGCCCTGGACGCCGCCCTCCTCGGCAAGGCGGACGCCAGCGCGCTGGCCTCCCTGCTCTCCACGGTGGACGGGTTGGACACGCCGCTGGAGGTAGACACCAAGATAGCAAATGCCCTGCTGGGTCTCGCCACCGAGGCCTGCGTCGCAGCGCAGCTTGCTAGCCGGGACGCCAGCACCACGGCGCTCCAGGGGGGCAAGGCCGACACGTCGCTGCTGGCCTCGTACGCCACGAACGCCGCGCTCTCAGCCAGCGAGACCACGCTCCAGAGCGCCCTCGACGCAATCCTCGCGGAGCTCGCCGCCCTGCAGCTTCCCGGAGGCGGAGTTGTTAACGCGCCGGCCTGGGCGGGCTTCGCAACTTGGGAGCTCCTTCGCGGAAGCAACGTCGTTCGCAACCTGCATCTTGGAGGCTCCTCTCTCTGCTGCGCTGGCCAACGGCGACGACACGCTGAGCATCACGGCAGACTGCTACTCCGTCGCAGCGGCGGACGCGGCCCTCGCGGCTGCGCTGCTGGCCTACTACACCTCCTCACAAGTGGACACTCTGTTGGGAGACTACCGAACCGGAACGGCGCAGGACGCGGAGACGACCAGCGCCATCACGGCCGCGCTGCTGGCCTACTACACCTCCTCACAAGTGGACGCGCTGTTGGGAGACTACCGCACGGCGAGCGCGCAGGACACGCAGACGCAGGCGGCCATCGCGGGCGCGCTGCTGGCCTACCGGACGGGCCCGGACCAGGACGTGTTCACAACCAACCAAATCACCTCGGCGCTGGTGGCGTACCGCTCAGCCGCCGACCAGGACACGGCAACGGCCTCAAGCATCGCCGCCGCCCTGCTCAGCTACTACACCATCGCACAGGTGGACGGCCTCCTTGCCAACAAGCTCGGAGTCACGGAGGCGGCCTCGGCGCTGCAAATAGCCGTGCGCTTTCCGGACGACGGGGGGGCCGACGAGGTGGTGGCCGCCATAGGAGAGCAGATCCTGGCCCCCACGGACGTCTCACTGTCAAACTGGACGGTTCGCCCCAGCAAGCAGCGGCTGCAGCGTGGTCCTGGCCACGCACAGCGCGGGAGTGAACGTGGACGGCTACACCCTGACCCTGGCGGCGAACCCGTGGAATACAACTTGACACCCGGCCGAGAGCTCCTCTTTACTTCGTGGTGTACATGTCCGAGGCCGACAACGTCTACGACCCATTGTACGGCAGCTTCGTGGGCGACCAGGGTGCCTGGAGCACGGCCAAGATGTACTTCACCGCGCCGCCGGAGTTGCGAAGCTGCACTTTGGGGCGCACTTCCAGGCGCCGGGCCTGCCCAACCAGACGGCAGGAACGGTGGACGTCTACGGCCTCCAGATCCTGGACGCAACCCTGGAGGCCGGCAAGGTGGAGGAGGACACGGCGGCCTCGGCCCTGCTGCTGAAGCACGAGTTCCTCGACGGAGGGGCTGACGACGTCACGCTGGCCACCCTGGGCGAGGTGCTGCTGGAACCCACGCTCACCACGCTAGGCAACTTCCTGGTGCCAGAGCTCCGTGGCCTCGGCCAGCTTCACTGTGGGAGGCTTCCAGCTGGAGGGCTACGCCATGACCCTGAGCGCCTTCGCCTGGAACATTGTGCGCACCTACACGCTGACGCCGGGGAGACGCTACTTCGGCTGCCGGTACAGGCTGGGCACGGCCTCCAACTTGGTGATGTACGTCAGCGCGGCCGACAACGACTACGTGGGCGTCACGTCTGGAGCACGGCGCGCCTGGACTTCTCGGCGCCGCCGGGCGGAGTCGCGAAGCTGCACTTCGGAGCCTTCGGAGGCTCGATCCCTGGGCTGGTGCAGCAGTCGGCGGGCACTCTGGACCTGTACAGCATGCAGATCAGGGCCTCAGCCTTCGAGGGAGAGTCGGTCTCCGTGACGGACCTGCTGGCGGACTCGCTGGCCCTCACGGGCTCGGCCACGCTGGACGGGCTCACCGCGCAGGGCAACGTGGGCTGCGACCAGCTGCTGTGCAACGACGTGAACTGCACTGACGTGTTCACGACGGGCGTGGACGCCTCGGGCGCAGTCTCCTGCGCAGCGCTCACAGCCACCGGCACCGTCGCCGGAGCCACGCTGACGTCCACAGGGGCCGTGTCAGGCAGCTCGCTGAGCATCACGGGGGCGGCCAGCGTGGGCCTGCTGAGCTCAGCCACCGGAATCACGGGCAGCGCATTGACCATCAACAACACGGCCAACGCCGGGAACTTCACCACGGTGGGCGACGTGTCCACGGGCACGCTGACGGCCTCGGCGAGCTTCGCAGCCACCGGGGCGCTCACGGGCGCCACGCTGACCATCACCGGGGCGGCCTCCGCGGACTGCGAGAGCCTGGACTGCACCTTCACGGCCACGAGCGGCGGAGTGTCGACGGGCAGCGTGGTCTGCGGCGACGTGACGAGCTCGGGCACGGTCTCCGCGCCGCAGCTCTTCGCCTCCAACACGCTCACCGTGACCAACACCTCAGACTTCTCGGACGATCTCTTCCTGACGAAGAACTGGGCGGGCTGGAGCAAGCTGCAGTGTCCAACAACAGCGCGGCCCCGACAGCGGCCCGGAGCTGCGGCTGCTGGGCAACCAGAGCGCGAGGGTCTTCCTGGAGCGGGACGGCGGGGCGCACCAGTGCGAGCTCATCATGATCAACGACGAGGCGCTGGTGCAGACGAAGAGCCTCTCCACGCAGCTGTCCCTGACCACGAACCAGAGGAACCCCGGCTGCCTCGTGATCGCGGGCAACACGGGCAACGTGGTCTGCAACACGAGCTTCACGAATTTGTCGGACAGCCGGGTGAAGACGGAGATGGCCGAGGCCGACGTGGCGGAGCTCCAACAGCTCTTTGACTCCGTGGAGGCCAAGCAGTACAAGCGCCCGGACATGAACGGCGACCTGAGGCTGGGCTTCGCCTCAAACGACTTCGCAGGAACAAAGTGGAAGAATTTGACGGGCACCGCCCGGTGGAGCGACGGCACGGAGATGGTTACTCTCGACTACTCTCACCTCACCAGCGTGCTGCGGGGGGTGCGCAAGGGCTTCCAGGCCCGGCTGGACGAGGTGGAAGCCTGGCAGGCCCAGCGGGGGCCGAAGAAAAAGTAGCTGTGTGAGCATGCCTCCTCGTTCTAGAGGAACCTTGCTCAAGCTCCTTTTTGGGGCAACAAGTAGGTCATCCAGGGAACCTTGAGCAAGCTCCTTTTCGGGGCAACAAAGCTGTTTTTTTAAATGGAGGCGCTGAGGGACCTGGCCGACGACTTCAACGTGCGGGACCCGCGGAAGCTGTACCGACTTGCGAGGCAGCGCGACCTCGGTCACGACAGACCTGGGCAACGAGTTCGCCACGCTGGACCGGGAGCTGCCCGCGGAAGCCGTGCACCGGACGAAGCGGCCCGAGGACCGCAACGCCATTGCCGTGGTGGACCGGGGCATCCAGACGCTGAAGAAGGACCTGGCCACGAGGGTGGCGCGCAAGGGCGGGCAGTGGAGCGACCACTTTGAGCGGGCGGCCGGGGCATACAACGCGCGGCCCCACGAGACGGTGCACGGCGCGCCCGAGGACGTGGAGAAGCAGCCGGCCACCGAGTTCCGGCTGCGGCAGGACAACGCCGACAAGTTCCAGCGCAACAAGGACCTCACGGACCGGCGCATCAAGGCGGTGGAGGACGCGGGTGCTTTCCGAGCACCGACAAACGCGGCGAGCACCTTCAACCCTCAGTACGGCGACGTGCAGCAGCTGCGGGCCGTGGACTCCATGACCGTCCCTGCTGAAGCTGGCGCTGCCGGCGCCCCAGGGCAGCGGCAACGCGGCGGGCCGACTGACGAGACGGGGCAGGCCGGCTGCTGTGAGGCAGCTGGACGACTTCCGGGACAAAAAAACAGTTTTTAAGCATTCTTCAGGCTGGGGGGGAATTCCCGGACCCTGAATCAAGCTCCTTTTTGGTGCAAAAAGGGCTGTCTTTGGAGGCACTCTTCAGGCTGCGTCGGATCTGACCGACCTTGATGAAGCCCTTTTTGGGTTAGGGTTTGGGGTCCTCGGGAAACCAACGGGTTGGGCAAACCAGCATCAAACCCCAAACGGGTTGGGCAAAACCAGTATCAAACCAACGGGTTGGGCGGACCAGTATCAAACCCCAAACGGGTTGGGCGGACCAGTATCAAACCTCAAACGGGTTGGGCAAACCAGTATCAAACCGGGTTGGGCGGACCAGGACTTGAACAAAGAACCGAACCCCCCCAAACCCGTTGGGCGAACCAGTACTTAAAAAAACCCAGCCCCCCTCCCAGACCCGTTGGGCGAACCAGTACTTAAAAAACCCGAACTCCCCCAAGACCCGTTGCGCGAACCAGTACTTAAAAAAACCCGACCCCCCGAGACCTGGGCGACAACTGAGACAACAACTGAGACAAGTGAGACTCCCTATAAGGTTCCTACATGGTTCCTACAAGGTTCCTACCAATTCCTATCAGTTCCTATAAGTTCCTATAAGCATGCAAAAAAGAACGAACCCCTCCCCCAGACCCATTGGGCGAGCCAGTACTTAAAAAAACCGACAGCCCCCCCAGACCCGTTGGGCGAGGCAGTACTTAAAAAACCGACAGCCCCCCAAACCCGTTGGGCGAGGCAGTACTTAAAAACCGACAGCCCCCCCAACCCGTTGGGCGGACCAAAACCCCCGGGCCCGCTGGGCGAGCCAGTACTTAAAAAACCCGAACCCATAATCAAGCATAAAAACAAGCAAAAAGCCAACCAGCGGAAGGGTGCAATCAGGGTGCAATTAGGGTGCAATTAGGGCGCAATCAGGGTGCAAGAGGGCGCAACCCCAAAAATCGTGCAGAAACAACCAAAATCGGGCACAAGAGGGGTACAACTCAAAAGGCTCTCAAAACGTCGGCCTGCCGAACCCCTTAGACCCGTTGGGCAAACCAGTACTTAAAACAAACCCCTGAGACTCGTTGGGCGAACCAGTACTTTAAAAAAAAACGGCCCCCTCCCAGACCCGTGAAGCGAGGTCCTTCATGACGAGACCGGCGAAGGACACTTGTCTCAGCGGCTATGACCTGCGGGGCATTCATGAGCCAACCTTGCCCATTCATGAACCAACCTTGCCCATTCATGAACCAACCTTGCCCATTCATGAGCCATTGATGAATCACCCGGTTCCATTATTGACTCAAACTTGCCAAGAACCGTGTCCTCTCGGGAACTGCCCCAAAGAGAGCGGTGACGAAGCGGTGACATCGTGGTGAGAGCGTTTTTGGGCCATAAAGCGCCGTTTTGGGACGGTAACAAAAGCCGATGGTGGGATGGCTTAGGCGTTGGTCTCCGGAGCGACGTTTGGGAGGTTCGATTCCACCCTGGCGCCTCGGCAGGCTGACGTGTTAGAGACCGGTGACATCGGCGGTGACTAATTCAGCAGGCTGACGTGTTACATGGAGAACCTCGGCTGGCTGTCGGGCTCCGAGCCAGGTCCTCGGCGGGCTGCCGGGCCGCGAAAAACCGTGCGGAGAGAACTGGGGCCGGTTTTGCGCACTTTTGCGCCCAAAAAGCGAGCGGTGACAAAGCGGTGACAAGTGGCGACGAGCTCAGCGGGCTGGAATTCGCAGGCTTTTCGGGCCAGAAAACGGATTTCGGAGCACGGCGAACGCCTGGAACCGGTTTTCGGAGGAAAACGAGCGAATTTGGAGGCCCGGGCACCACTTTCGACGCCCACGAAAAAACGCACTTTTCGGAGTTCGCCGTTTTCAGCGCTTTTTGCACCAAAAACGGAGTGGTGACAAAGACCGGTGACATCGGAAAAACGTTCAGCTGGTTGAAGAATTTGGCTGTTTTGCAGGGTTTGGGGACCAAAAACCAAATGAATTAGGGTAGTATAAGCAGATGTTCCTTACTACTCTCAGCTACTACACCATCACGCAGGTGGACGGTTTGTTGGCCGGCAAGCTCGGAGTCACGGAGGCGGCCTCGGCCCTGCAAATAGCCGTGCGCTTTCCGGACGACGGAGGGGCCGACAAGGTGGTGGCCGCCATAGGAGAGCAGATCCTGGCCCCCACGGACGTCTCACTGTCAAACTGGACGGTTCGCCCCAGCAGGCTGCAGCGTGGTCGTGGCCACGCGCACCGCGGGATAAACGTGCCTGACGGCAAACCCGTGGAACATCGTGCGTACCTACAACTTGACGCCCGGCCGAGAGCTTCGCCCGGCACGGCCTCTAACTTTGTGGTGTACATTGAGGCCGACAACGTCTACGACCCATTGTACGGCAGCTTTGTGGGCGACCCCAGGCGCGGCCAAGATGTACTTCACCGTCCGCCAAACGGAGTGGCGAAGCTGCACTTCGGGGCCTTCCAGGCGCCGGGCCTGCCCAACCAGACAACGTCTACAGATCCTGGACGCAACTCTGGAGGTTGGCAACACGGAGGAGAAGGACACGGCGGCCTCGGCCCTGCTGAAGCCAAGTTCCTCGACGGAGGGGCCGACGACGTTACGCTGGCCACCCTGGGAGAGGTGCTGCTGGAGCCCACGCTCACCACATTAGCGAAATTTTTTGGTGCGCTCAACAGCCAGAGCTCTGTGGCCTCGGCCACTTCACTGCGGGAGGCTTCCAGCTGGAGGGCTACGCCATCGACGGGCGTGGACGCCTCGGGCGCAGGCGCGGCCAGCGTGGGCCTGCTAAGCTCGCCGCAGGAATCACCGGCAGTACACTCACCACAACAACACGGCCAACGCCGGAAACTTTACCACGGTGGGCAACGTGTCCACGGGCACGCTGACGGCCTCGGGCGCAGCGACGGCGAGCTTCGCAGCCACCGGTGCGCTTACGGGCGCCACGCTGACTGTCAGCGGGGCGGCCTCCACGGGTTCGCTGGACTGCGAGAGCCGGACTGCACCTTCACGGCACGAGCGGCGGAGTGTCGACGGGCAGCGTGGTCTGCGGCGACGTGACGAGCTCGGACACGGTCTCCGCGCCGCAGCTCTTCGCCTCAACACGCTCACGTGACCAACACCTCCGACTTCTCGACAATCTCTTCTTAAGCAAGCTGCAAGTGTCCAACAACAGCGCGGCCCCCGACAGCCGCCCGGAGCTGCGGCTGCTGGGCACCAGAGCGCCAGGGTCTTCCGGTGCGATCATCATAATCAACGACGAGGCGCTGGCGCAGACGAAGCCTCTCCACGCAGCTGTCCCTGACTACGAACAGAGAAACTCCGCCTTGTGATTGCAGGCAACACGGGCAACGTGGTCTGCAACAAGAGCTTCACGAATTTGTCGGCAGCCGGGTGAAGACGGAGATGGCCGAGGCCGACGTGGCGGAGCTCCAGCAGTCTTTGACTCCGTGGAGGCCAGCAGTACAAGCGCCCGGACATGAACCGAGGCTTAGACTTTGCAGGAACAAAGTGGAAGAACCTGACGGGCACCGCGGCCCGGAGATGGTTACTCTTGACTCTCACCTCCAGCGTGCTGTAGGGGGTGTGCAAGGGCTTTCAGGCCCGGCTGGACGAGGTGGAGTGGAAGTGGCAGGCCCAGTGGGGCCAAAGAAAAAGTAGGAAAAAAACTGTAAGTTTTTGGGGCAACAAAGCTGTTTTTTAAATGGAGGTGCTGAGGGACTTGGCCGACGACTTCGTGCGGGGCCCGCGCTCTCTTTAGAGGGCGTTTCCCAAATGGATTCTATTCTACCTGAGAGGCTCCTAGCACTTGTCCGTCTAGGAAATGACCTCGTCCTGGAAGGATTTGAAGTCTAAAACGCTGCGTGCAGCGTGTGGCTGCAAAATAATGACCCCTAGATATGCTTGCAATTTGGCTCCAGGTTGCATTTCAAGCGAGCCAACCTTTGCAGGGCTAAGAAAAAAACAAAAAAAACAGAAAACAAGGGGTCCAAAAAAAGGGGTCCCCGAAAAAAAGGGAAAAGGGGTTTCCTTTGGCAAAGCTTGATATCGCTTGCATGCAACCTGGAGCCAAATTGCGGCGCGTATCTAGGGGTCATTATTTTGCAGCCACACGCCTGCACGCAGCGTTTTAGACTTCAAATCCTTCGCAGGACAAGGTCATTTCCTGGACGGACGAGTGCTAGGAGCTTCTCAGGTAGAATAGAATCCATTTGGGAAACGCCCTCTAAAGAGAGATGCAGGGAATCCCTGCATTCCCTGCATTGAACTCCCCCCACGATTTGATTCAGGTAGACTAGAACCCATTTGGGAAATCCCCTCTAAAGAGTGCGCCAAGCCGCTGAACCCCCCACAGTCCCGGGCTCCTTGCTGTATGTGCTACATGTGCTATATGGTATAGAAGCCCGGTATCGAAGCCTCCTGCCCGGCATTGAAGCTGCGCCAAGCCGCTGAACCCCCACAGTCTCCGGGCTCCTTGCTATATGTGCTATATGTGCTATATGGGTCTTACACGCCAAGCCACTGAACCCCCACTCTCCCCCAGCTCCTTGCTATATGTACTATATGTGCTATATTATTCTGTACGCGCTCTAAAATATACTATATGTGCTATACAATGCATATTTGGTACATGTTGGAGATGCTATGTGTATAGTACACAGGAATCTATACCGTATAGCACATATAGCACATATAGCAAGGAGCCGGGGGAGAGTGGAGGTTCAGTGGCTTGCCTTGTGAGACCCATATAGCACAGAAAGCACGTATAGCAAGGCCCCGGGGACTGTGAGGGTTCGGCGGCTTGGTGCGCGCCACCTGCCCGGCATCGGAGCCACGCCAGCCAAGTGTTCTCAATCCTGTTGTCACCCCAGGATTGAGGGGAACTCCACGTGGAACTCCACGCGGGCAAGTCCGAAAAAATGGGTGGTGCCTGTTTCCAGTTCCGAGGCACTTCGAAAACTTTAGTGCCACTAAAGTTTTCGAGCATCACATTCCTGCCCGGCATCGGAGGCTTCGATACCTAGCGCGCCACATTCCTGCCGCGCCTGCCGGGCATAGAAGCCTCCATCCGGCCGCGCCTGCCCGGCATAGAAGCCCGGCCGCGCCACCTGCCCGGCATAGAAGCCTCGGGCGCCCACCTTGTTGTCCCTGGAACCGAATTGCTTCAACATGTCGGATTGACATGTTGAAATTCTCGTCATTCTTCATCGCACACCACTGCCGCGCCTGCCCGGCATAGAAGCCTCCCACCTGGCCGCTTCGAAAGCATAAGTGCCACTTATGCTTTCCAGCATCACATTCCTGCCCGGCATCGGAGGCTTCGACACCTAGCGCGCCGCATTCCTGCCGCGCCTGCCTGGCATAGAAGCCTCCCGGCCGCGCCACCTACCCGGCATCGGAGCCACAGCCAACGACTCTTAGCTGAACTCCACGCGGGCAGGTCCCAAAAAATGGGTCATGCCTATTTCCAGTTCCGAACTCCACGCGGGCATGTCCCAAAAAATGGGTCATGCCTGTTTCCAGTTCCGAACTCCACGCGGGCAGCAACCAAAAAATGGTCCGTGCCTGTTTTCAGTTCCGAGGCACTTGTGTTCTCGAGCATCACAGCCGCGCCGCCTGACACGCCACCCGGCCGCGCCACCTGCCTGGCATAGAAGCCTCCTGCCGAGCCAGGAAAAAAATGTCGAGGTTGTCCTGCGGGGGGACAACCTCGACATTTTTTGTGAGGATGTCAGGCACTTTCTGCAGAGGCGCGACCCTGGCCGCGCCAGCCCGCCGACATGGAGGCACGCAGCTGATGATGTCTCGTATGTTATCACCAACTACGAAGCAGTGTCCGATTATGTCGGACACTGGCTCCATCGTGCGCAGGTCACATTCCTGCCCGGCATCGGAGGCTTCGATACCTAGCGCGCCACACTCCTGCCGCGCCACCTGCCTGGCATAGAAGCCTCCCTGCCGCGCCACCTGCCCGGCATAGAAGCCTCAACCCGGCCGCGCTTGCGCCACCCGAGGTCCGGGAAAAAAAATCCAGTTGTCCCGTGGGGGGACGACTGTAGGGAAAAAATTTCCAGTTGTCGCGTGGGACGACGACTGTAGCACGCTTTTTATTTGACCGGTGAGGTCTTGCGATTTGACCGGCGCCACCGGTCAAATCGATTGAGTCACATTGTGCCACGCTACTTCCGAAAAGGCCTGGTGCGGGCCTGGTGCGGGCCTCGCTTTGCGGAGCTCCTTCTACTGGACTAAGGCGTCGGCGAAAACATATGTAAACATGTTTGAAGGACTTGTCACCGGCAACATCCCGGAGGTCCTGGACAACGGAGAGACGGTACGCACGTCACCGCAGGGCAGCTGGCCCTCGCTTTGACGCCTTACGCGCAAGTAACGGACCTGGCGGTGAACACGGCAGCCTCCGGCAACCACGCGGCTGCCATCCAGTCCCTGGACGACAGAGTCACCGCCGAGCTGGCCTCCAAGCTGGACAGCAGCGCGCTGGCGCCGGCAATTGCGCCCCTGGCCACGGCGGCGGCCACCACGGACGGACAGGTGGCCGCGCACGGAAGCAGCGTCACAGCGCTGCAGAGCTCGCTGACCACGGGTCTCTCCAACAAGGCAGACCAGTCGGCCTTCGACGTGCTGGAGGGCGTGGTGGCCACAAAGAGCACCCCGCACAGCGTGGACCTGAAGCTGTCCAACTACAGCACCACGGCGGCCATGAACGGCTCCATCGCCTCGGCCAACAACGCCACGCTGGCCACGGTGGCCGCCAACTACAGTCTCAAGACGGTGGTGGACCAGCGCTCCCTGGACATAGCGGCGAGGGTCACGCCGCTGGAGGTAGACACCAAGGTGGCCAACGCTCTTTTGGGGGCCGTCACCGCCGCAGCGCTGGCCTCCAAGCTTGCGAGCCGAGACGCCTCCATCTCGGGGCTGCAGGCCTCCAAGGCGGACGCCAGCGCCCTGACAGCGTACGCCCTGCTCTCGGCCGTCGACGCTTGGTGGACTCCTGGACGCCGTCACCGCGGCAGCCCTGGACGCCGCCCTCCTTGGCAAGGCGGACGCCAGCGCGCTGGCCTCCCTGCTCTCCACGGTGGACGGGTTGGACACGCCGCTGGAGGTAGACACCAAGATAGCAAATGCCCTGCTGGGTCTCGCCACCGAGGCCTTCGTCGCAGCGCAGCTTGCTAGCCGGGACGCCAGCGTCACGGCGCTCCAGGGGGGCAAGGCCGACACGTCGCTGCTGGCCTCGTACGCCACGAACGCCGCGCTCTCAGCCAGCGAGACCACGCTCCAGAGCGCCCTCGACGCAATCCTCGCGGAGCTCGCCGCCCTGCAGCTTTCCGGCAGCGGAGTTGTTAACGCGCCGGCCTGGGCGGGCTTCACAACTTGGGAGCTCCTTCGCGGAAGCAACGTCGTTCGCAACCTGCGTCTGGAGGCTCCTCTCTCTGCTGCGCTGGCCAACGGCGACGACACGCTGAGCATCACGGCAGACTGCTACTCCGTCGCAGCGGCGGACGCGGCCCTCGCTGCTGGCCTACTACACCTCCTCACAAGTGGACACTCTGTTGGGAGACTACCGAACCGGAACGGCGCAGGACACGGAGACGACCAGCGCCATCACGGCCGCGCTGCTGGCCTACTATTGGGAGACTACCGCACGGCAAGCGCGCAGGACACGCAGACGCAGGCGGCCATCATGGGCGCGCTGCTGGCCTACCGGACGGGCCCGGACCAGGACGTGTTCACAACCAACCAAATCACCTCGGCGCTGGTGGCGCCAACCACTCTACCAGGCAATGCTCCAATTCCGTCAGCGGGTAGTCTTCACCCACGGGCTCCTGGCCGGCATTGACGAGTTCTTCAAAGATGGGCAGAGCCTGCTTGCAGCCGATGCTGTCGTAGGACAGTATCTCCCGCATGTTGTCCAGGGTCTCGAGCACGCGAGTCCCCATTCACGGAGTGCGGAAGGACGGTAGACAGCACCAGGTTCGCTGCCGCCTCGCGCTCGCACTCGGAGAGAGTCGCCATCGCAGAGCTTGTGAATGCTTCTCGAGCAAATAGTGGCTTGTTGAAAGCCAGCTGTGTTTAAACCCTACAGGCACCAGCCCGCCCGCCGCGAAAACGCTCTGACGGCGTAACCCGTTTGAACGCACCCCGGAAGCTGCCCCCCTTCCTGGCAGAGCATGTCCAAAACCGTGTAAAAAGCTATTCTCCCCGGCCATACGTGCACGTATGGCCGGGGAGAACGCGCGGCCGAGCAAAAAAAACTGGCCCCGTAAAAAAAGAATGGCAAGTTGGGCGAGACAACGACAGCAGATCACGGAGGCCGCGGACGGCGGCGCCCGGGCTCGCACGGGGGCGTATGGAGCCGTCGTCCTGAACTTGCGGCGCGGACCGGGGGCCTACGCGCTGCTCTCGCGCGCGGACGGGCAGCTGACCCGGGCGGGCCAGCACTACTACTCTCACCTGGGCCTGCGGCCTCCCAGCAAGGACTTTGACTACAACCAGCCCCTCATCCGCGAGGGGCCCAACGATTACATCCTGCTGCGCAAGGGCAGAAGAAGCTCGTGCGCTCCCTGCAGGGCGGAGAGCGCCGGCTGACCAAGCTGGGCAAGGGCTTCTTCCGCGACAAGTACTACGAGTACCTGGTCCACGTGCCGGTGATCATCCGGGGCAGGAGGCGCGGCGGGCTACGAGCGCAGGGCTGGCTGCCGGTGAACGAGCTGGGCGGGGCCATGACGAGGCACCCGGCACCGGGTCAGGCAGCAGGTGGAGGCCTCGCTGGGAGACCCGGGCGGCCCCATCCTGCAGCTCTCGGACGAGACCTACTTTCTTGACCTTGACAACCACTGGGTGGTCAGCGCCCAGAGCACGCATGCCCAGTGTCCGACGCCATCGGACACTGCGTCATTCCACTGTTGCAAGTTTAATTACACCACCCTGCGCTACGAAGGCCCCGAATGACCCATAGCGACTCAAGTGAGGGCGTGTTGTGAAAGTACAACACCCCTGCGTTACAAACACGTAACGACTACTCCTAAGAAAACATGTTTGAAGGACCTGTCACGGGCAACATCCCGGAGGTCCTGGACAACGGAGAGGTAACTGACGGTACGCACGTCACAGCAGGACAGCTGGCCCTCGCTCTGACGCCCTACGCTCAAGTAGCTGACCTGGCGGTGAACACGGCAGCCTCCGGCAACAACGCCGCTGCCATCCAGTCCCTGGACGACAGAGTCACCGCAGAGCTGGCCTCAAAGCTGGACAGCAGCGCGCTGGCGCCGGCGATTGCGCCCCTAGCAACGGCTGCGGCCCTGGCCACCACGGACGGTCAGGTGGCCGCGCACGGAAGCAGCATCGCAGCGCTGCAGAGCTCGCTGACCACGGGTCTCTCCAACAAGGCAGACCAGTCGGCCTTCGACGTGCTGGAGGGCGTGGTTGCCACCAAGAGCACCCCGGACAGCGTGGACCTGAAGCTGTCCAACTACAGCACCACGGCGGCCATGAACGGCTCCATCGCCGCGGCCAACAACGCCACGCTGGCCACGGTGGCCGCCAACTACGGCCTCAAGACGGTGGTGGACCAGCACTCCCTAGACATAGCGGCGAGGATCACGCCGCTGGAGGTGGACACCAAGGTGGCCAACGCTCTCCTGGGGGCCGTCACCGCCGCGGCGCTGGCCTCCGAGCTCGCGAGTCGAGACGCCTCCATCTCGGGTCTGCAGGCCTCCAAGGCGACACTTCCTCGGTGGTGGACTCTAAGATAGCGACAGCCCTCTTGGACGCTGTCACCACGGCAGCCCTGGACGCCGCCCTCCTCGGCAAGGCGGACGCAAGCGCGCTGGCCTCCCTGCTCTCCACGGTGGACGGCTTGGACACGCCGCTGGAGGTAGACACCAAGATAGCAAATGCCCTGCTGGGTCACGCCACCGAGGCCTTCGTCGCAGCGCAGCTTGCTAGCCGGGACGCCAGCATCGCGGCGCTCCAGGGGGCCAAGGCCGACGCGACGCTGCTGGCCTCATACGCCACGAACGCCGCGCTCTCGGCCAGCGAGACCACGCTCCAGAGCGCCCTCGACGCAATCCTCGCGGAGCTCGCCGCCCTGCAGCTTTCCGGCAGCGGCGGAGTTGTTACCCAGAGGATCCAGGATCAAAAAAAATCAATCTTTTCCTATAAAAAAATATCAATCTTTTTGGAGATCAATCTTTGCATTTTATAGCTGTTTTTTGCGTTCCCAATCACATCAAGGAAGATCAATCTTTTCCTGAGAAAATATATAAAAAATATCAATCTTTTTTTGCAAAATATCAATCTTTTTTGCACAAAAACTTGACATGTCCAAGAACTTAAGGATCTCATTTGCCCTTCTGCAGGGCACATGCAGCACACCACTTCTTTTTTTGCCTGGCGAAATATGTTAACGTTCTGTGTCACAGCAGCCCCTTCCAGAACCTGACATACATCATCAGCCGATACTTTTTCAAGATCTTAACAGAAAGCAAAGTGGCTGTTGTGCCAAACGATGCTGAGTGTGCAAGCTTGCTGATTCTGCCCACATAGTCTTCAGCCTTAAAGCACCATGCGTGTCTGGGATTGCCAAACCTGAAAGCAAGGGCCAAATGCTTGGCCATGTGAAATTTGATCACTGTGTGCCAGGTGAAGTCATTGGACCTGTGCAGCTGCAGCCACTTGTAATGCCCCAAAAAGGAAGTCATCAGAAAGGCTGCCTGGCAGGCCTCTTGCTCACTTGGAAACCTGGGAGCTGCATCCATCAAATCTACAAAAGCTGCCATGTCTTCAAAGATAGCCAGGATCTTGGAGGAGACTTCATCTCCTTCATGGAACTCCGCTGAAAGTTGTGCAAACAGATGCACCAATGCTTTGCATTCCCCAGCTTTTGCCCTAAGGAAAGGCTGGGTCTGATGAGGCTTGTCGGGGCTGGTGAACATGGATAGCTTCAATGTGGGCAGCCTGCAATCCACTTCAAAGTCCTTGTAGAGCGACTGTATTTTTCGCCAAATATGTTTGACTTTGTCCCTTATGCTTCTTCCTGGCACAGCCTTGCAAGTGTAGCACCAAAACTTCAACGCATTGCCCACACAATGAGAAAGAACACCTTTGCAAAACAGGATGTGCATTGCATCCTGCGCAATATTGAAATGGGATACTCCATGAATGGTAAAGAGTGGGTGTGCTGAGATCCTGCAAGTCATTTCTTCTTGAGGTAGCCTCCAGCCTTCAATGTCTTTGTCCAGGTTGCTCTGCTGCTGAGGGCCAGTCATCTTACACTCCCAGCAGGGCTGTGCGTTCATCCAATGTGGCAGCTTCAGGACATTGGCAAAAAATTCTTGGTCACCCATGACCTGCCAGATTGTAAACCTGTAATTGTGAACAATGTCAGTCTTTCCTGCCTGCAGCTTAGAAAATGAAGGAACAATATGTGACCACAGTGTCTCCCAGGTTGCACTCACTGCACAATCTTTGGGAAAGGCCAGCATGAGCTCAATGATGGGCCTGAATTCAAGACAGAGCCCCAGGAATACACCATCATAGTTTTGCCATCGGCATACTCCACACCATCTCCATGAACCCAGAGTGGGACTGTTGCTGGTAGGTCCCCATGCTTTAAGCTGGATTCCTGCATGAGTATGGTAAGCCTGGGGTCATCAGGCCTAACATTGTTCCAAAACTCATGTAGGCCATCTGGTTGGAAAATGCTCTGGAAATGCTCTGGGCTCTCCTGCAATGCTGCCACAGTGTTGCAAGGGTCAAAAAAAGCAACGTCAGTGGTCTCTTCCTCACTTGTCCTGGGGTTGGAGCAAGGGCAATCCTTGATGATAGTGGGCTCTGCAAAGGATGCCTTGCTTTCTGAAACCACCATCCTCTCCAAATCCCTGGACACATTGTTGGGGTGTTGTCCCCAGGAGCCACAGCTGGCCACCTTGGCCACGGCAGGGTGCTTCAGCCATCCAGAAAAGCACTGTGTGCTATTTTCTGGCAAGCAATGGCAGAGATGTTACCAAGAGTCCACAGCCAAAGCAAGTGAGTCTGCAACACTGATTCTGAATCTGTGTTGGCTGCTTTGGGGTCGCGCCTTGTACCCAGGCATGATGCTTATCGGCTGCAGCATGGTCCTATACTAGCTATAAGCTGGAATGCACTTCTGCAGCGCAACAGATTCACAACCTGCACTTTTTCCTTTGCTGCACCTTGGCTATTGCATCTCTGGGTCATCTGTCGGCTCCTTTGCAATGGTCTGCAGTCGAATTACACCAACTGATGCTAAACTCAATTCTGGAGGCTCAGCTTCATCGAATTCACACCGACAGTCTTTGCAAATCTGCCACAGCTTCAAGTACTCAGTCCTGCATGCAAAGAAAACACATTCATGAAAACACATGCTTGCATGAACTCCTTGGCAGGTATGGCTCCAGTTGGCACAGCCAACAGGACAGGCAAATCTTAAGAAACAAATCCAGTGGCTGAAATCTGCTTTGTCCAAAGCCATCACTGTCGTGGGCTGCAAGGCATTTGAAACCGCAGATGGTGACAAAAGAGGGCACGCAGCCAAAGCAAAGGGTGAGCTGGAAGAGATCCTCTCCAAAGTGTCCGACAAGGGCGATGCGTGGGAGCACAAGGAGTTCCAGGCCATTCAGCAGAATGCCAAAGAGAAGATTGCCTTGCGCAAAGAAATATTTGGCTGAGAGGCTAGGATAGCAGCTGGAGTAGAAATGCTGCGCACCAGAGACCGATCTGACTGAGAAAACAATGGCGTCTGTGCCAGCTGCATAGATTGCTGGCACGCATGTTGAGGATCTGGTTTGCCAGCAAATATTTGGCTCAAGCAAAGGGCAAGGTTAGCAGCATGCTGTCAGTTGAAGAACTTGCCTTGCTGGTGGTCACCTGCTCCTCATCATCTTTGTTTGCTTTTCCTTTCTTGCCAATGCCTTTGGAAGTCTTACCCTTCATGCTCCCCTTGCCCTTGGCAATGCTGGAACCAGTGCCAAACAGCTGGATGTCATTGAAGCTGGATGCTGAGCCAAAGGCAGTCCAAGCCTTGTCCCAGTCATCATCATCGTCCTCCTTGGTCTCTGGCTGAGCTGGCTCTTGGAAGATTTGCTGAGCTGCTTATCTCTGCCCAACACCTTGGTTGTCTTCACCTTGTTGTTGTCTTTGAATTCCCAAACTCCAGGTGTGTCTGGGCACTCCCTTTCAGAGATTCTTCCACTGTGAATGTGCATCGTCTCCTCCTCACTCCATTCTTGCAACATCTTGGTCCAGCTGATCCACTCATCAGTCTTCTCGAGATTTTGGCTCCCCCTCACAGTGTGGGTTAACTCTTGTCAGACATCAGTCATGGTTGGGTCAAGGGCAAGGCAGCCAACCAAGTGCCTGCCCTGGCTTGCAGCCAACTTGTCAATTTCACTGTTTTTTTCCTGGCTGAGGAAAACCTGCCATTGAGCTTGTTCCAGTCACTCAAGGTGAAGTGGTCGTTCAAAAGCTGCAACTTATCGTCTGCAGACAAGTCGGTGTTGCTCCTCAGCAACTCCAGCTTCATGTTCAAGCTCTCTGACTTGCTCAACCTGAATCAGGCAGGCTTACACCCTCAGCCTTGGCCGACTTGCTCTTGCTTTCACCTGATGTGCTCATGGAGGCCCATGGCTCAGTGTCTTCAGTGCTCAATCTACTTTGCTACACAGATCCACTTGTGGCAACGCACGCAAGCCTGAGAACATTGCAATAAATGCAGCACTTGCGCCCTCACAACATGATGGCCAGGCACACTCCTATATATTGCATCTGGCCCTTCTGCAGGGCCAGATTCACTTTCCACATTGGACTTGGCCCTTGTGCAGGGCCAAATGCAGTTTCCCAATGCCCTGGCCCTTCTGCAAAACCAGATGCATTTGAGAGCCCTTCTGCAGGGCCTTCTTCACATCCCCAATGCTTCCATGAATGAGCCAGATGCAAAAA